>JANZXP010000196.1:34472311-34492216 GCA_027576715.1 Erythroxylum flavicans
CCAAAGCAAAACATGAACCTATCCACACTTCTCATGTACTGCTCGAAATTTTCTAAGAAAAGTTTCAGGGTCCAACAACTTATCTTGAGAACCATTCTCTTATAAGTATATATTGAAACAAATAATTTATTTAATATATATGTAATATCCAACCTTTTGGATATCTCATAACCTTTAATTATCCAATTTAGTTATAAACTTAATGGATAATACATGCTTCAACTAAGTATCATATCCTTAAATCATTAACTTTGACTCTTTCAAAAACTTGGCATTTCATAACTAATATGAAATCTTACTAATTGATCTAATTAGAACGATTTAAGGTAAGTCATTGTACTAGACATTGCTCTAGAAGAAATAAATATTGCCTTATACAATATCTCATACTGTATATTCTTCCTTATATAAAATCATACTCTTATGAAATTTTATTGTGAAGTTATTTACCAAATAGTTTCATTCCCTATATATAATCAAAAAATATAAACTCACCATACCGATCTCATTGAAATGCTTCAGCATTCTCATTGCTTAATTTCTACTTAGATTTAAAATATTTGAACTTTTCAAAATGTTTAAATCAATATTTCATTTAATACATATGAGTGTATCATATAAAGTCATTAGTAATCTAATGAAACACAAGTATCATCCTTTTATGAATTGTTATTCCATATAATACATCACATGTATAAATTTAACAATTCAATACCATCATCATCCTTTCACCAAAGGTTAATTTGGTTAGTCTTCTAATTTAATAAGTTTCAAAAGTTTCATATGATTCACAATCAAAAGGATATATATATATATATCCTTGTATGTAACTTTATGATTCTTATTATGTTAAAAAAAGTCAACATATCTAGTGCATAAGGCTCTTCGTTTTGCAAAGGTCTGGGGAGGGCCATCGATGTATGCAACCTTCCCCTTATATTTTTTACAAAGAGGCTATTTCCATTATTCGAACCTGTGACCTTCCACTTACAAAGGAGCAAATTTTACCAATTGCTCCAAGGCTCTCCCTCTATGTTGATTTAATCAACATGGCATAAAAAGATAGTCTTAGTTATCCAACTTTGTACTCTTGCCACTTATGTTAAGCATAAATCCCCTTTAATCCAATATATACAAACTATTTGCATAAAATTAGATCAACTAAATTTACTCACCAATATGTTTCTTATCATGCATTGAACATTATAATAATGTTGAATATAAATTCAGTATCAAATAATTAGAAAAATGAACTAGAAATACATATGAACTTTATCATTTTTTATAGGCAAGAAAAGTCATGCAATCATTTTCTTCTTATGACAACTATTATTATGTTATAACAAAGACTTTAATTGATTTCCATATTTATGCTTTTAGTTGGCTAAATTAAGTGGAACAATTCCAACAAGGTATTATACCTTTCAGTTCTACTCAATGCAACCTCTTACATCTTGCTATTATGATGTTAACATACATCTTATCTATTGTCACCAAAGGTTATGAGACATTATTCAACTTAAAATGTCAGTACATTTTGTAATCTATATGATTTTTGACATATCTTTAAAGCTTTAGCACCAAATCCTCAACAAAGATTAATAGCAAAATTGCATAATGGACATACAACTTTTCTATCAAACTTTAAGAAATCTTCTCAAACATAACCTATATCTAAGAAATTTGGTTCATTAACTCTTAGTATCAACTATACTAAACAAGATAAATGTAAGAAAAGCAAGTAACTGATTATATATCATGACTATGAAATAAGATTAGGACTATAATAAAGTATTTGATTACTCTCACTATTTTATTCGAAATAATAGCCCTCATTAATATTTGAAAAGATTACTTTAATCTTTCTAATGAGCTAGGATCCCATTCAAATTTTGTTGATCTCGAGTTTGCTTAGCAAACCAACTAAACTTAAATTAGGTAGATAACAACTTTATCAATCACATCTCATGTGACTCATAGATCCGTTAGGTGTAAACTTTTGTCAAAACATATCTTATATGTTATTTTTAACCCTACCTCTAAATTCATAGGATTGATAAGATGTTATCTTGATAAATTATTTGATATTATCTCCTTTGTTTTGGATTTATTTTGGTGCTTAAATATGAAAATTAATGTTTGTTTTGTTTTAGGAGATGAAAAGTGGAGATTGCATCAAATTGGGACACTATTAGGAGATGAAAATGATGAAAGTGATGAATCTGTTAGGAGTCCGATTCTTTGGTTTAATCTCAACCTAACACCCAATTAAACATATTTCACTGATTTGTTGTTCTCAAACCTCTCAGAGCAACCATTGGTCGTAGATTAATAACAAGGTTAATCTTGATTTTCCTTTAGGTTGTGTTTAATTAAGAGACACTTGTTAATTAAACCTAGCCACTAAATAACCTAGGATACGATCTCTAAATTTAATTAGACAGTCACATTATAAATTAGGAAAATAGACCAATCTAGTAACAGCCACATACGTTTGGATCATTTAACCTAATTTATGTTACCCCTAATGATTACGAACTATTAGTCGCTACAAATGAATATCAAATATAACAATTACAGATTGTACTGAAATTCTAGCAATGGGTTCTGATAAGTGTAAATTGCATCATATTTTAGGGCATAATTTTATATATGTTTAGTTGTTAATTTAATCGTTTAGTAAGTGTTTAGGTTATAATTGTGTTAGTTTGTTAATTATTTATGTTTTAAGTATTTTATAGGTTAGTACAAGTCTTTGAGCTTAAATATTATATTTTTGAGGTACCTTGATATGTTTGCTAGTGTTTTAGGGTCAACATCAAAGAACAGAAAAGACATTAGGGTGAAAACAACGGCTCACTATTGTGGCATGTCAAGCTACGATCATGGGTCGATCGTGACAGAGCACCTGAGTTAGCCCACAATCGTGGCCTGCATGCCACGATCGTAATAGAAGCGCAAGGAACATCCCACATGCCACGATCATGACAGAAGTCTCGGATGTAGCTGTGGCTTGCATCGGGCAGATGCGAAAACACTCAAAAACATCAAGTTTTAAGTGATTTTTTTAACCTTTCGAACTTCGAAAAAAATCCTAGGGCTGCTTAGGATACAAAAGATATTTAAAGAACAAGAAAAAGAGGAGAGCGGAGCTTTTGCATCAGTCACCTTGAGAAATCCTATAGAGAATTCATCGAGAGATTGAGGAAGAGAAGAAGGAAGAAAGAAGAGTAGAAGAAGCTGACTCTACGTACTTCTCAGATCAGAAGGTTTCCTAACATCATTACCTTTCGATTGTATTTCCTTTTTAGTTTCAGTTTTATCATTATATAGAATTAGAGTGAATAATTGATGATAAAATCTTAAATGTCAAGGATGTTCTAAGCTCACCTTTGGAGTTTTATTCTTGAATTAATGAAATTTGATTATTTATATGTTTATTGGATTTGTTGTGCTTTAATTATGTGATTGCATAATTCGATAGTAAACTGAGAGGGTGAATCGAATACAAAACGATTAAATTGGGCTAACAAGAGTTAGGTGATTTAATAAAAGTTAGAATTAAATCAAATCGATAAATTGTGCAAAAAGAGATCTAGCATAGGTTTTTGATAGTTTATTAAAGAACTTCAGAACTATTTAGGGTTTTAGATAGGTTGTAAATTGAGAGATTTTGACTTCCATAATATGATTAGGGTTTATGATTTAGAGTTAGTGGTTATAACTCAAGAGAGAGTAATCAACCCTAGGATCGTCTAAAACTAACAATCCAGTAATTCATAATCAGTTAGGTTAGCATTAAGGATAGGTAAAAATCCTTTTCTCTCAATTGGTAATTTCCTTAAGTTGATTCTTTGGTGTGTTGCAATTGCTTAGTAATTAGTATTTCCATGATTGATTCTTAATTTAATTTGATTAATTGAATTGAATTTTCATTTTAGTTAGTTGCATCTTGAATTTTTTGTATTTATTTCTAGCCTTAGATTTTAGGATTAAATTATCCCTCCTCGTGGAATCAACACGTTAGGTACTACGTTAAAGAACCGTGTACTTGTGGATTATCGAAGGTTATTTATTAAAACTTACACACAATCAACACCTGATTAGGTTCTTACATAAAAACAATTAAATAGAGCATTCAATCATTCTCACACAAGACCCAAACATTAAATATAGGATAACGTAAGCAATCCCTAAGAAGAGAAAGAATAACAAACTTAATGAGAAATACACTTAATCGGGTTCGTTGGTGTAGATATCACCTCCGAACTGACATTAGGAAACTAGCTCTCCATGGGTTTCTTAAGGTTGAGAGCTTTGCCCCTTCTCCTCATCTTCACCCGAAGCTCCTTCTTCTCCCAACCGAAAACTCTAAAAACTCTCATCAAAACTTTATCGTCACACCTCTCGGTTTATATTCAAAACCTAGGTTAATAATATAGTGAGCTGTACATTATTACACCCGTGAGTTGTCTCTCACATGTGTGAGCAAGCCTCACCCCCATGAGTCACCACTCATGGGTATGAGAGTTGTTGTATGGTCGTGAGACCACGCCCACGCAACTTCCATGCATGGCATAAGTACAAGCCCTCTCTTCACATTTTCATTCCAGTGGTCCACTCTAAGTGCAACAGCCTTATCTCCATCTTCGGTTTATGTTGTCCATAAATCACTATCTTTCCTGCAAATCCATGCACAATTGTGAGTAATGCTTACGGCTGTGCAGTAATTTCAGTATTGCTGTGAGTAGTTCCAACCCTCTTTTATTTTATTCTCTAACCGAAGTGTAGCCCCACTCTATACATGTTTCTTATATTTAATAGCTAGGTTTTAATGCATGGGACAGTTGGCTCCTTTGGTAGCATGAGGTGTCTTCATCTTGTAATCCATGGCTGCTCTAACTCACTCATGGTTGTGACAAAATTCCAGTAAGCCATAAATGGTCTTTATGCTCTTCATTCTTCATCTTTCTTGGTAATTTCTTGTCTCCTTCTTATTTTAATCTTCCTCATTCTTGTTTCATGAAGACATGTGGATATGAATCTTCAAAAAACGGCTCAAATATAATACTTTCAACTCACTTTAACTCATTTGCTTCCGAATTGTGCAAAAAATCACATATGAGTCAAAGCAAGTATCTTAAGCAATTTCACGTCATTAATCACTAAGTATTATCGAATAATTATACAATCAACATATCAATCTACTAGTTAAGTACTAAGCTTTAATACTACTCAGGCCCACTAATTCCTCAGCTATTAAACATCTTCTCAGGAGTGCTTTCCAGATTCCTTCGATGTAGCTTCAATTAAAGAATAAATGTTCTACATTTTCCTTAACCTCTCGACAGAGTGAGCAACAATTGGTGATGTTAAAGTATTTGGCAATTTTGTCAACAATTTTTAACTTATCCTTCATTGCAATCTAAAGGGTGATGGAAACTCGAGGGTTAAGGTAACTAGACCAAATTGCTTTGGTCTGAGGCACAGTAGGAACATCTCTGAAGATTAACTTCTTGTAAGATATATTAGAGAACGTACTTATTGGTATGCCTCCAAATGTATTTATCTTTATCAACACTAACGTAAGTCTAATAAATTTAATTAATAAGAGGTATGGAAAGAGATGACTTTCAGAAGATCTCCTTATCAGAGAGGTTTGATGCAACTGAGGCATTTAATTGTATCGATGTACTGAGAGATGAAGTTTCATTGACATACATAGTTGCAGTGGAAGTTAGTAAGGAGATGCTTTGGTTGAAAAGATTCCTTTAAGAGTTAGAAGTAAAGCAAGAAGACTATATAGTATTTTGTGATAGTTAAAGTACTACTGACTTGAGTAAAAATACTATATATCATTCTGGTACAAAACACATAAATTTAAGTTATTATTGGTTGAGGTATGTGATTAAGGAACAACAATTAATGTTAAAGAAGGTTCATGCGGACTTCAATGGAGAGTAGTCTTTAGAGGTTTCCTGGGATGGAAATAAAAGAAACGAAGAAAAAGTAGTTGTTTTCTCTTACGTAAGTCATCAGAAAAAAGCTGCACATGTTGAATTTGAGTTTGACTCGACAGGAAGTGAAGACAAGTTGGGTGCTCTTCTCTTTGTCCTTCATAGTTTAGGCCTGTGCTTGTACATTTTTAAAGGACTTTGGGTTTAAAAGGTGGATTTAAGGTCCATTCTTTAAAATCACTAGAAAACAAAATTTTATTATTTACGTTTTCTTATAAAAATATTGTTTTGGGAGATTAACACATATTTAGTTTGGAAAACAACTTTATATTTTAAATTGTTAAAAATTAATTTATATTGAATTATAAAATATAGCTTTCATAATAAATTTTATTTAAATAAAAGAATGTAGCACATTTTTTCCAAAGCAAATAAAACCACGTTGCATTAGAAATTAACAATACTTTGTATCATACATGTAAACCAAAAAAAAGAAAAAAGAAGAGGAAAAGTTATTTTTGCCTTTGCGAGACAGAAAGCACACACAAAACATAATATTGCAACACATCACCAGTCTTAAAATCCAAGTCAAAAGGGACCACAAGAAACAAGTTCCAAACTCAAAGCAGCGCCATGCCCCACATGCGCACTCCATGCGCAAGTTAGCCCCCACCACCAGGTCTCGACAACAGCGCCACACTACCGCTTCTTCGTAGAGGAACCCAAGACAACTTTGGGCGTATTGAGAGAGAGAGAGAGAGACAGAGAGATAATGGGGAGCGGCTTTCTCTCTCCTCCGGCCAAGCGAACGTTTCACTACACTCTCACCGGAATGTCCGACCCCAACTCCTACTACTCCACCATCACCGCAGCCGCAAGCGCCAACGAATCCTCCAACAAACGTTCCAAGCCTCCGCCCCCTCCTTTAGCTGTGCCTCCGGGACATGCGTCATTCCGCCTCCTCTGCCACGCCTCTCGCATCGGGGGCGTCATCGGCAAGTCCGGCAACATTATCAAGCAGATCCAGCAGCAAACCGGAGCCAAAATTCGGGTGGAGGAGCCTCCGGTCGAGTGTCCTGACCGTGTCATCACTGTGATCGGCCAGAACGCCGTTGTTTCGAGGATTTCGATCTCTGAGGAAGAGATTGAAGTGTCGAAGGGACAGGAGGCCTTGGTTAGGGTTTTCGGGAGGATTCTTGATGTGGCCGCTGAGACGGACGGTACCGGATTGGTGGCCGGAGGAGTGGTGTCGTGCCGGTTGTTGACGGCGGCCAGTCAAGTAGGGTCTGTGATTGGAAAGGGAGGGAAGATTGTGGAGAAGATGAGGAAAGATTTTGGGGTTAAAATTAGGGCTTTGACTGATAAGTTGCCTGTTTGTGCGGAGTCAACGGAGGAGATGATTGAGGTAACGAGTAGTTTAAAGTTTTAAGGCTGTTTTAGCATAATAATCCATGTGTTTGTTGTGTGTGTTGAGGTTTAATGGGTTTATATAGAAATTATCGATCTTCGGTATTACGCATTAGCATGTATACTGGGATAAGCAATTTATTGATGAAAGATGACTTGCAATGAGTTTCTATGGTACCAGGCTTGTGCGACATGTTGGTTTTGTTTGAATCTGATGGTAAACTGCCACCTTTGTTGGATGACTTAGAGTTTTCTCAGCATTCTAAAAGTGGGTTTTTATCTCTATAATTCTGGCTTGCAGGGAGGTTGGAAATTGAATTCAAATCCTTCTTGTTTTGAGTAGACTATTGTTTTCTCATTTTTAATGATTTTATTGTTTATTGCTGTGAACTGTATATCTTTGGAGGGTAACAATTAGCCGTACCAAATTTATGTTTCTTAGTTGCATAATCAAAACTTAATTGTGAACTGAAAAATATGATAGTCAAGTGACTTACTTTTTGGGAAAGGAGCTGAGTATGAAAAGTTTGGTACTTTCAAGTATTCTTATTGTAGAAAGAATCTTTTTGCTTGTTGACGAAATTGCCATTGCTCCTTGATTTATTACCTTGATGAGTAAATTTACAACAACAACAACAACATCTTAGTAGGAATTCTGCTGAGATGCGGGGTTTGGGACATCCAGCAATATGTAGCCTTACCTTTAATTAGTAAAGAAATTGTTTCTGATAGACCCACAAAAAAAATTGATGACTAAATGTGTAAAAGTTAATTTCCAAACATTTTCAATAGAAGTGTTCATCGTTAACTTGAACCATAGTTACTTTCTAGAAAATCGCTTAGAGGATAGGAGGCACTGGGATGCAGCTTCATCAGCCATCATGAAAATCTGCTATCAATGCTTGTCAGTTAAAGTCATCGGTTGCATTATCTAGTAGATCTAGAATTTCGACCTTTTATTTTAAAGGGTTTTTTTCTGTTTTGTTTTTTGAGTTGGGTAACTTGGGGACCTACATGAACTGCCGTTCCTGATTGTTTGGAGATTTTGTGGTCTGTTTTCACTCTTTGTTGTGTTTGTCCATTGAATTGCAAGCTTAAGTCCTTTAGGGGATTTCAGGATTTGTTGGGTCCAAAATGTTTCTTTCCACAGAAATCATTTAATAAGCACTAATATAACCTTTTGCAGTAATCAATCTAATTTAGAGCTACTTCCAAAAAATATAATTTACAGACAAAGGAGAATGAATTTCGTCAAGATAAATAAAATCCAAATCAGTAATACCATTATGGTAGTAGAGATTACACTCATTGGTATTTTCCAAAAGTTTTTATTTCGTTGTTTCTGTTTCGCACTATTATAATTCAATTGAGGAAAAATGATTGCAATTGTGATACATTCATTTTGTTCGTGGATAGCAAAATAAATTAAAATTCTGATACTTCATGACATACACAAAAGAAACCAAATATAATTTGAAATTCCGATGCATGCTGGACTGTTTTGTGAAAACGGTTTATTTATGCAGATTGAAGGGGATTTAATAGCTGTGAAAAAAGCTCTTGTGGCAGTGTCCCGGTGCCTTCAAGATTCTCAACCAGTTGACAAGACAAGGATGACTGACAAAAAGCTTTCTGAGGCAATTCCAAAGGAATCCTTGCCTGACGTCCACAATGAATTTCTTTCTCAGCATAAGACAGTGCTACCAACCTTGCCTAGCAGCTCCGCTGCTTACACTCCAAGATTTCATTCTTTTCCATTAGAGTCTGTTAGGGTCCCCATTGTGGATGCAAAAGTTCAACAGGATGTAGTTTTTAGGATTCTATGTTCAAATGACAGGGTTGGGGGTATTATTGGAAAGGGAGGGACCATCATCAAGTCTCTTCAGAATGAGACAGGTGCTACTATTAGTGTTGGAGCCACTGTAGCTGAATGTAATGAACGATTAATCACAATAACTGCAGCAGAGGTTGAGATGCTATTAACTATTTTCATTTCCTTCTCTTTATTTTTCTTCATATTGGTTCTCTGGTTGTGTTGTATGAAGAATAATATGTATCACCTTCCTCTTTTGCTGTTCAGAACTCAGAATCTCGATATTCAGCTGCACAAAGGACAACTGTCCTTGTTTATTCTAGGTCTGTAGAGGCTGGCAATGAGAAGGGGCTAGATTCTGCTGCAATTAAGGAGTCCCAGGTAACTGCAAGGCTTGTAATCCCATCAAAGCAAGTTGGTTGTTTGTTGGGAAAAGGAGGCTCTATCATTTCGGAAATGCGAAAGCTAACTGGTACCAGCATTAAAATATTAGGGGCTGATCAGGTCCCAAAATGTGTCTCACGGGATGATCAAGTGGTACAGGTATTCTTTTCTTTATTTTATGACATACACATCAATATATGTGGTTAACTTAACTGGCCAAACAAATAAGACTTTTGTATGATAAAACATTATAAGGCATGCAGTTATGCTTTTAAGAACAAGAAAAGAGGTTAGACGTGTTCAGCATGAAAATATTACCTTAATGTTATTTCTCGTATGTTTTGGTGGTTCAAAATACTAACCTTTATGGAAAAGTTTAAATATAATTTTGTGAGACGATTTTTGATGCCATTTTTATTTGCTTTGATTAATGTTTTTTACTGATATTTTCAACAGATATCAGGAGACTTGATGCATGTGAAAGATGCAATATACCATGTTACTGGCAGACTTAGAGATAACTTATTCTCCAACATGCGCAGCATGCATAGTACTGGAACAAAGGGCACTTCTTCTGTATTAACTGAAACAAGTGCCTATGGAGGATTGAGGGATCCACTGAGGGATGTTGCAAGGGATTCTTTAAGGAATGTAATAGGGGATCCACTGAGAGATACATCGAGGGACGTGGTGAGGGATCCATTAAGGGATGTGACAAGAGATCCATTGAGAGATCCATTAAGGATTGAAATGAGGGATCCATTAAGGGATAGAATGAGGGATCCATTGATAGATTCATTAAGGGATACAGCGAGGGACCCATTGACAGGTCCATTCAGGGATTCCTTAAGGGAGTCATTGGGAGGTCCTGGCTCATTAAGTTTACACTCATCACTTAGTGCTGCTCAAAGTCTGGGTCAGCATACTAGTTTTACTAAGATGGATCATTTCGGACTTGCCCTTAATTTCGATCGCCCTCCCTCACCAACCCTATGGACAGGACAGGTAAGTCTACTGTCCCCATTCTTCACATACCCAACATAGTTATGATTGAGTTTTCAACCTGTGAACTCTTTCTAATGTATAGAGAGTCAATTGCAGACAACTGGACTTAATCCGAGGAGCAAGAATGATTCCAGTAGAGGATTTGCTTGTTTTAAAGGCAGTTTAGAACTTGGCAGGTTAGCAAGTCATGCACTCCAGAGAAAAAAGTAATGAGAAAAAAGTAATTGAAATCTTACTAAGTGGAAACAATAGATTGTTTTGACTTAGTAAATATGATCTTTTGCACTTTAGAAAAAAATGAGCATATGATTAGTAATCTTAGTTGGTATTATTAATTTGGGTAATCGTTAGTTAAGTCATAAAAAGTATGCAGAAACACCAGATGACAATGGGATATGTCCAGGTTAAGATTTTTTACAGAACCCACAATATGGTTAATTAAAAAAAATGGCCAGTACTAGCTATTGTATTGTTATCTAAATTTTGCATCAGTAACATTTAAGACAAGACGGTTGTTTTCACCCTGCAAGTTGACGACTCTTCTTATGGGTGCAGTGGAAGTAAGTCTGCTGTTGTGACCAATACAACTGTAGAAATTGCAGTTCCTGAAAATGTTATTGGTTCTGTATATGGGGAGAATGGTGGCAATCTGGCTCGTTTGAGACAGGTACGTGTTTGGTTTCTGATTTTGTATGTTGGGTTTGCTTCTGCTTGCATTCTTTTCTCTAAAGATAGTCCAAATAGTCAGTGAACATGATTCTATGACTCCATTACGCTTGACTACTGTGAGTGTCTCAATTCATCTTGACCAAACTAAGCTGGTAACATAAATTACGTTTCATTCTCTACCATCTTACATTTCTGCATTCAAGACTGATCATGATTTGATCAGATTCCTCTCTAAATTTGCTTTCTCTCATGATTGTTACCAGCAGAAATCTGTAGAAACTTGAATAGACTGATCTTTGTGAAAATTGATCTTATAGCTTAGATGTTACTCGGAAGTTCAAGAAAAATAGAATTGAACTAATAACATTAGGTCAACCTCTTGGACACTCTTGACATGTAAATTTGCAGCTCAATTTACACTACCTATTACAGGAGAAAATTCTTATTGTCCAAATTTGAGATCAAGGCAGGATGACGATACATCAGTTTGACTATCTAAATTTTCTATGTAAACAATTAAATTGATAGCCCACCATAGTTACAATACAAGCTCAAAAAACTTTTCTAGTTTTGCTCTTAATGATGTCGCCATCTTCATAATCGTCTGTACAAACAAAACTTCATTACGTACATAGATCACTTCACATCTCCAAGTCAAAAAACTAGTAAATATTTACTAGTTACATTGAATTTTCACATGCAAGGAGGCATGCGTATATTACGGGAAAGAATCCCTTGATTGAACCAGTTAGGCAACCCTTTTTGCAACTCCACTTCCCATATAATAATGAGATTGAACTATACTTTTTCTGTGATGAACCTGATTGACATATGATGAGGAAACAGCGAAGCTTTAAATGCATCATATATACAGAGGTATAAATCAAGCATATGAGACACATTTTTCATTATTAGTAGGGTTAAAGTACGGGTACATAATTGAATCCTTATTGATTTTCTAAATTCATACAGAACATATTGTTGAAAATATATTCACACCTTAAACCATTTTAACATACAATTTAGATCTGAACATAAATCAAATTCAGCTTATCCTCTGGTATTACTTAATCAGATCTCAGGTGCCAAGGTTATAGTGCATGAACCTCGTATAGGAACAAGTGACAGGATTATTGTTATATCAGGGACACCCGATCAAACCCAAGCAGCTCAGAGCCTTCTTCAAGCATTCATCCTCACTGGTTAATCATGAGAAAAACATATTGGTCATCTTTATCCTTTTGTACAGAAGAGACAGCTGCTATTTGTTGCATGTTTTAGGTGTCTTTTGTTTATGCAAAATTGCATAAACTGTTCCGTGCCTATTATACGCCTACCCCTGTCTCTTCTCGCATAGACTGTTCTTATTATTCACCTTTTAGTTATCCAAGGATACATCGCAAACAGTAAATTATATTGTAACCATTTTGAACTTTTCAGCCTTGCTTCTGTCTAATTAACATTTTGTGGCTTTTAAAAATATCAATAGAGAATATGCTGTGCTTTGAAATTGTTGTTAACTTTATTCAAAGTTGAAACTCTTAAATGGGGTATATACATGTCAAAAGAGAGTAACCTCAACTTCCATGAGGCTTCAAACGGCCAAATAATAAAATATCTGATCGATGAAACATGGGAATATGATAATGAATTTGTGGTCAGGCAAGCATTATTATCATTGAACATACGAAATAATTATACATCAAAGTGGTTTCAACCAAAAAAGAAAAAAAAAACACAACGAACAATGTCCACAGCCAAAAAAACTCCCAAATAACACTTCTTTAGCATCTGAACTTGGGGGAGTTCCATCTGAAAATTCTCATTTCTTTACCATCTGTGTTTGGGAGAATTCAATCAACGAGTGATATAGTAATAGAGTATATTCACTGGTTGTTGACTAGTTGAGTTATTAAGGAGCTAATTTATACAAGGGATTGTGGTGTTTAAGGATTTCATTTTGATCGTTGACTGCTTCATGTTTCTTTACAAGAGGTAGGATTGTTTATGTTCAAAATATGTTACTAGATAAGAACTTGATGCTGGATTATTCCAGTTATCCCTGTCCCGATCCTCTCATATGTTGCTGGAAATTTCTGTTCTCTACCGCCCGAGTAATAGTTTTTAATCATCCCGATGTGAATCCTTAGGCTGTGTTTAGTTTTGGTGAGTTCTTTTAGGGCAGTAAGAACAGTCAATCAGGACTAGATGTTGGTTTAGCTGTAAGCATGTGACGGCATTTACAAGTAGAACATTTTGGCTTTATTATTTGATGCATTATGTTTAACTTTGTCGGAGGAGCTGTTTGATGTGTTCAATGACGGCATCATGACGAGGCAGCAAATAAGTAGGTACAGATTTCATGTTTCCTTGATCCTGAATTGCTGTTATAGGCAGCCAGTGATGTGCAACACACACAACATTCTTTTTGTTTTTCTTGGATCAATTCCTTAATTGAAAACGTTACTACATATTTGCTTATTGTAAAGCTAAACATTCCTAAGCTGCTTTGCGCATAACTTTTTTTCTTTTATCTATTCCAAAGTAGAAAGAAAACACAATGTCAATGAAGAGAGAAAATAGACGAGTAAAGCAGAAAAGCTATCACTGAAGAAACTATTGAGACTCTTGAGGGTCTCTTGAGGTTTGGCATATTCGTATGTTTGGGTCAAATTTTGCTTAAGAAACTTTTAAAATATTCAGAAATGCTGCAATATAGGAATTATATGACAAATACAAAATCAAACCCCAAGCATAGAAATTTACAAGGCTGAAGGTCAGCTCTAATCTTTTAAGTTACATGATAATGTTTTTATTTTTTATTTTTTTGGATAAAGTAAAGAATTGTATTAATAATAGGATATCCCACGGGAAACACGTGCTTAATAACAAAGCATCTACAAGGTCTAACAATCATAATTCGATAGCGTCTCGCAAAGCAACGACATCCAAAAACACACATCAGAAAGCGGGGCCTCTGACTAAAATAGAGGTAAGTGCAGATGAAGTCTTACCTCATTCACCCAAACCATATTCAAAGATCTTATCATTTTATAAATTGTCCTCTAGCTTTTAAGGAATTATAACTTTTGTTGTGTGACTTTTTTTCTTTGAAGTTTGAGGGTCACATATACGGTTGATATGTACTCTAAAATTGCTTGAAACCCTAAATTCTCATCAAGAAATTTTAAACCTCCAAAAGTTTGTTTCTGGACTCACCAGCCCCATTATTACAAGCTTGATATTAATATTAGCTCATCTGTAAAGGGACTTCGTCGATGAATTGAAAACTCCTAATTAAATTGACAGTTACTAGTTACTGAAGTCTCATTCAAATCAAAACTTGGAGCATTGCTTCGACAGCAGTTTCTTTTCTACTATAAATGCTTTCCCTCTGATTCAAGTTAGGAATTGCCAATGAGCTTGGAGGAAAACTGATACCTGACTTCGTCCAGTAAGGTCAACTTCCTGTTTCTCATCATCTGCATCTTCAATTTCTTGGCTTTTGTTTAGATTGAATTTCATATGATGGTGTATTTAACTTTTGAGGGTTTAAGATTTCATGGATTTCAAACTTAACTCTGCATATTTGGGATTTCAGGAGATTTCAGGCCTATATCGACCGGTTATGTAGGCTTCAAACTTAAAAAGGCCACGCAAACAAGATTTGAGGGAAACATGACGGATATTCCAAATTTGATAGTCTAAAAGTTGAATAATATAAATTGTAAAACGGTAGAATTTATTTTAAACATTAACAATTGTTAAATTTTGATAAAATTTTTTCACGAAATACCTTTGGTGCAAACAACTGCGAAACAAGATAAATCTTGTGTATGCTTAACTATAGCCAAAAAGTGTGTGCCAAATTTTAGGAGAACAGATCTTCTGTTCTCGAATATCTGTTCCTCGTGTTTCCAAATTCCTTTCATCCATTCATTGGGAAGATGAGATGGGGTAAGAAACGGAGAACAGATCCCAAATTCAGAGCCTCCCTTTACAAACAGTAGCTGTTAGTTAGCTAATGTACTCTGACCAAAACTTTATCAACGTACGTTATTGAGTATTGAGGATTCAATGGATTCTGACATACTTACAAAAATGAAACGTCAAGTGCACGTACAAGTATGCAACAAAGGCAAGGAATAGAATTCGTAATGTTGTGATCACATCACCTATTCACTTATGCAGTGACTAATAATCATCTGTTCTACTTCAAATAGTGTTAATTTAAAATAATATATCTTTACAACGAAGAACCCAAGTGCTTGTTTCTCTCAGTTGTAAGTACCATACTTATCACAAGAAGTTAAGTTACAAAATCGAAAATACCGAACTTTGATCTGTTTGTTTGTCCAGACCCGATTGAAGTAGGCATTGTTGTTTTCTCATATCTTTTGAGGACTAACTTCCGACATTTCATTTTCCTCGTGTTAGAAGCGAAGGTTGTCTGACGAACCTTGAACTTGTACAATTTCATAAAAACTTCCTCACATGTTTAAAGTCAAACCAGGTTCTTTCAAACTATAGGTCGCCCGATAATAACAACTCAATAAAAGGTTAAAAGAGTGTATAAATAGAGACGCTAAGCACATATTTCGATGGAGAAATTGAACAAAGTTACGTAGGGTGCCAACAATAGGATATATATGGTTCCTTAAACAAAACAAATTATCATACAAACACGATTGGTGGCAGATTCACAGCTGCTTGTAGAGATATCAAATCCTTTAGTACTTGAAACCTTGCTCAACTTAGCTACTCGTGCTTGTAGGAGGAACAGGTTTGAGAGTGATCTCAACGTTATCATGGACTCCTTGGAGCAAGAGCTCACCATCGTATGCAACAACTTTACGCTTCTTTGCTGCTCTTAATGTTCCAACCAATGCTTCAAATATGTTCGCACACCTATCATCATTGAACAGCACGCCAAAGGTGACCTATGGCATAGACATTTGAACTTCATATTAGAGCTAGATTGAAAAGTCCATCTCAACAGGAGTTTCAATGAATTAACAATGATAAAACCAGCTAAGATTTAATTACTATCAAATTTGGGTCTGAAATGAGCTGCATCCAAAAGATAAAGAACTTTACCACAAGTTAGAGAAAAAGAAACATGATGTAGTAATTAGATTCAACATGTTGAATTATTTTGAATAGCCAGGCATGAGAGTTGGCCCAGACCTGACCTGAAATTAACAGGACAGGCTCACTTTGACCTGGGCCAGATTTGGGCCTGAGAGCCAGTCAATATGGCTTGATAGCACGCTCAAAACAACAAAACAACATTGTTTTGAGCGATCTACTTGAGCTTGGATTTGGGCCTGGCCCAACTTGATTCGTTGACCTTAGATATGCATAATCTGGCGCATCTGTTGAACTCAAATTCTACCCTGCACTTAATTTTAGTGCCAATATTTATTCCATGAGTACTTCTATGCACTTTCTTCAGTCTTTCTCATCTACAGCTTACTGATTCAAGTTTCTGACATTAAGGCATAATTTCCATCGTTTCTTATGGTATACTGTTCATTAGCCGATTAATTCCTAGTAACTGACTTCATGGTTTCTAATGGTAATGAAAGATGTATGACCTGAAGGAAATTCAAGAACTAAATTAAGAACATTTTGCAGTGGTGTAGATGTGGAGTGCAGAAAGTTATTTACACGAGTCGGATTACCAGTTTCTTGGATAAGGGTTAAGGAAGTAGCTTGCTCCAATGACTTGGTTTAGTTGAAGTGATTGTTCGTACCGTCCGTAACAAGACACAGCTTCTCTTTTCTTCGTTTTAGAGAAGTGACTATCATACTAGAGTGCTCCCCTTCACGTTTTTGACAGCCCAGAAATACTGATGGTTCATGTATAGTATTTCTATTCTTCAGTTCAGGACGTTTTAGGATTATGTAATTACGGTTTACGTCACCCCTTTTCTCCAGACTCCAGAAATAAGTTGAATATACACAAAAAGATAAAATTTCTCTAATATGTGGAGCCTACTTTCCCTTCCCTTTTTTCTCCTTTTCAGGGTTATAATTTCTCCCCTGCAGTGATATTAGTACTATACATCAGAATCAACTTTAGATCATCGAGAATTAAAAGGGCCTTTTGCAGGTAGCCAAAGTCTGAACACGTAAAAAAAAGACCTAAAGCATTTGCCCAATGCACTTAATAAATGATTAGCTTCATTAAGCTAAAGAGTCTCTGTATATTAGAGCTATGACTATTGAAAACAAATGCCTATTCAAACTGATAGTGTTAACTTTTTTCGTGCACTTTATGAGTTATGTAAAATGGAGAGAAGCCGAGAACTAAGAGATTCCCAAGAGTCGCCAAACAAAGGATCTACATCAAGCAACCTAACTCGCCACCAATATGTAAAGTTTTTCTTGACATAGGAGTAACCTATTTCCTACGGGGAACTTGAAGATTCTAGATATCCAAAGTGTTTTGACATTTAAATGGTATCATTCATAGCCGAACTCGGCAACTGCAAATATGTGTGTTGTCAATGAAAACTGGGAAGAAGTGAACATGAAACTGTTATTTCTGTAACGATGGGTTATGAAGGAGCTATAGATCATCAATTTGGAGATATAATGAAAGGATTTGGCAGTATCATTTCTTTAAGAAACAGCTATCGCTTGCTAACTTCTCTTCCTATTTTCTAGGACCAGAGCAATTCACTGTGTCATTTGGATATCACTCCTTTTAGTATAAAAGCATTAGCTGTTGAAAATTCACAAGTTGAGTTATCCTACGTCGGAAAGAGACATATGAATAAAGTGATTTATATACAAAAATAGGATCCATAACTTAGTGCTTTAAAGTTTTTATTTGAGATATAATGTCCTAACTGTATATGAGCTCATTTGTATTCGGTCCAATTTCTTCTCAAGCTTCCTCAAAACCATTCATTGGTATCAGAGTCAAGTTGGCGAAGTCTGATGAATAGAAATTCATGGATTTGGGTCAGAGGGGCTCAGATAGCTTCGCATGAGCTATGGATTGAGGGGGAGTTAGTCTGATATGGATAGATTCACTTATGAGGGGGAGATGTTGGAAATTCAGAAGTAGAGTCATCCCAAATCGGAAACAAACATATAGATAAAGTAAGATACACAAAGATAGGACTCATAAATCAGTATCTTAAAGTTTTGGGTTGAGATGAGGTCCTAATTATATATAGGCTCATTTGTATCCAGTCCAATTTTTCCCCAGGCTTCCTCAAAACCCTTCATTAGCTTACTTTGTGCAAAACGAACAGCCGACTAAGTGGGAATGTGCAGAAATTTGCAAGTTATGTCTCTGTTATAATGTGTAAAATCAGAGATGATGCAGTGTTCCTGAACCTCTACTGATACGAAGAGTAACATTCAAGGATGTTATCTAAGCCTCTGTGTTATTACAATTCTGACAACTAATATTGATCCCTATTTCAAATCTTTAATTTTAGATCCTAAGATCTGGATAAATATGTGATCTTTTTTTATAAATAAATATGTATTGTGCTCAAAGTTCACTCCACGACGTAACCACCCATCACGAAGCAACTTTATACAAGATACAAACCATAGAGCAGATAGAAACTTGTCAAACCTGAATCGAGGTCTCCATGCGAATACAAACCATAGAGCAGATAGAAACTTGTCAAACCTGATTCCAGGGTCTCCATGCGAATACTCTCATAAATCTCTTTTACCCGCGTGTGATTATTGTTGATTACCAGAGTATTATTACTAACGAACACAATGCACTCAGCAGGCGCCATTGGCTATCAAGGTTAACATTTGGCAAATATCCGGAAAAGAGAATCAAAAACTAACTTTTGATGAGAAGCAATTAGGTATCGTCTTTATTAATTAAAAATGCACCAATGTCATAGATCCATCCACCATCAAATAGATTGTGCAGTCAATTAGACCAGATCAGAAACAACCCAGAAAAAGAGGACATTACCTTGTAGGAACCATCAGGTTGGATATTGCCAAGTCTTTGGATTTCCTCTTTGAGTCGCTCGACCTCCTCTTCTACATTCATGGCTTTCTTTTCTTTTTCTCTTTCTCACAAAAGCTTGACTGTTTCTTATCCGATACTCATGGAGACATGGACTCCTTTTTATATAACTTTATTTAAGAAAACTTTGTTTAATAATAATAATAATAATGATAAGTTTAAAGCCAGTATTTTTACTTTTAAATTTTAGTTTAAAGCCAGTATTTTTATTTTTAAAATTTAGTTAAACTTTTAATCAATTTTTATTTATAATTTTCTTTTTTCTTTTTATTATTAATTAAATTAATAATTAAAATAATTTAATTGTTCTAATTTATTTTAGATTTTATATTTTTTAAAATAAAAATAAATCTTAAATATGACAATATATATGTATCTTAAAGTTTAAAATATAAAAGTAAATATTAATTTGTAATTAATTTTTTTAAAATCAATATTATACAAAATATTAAAATAAAATTATTTGCTTAATTTATCTATAAAGTTTTATTTTAAATCTGATTATAATTAATTATAAAAATATAATTGTATAACCATCAATAATTTTATTTAAATTTTTAAATTAATAGTAGAAATTACAATATCTCTCTCTCTCTCTCTCTCTCTCTCTCTCTCTCTCTCTCTCTCTCTCTCTCTCTCTCTCTCTCTCTCTA
>JANZXP010000196.1:34509870-34521641 GCA_027576715.1 Erythroxylum flavicans
TGTATAAATATAAATTAATTTAGTTAATAACTAAATTATTGTGGTATATTCTTTGTAAAATTTTGGTGTAAAAATTTAGTGTAGAATGGTTGGAGTAACACCAAATTTAGTGTAAAAAGACGCTAGAAATATTCTATTTTATACTAAATTTAGTGTAAAATTTTAGTGTAATTATTGGAGATGGCCTTAAAAGTTAATCCTGTAGGACGATAAAAGATAATAAACTTTTACATGACGTGGAAAATAGAAATAGTAATTACTATTTAGACCAGGGTGGGTGATCATGAGGTAAGTTAGTCTTAATTTAAAAAGTAAAATAAGGCATTGAATCAATTAAATGTACACAAGCACCTGTTACGTGGGATGTTTATCTTTTATTTGAAAGGAAAAGAAAGTCATTGAGACGGTAAATCATTATAGATTCCTTTGGTGAGTAGATTTTAAACTAGAGGAACTTCTTATGATACGTACAAAAGAGCCGCACCGGTTAAATAGGCCGAAGTTGAAGTGGTCGTACATTATTTGGGTAATACAAGTGGCAAGTGTAATTGAATCGGTAGGCAAGCAAAAGTATAACTGAAATTTTGACGACGGACAGATAGAAGTAGGTGACTTACCTCGCTTATAAAGCATGCCGTAAGTAGGCAGATGAGCATAAGCTATTTTCCAGAGATCGGAAAGTTTGTGGTCTGAACAGTAGGTGAGGGCCACATTTTTCTCCTCAAACCTCATTGTTTCGTCTTCAATCAAAAAGTTGAATCCGGATTTGATAGAGAAGGACCCTCTTTCTGTTATCCATCTAGATTGGCTTCTTCAAGAATTAATCTATGATCTAAGATTTCTGCTAGCTTACGGAGAAGTATGGAGCTGTCCATGCCCAAGACTTCTGCTAGGAGTGGGTTTAATTAAGCAACCACTTAATGAGTCCAAAATCATACTAGTTGTCCATTGTCCACTTGAGTAAAACATCTCTAACTTTCAGTATTCTTTTCCAGAGGGGAATAGGATCGATTAGTAACAGAATTATGTTTTTACCGATAAAAGAGAAAAGGATGCACAAGTTTCCAGCTTCCAAGTTTAACTCTTATCATAAAAGCTTGGTAGTTGGTTCAAATTTTCTTTTACTTGGCATCAACTATAATTGTTTAGTTCTGTACCCCATAGAAAGTGACGCATCTCTTAATCGAGTTTTATCACAAATTCTTTTTGGTACTTTAGCGTTCTAAATGGTGTAAAATAAATAGGGTCTTACCCTTTTCTCCTCTCCCTTCTTCCGTCTTTTCTTCTAGTCAAATATTCGTGACAGCCTTTTCTAAATTCGATTGGGGAAGGCAACATGCCCTAGAAAACCAAGGCTTATAAGCATTTAAAGGCAAAAGCATAAAAAGATGTTATATGCATACGTCGTTCTTCAATGGCATGCCACAAAGATCTGCCGCTTGGACGAAAATCAAAATCCCTTCCTGTTACAATATTATTACTGCAACTCAATACTTGATAGCCAAATATGAAACAAGGCACAATCTTTAGTATTAGATGCAGATCAACACGACAATGACCGTGACCAACAAAACACCTCTCTACAAGGCAAATAAATCCAAGTGTTAACGAACATCTCATTTTTTCACACCCTGGACTATTTGCACCTAACAATTCTTGCAGGGACCTTACGGAAAAAAAATGATGTATAAAGCCCTACACTATAACAGAGATATGGAGAGCATTCTAAACTTCTGGGCTTGAACATATCAATTCTATTGCTAGCTGCCGGAGCTGGACTTTAAGAATATGCAATAGTGTTTCAGAATTAAGAAATGAATGTCATACGACTGCATAATAAACACCGATGCTCATTCAACAGCTGGATAGAGACCAGGCATATACGACCGTCCACTTCCATTAGAATCAGCCAAGTGCGAATACAACTCTCCTGAATTAGATGACTTTCGGGTCCTGAGATTCTTAGGAGAAGCTGAGTAGGAATCATTGGAACCACTGCTAGTGGAATACATTGATGAAGTTGGCAGTCCATGAATCCTTGGCAATCCTGTTGGATCCCCACCAAAACTATATCCCTTTTCAACAGTCTCAGCTTCCAATGGCAATTCATCCAATGTCTAGTACAAGACAAAAGTAAACATTTCAGGGCACCCAACTTAAGGCTGTGTGAAACAAGAAGCTGGAACTTCAGAAATTCAGTTCAAAAGTTCATTTCATACAACAGAACCCCTTGTCATTCACCCAACCAGTCATTATTAGTAAGCCAGTTAACTCCCCATGCAGTCCCAATGAACACGGGCATGTCGAATTATGTTGGCTTCCATATTTTTACATTCATCAACATTAAATAATGTCATTTTCCTCCTCCCTTTCATATTAAAAGTTGAATATTGCTAAAGTAAACCGCATACCGGAATGAAAAGAAGACCAGAGGAAAACCCAGATTCAGACAACTTACAGACATCTGAAAATTAGAACTCACCCTAAATGCTTGCTGAAGAACTCGAAGTGTTTCTCTTGTCCGCTTTCTCTTCATTGCTATCTCATCAGGTTCCTGCAACATCTCTTCAAAAAGATTTTCCCTGTTTTAGACAAGACAGATGTCACAATACAGTGTCACGTCACATAAAAGCATTGTACGGTATAATTCAGAGGAAGAAATCAAGACTGTAAATAAGACCAATATCATCTTAAATAACCTGTAGAGTTTCTTAATGAAGACATTGTGTAGTTCACGCTTTGTATGGTTCACCTACATCATCAATAACCAAGCAGCATTAGAAAATATTAAATGCTACATTGAAGTCATTGAAGCTACAAGGATTGCAGCAGAAGGAAGATAGTAAAGCATGTTGCTGAGAAGATTTAACATGATTATGGTCTAGGAATAAACATGCTTTTTATGATTTCAAAGCAAACAAAGAAAAGGAAAAAGGAAAAATTCTATCTCACAACGGAAGCACATTTGATAAAAGAGAAGTCAACTTCAATTTTCTGAAGCCCATTTACCAATAATGCTTAAACAATGAGAAAGCAGTTCGAGTGATTCTTTAAGGGTTCTGTACTACTTCCTACATGATTCAAATAATTTGACAGAGAAGTCAAAACAAAGAGGAACAGGAAATTTTAAAGAAAGAATAGATAATTAGCAACAATGTCCTTATGACTTAAATTACCAGGAAATGCATAATTGCTTTTGGTACCGAGTCTTCAATATTCTTTCGAACAATATCATAATATGATCTCAAAAGCAATTTAGTGACAGAAATCTCAATAGATTCCTGCTCTGAATGGCTCTCCGGGGGCCTCAAAATAGTTGGGGGCTTAGGAAAAAGAACACAAAAGATGTTAGGAAAAAACAGAAGGGGGGAAACAAAAGAACTACAGGGATGAAGATTGTCTGTACATAATGATCTAAACAAAAATAGCTCATCTGCATACCTCTCTCAAATGAATCATGGAGAAGCTTTGTTCCATGGCATCCATGCCCTGAATAGGTTCATTATATGACTTACCTGCTATATTATCTTTAGCAATGCGAGAATTTTCACCTCCACCAAAGATGGATGAAATACCCCAACTTGTATTTCCTAATTAACAACATTGCATCAACAATAATATCATGTTGGGATCCTTACACCTAGTTAACGTATGAGAAAAAGCATGTGAAAATACATATATTCAAGTATGCAAATAAAGTATTCTTGTTGGTATCTCCTGGATAACAATTACCAGAAGGTGCAACTTTTTCAACATCCGGAGCAGGACGAATTCCCTGCAAGTTGAACAAATGAAACCATATGATAGAATAAGTTATCGCCCAACCAATCAGAAATATGGAAGAAATTATTTAAAGTAAGGATGGAGAAACCAGTCCTAACTTCTATAGCAAGCGTAGCTCAGGCAGAATAACTCCAAAAGAAAAAGGGAACCAGAGAAATATGAGGGAGAAAAGGCATGCCTGTTCAGGTAGAATACCATTAATCTGTCTAGCAAGAATAGCCCGAGACTTCAGGCTCCTCTCAGATGTTGATGGCTTGTCCACCTCTACACCATCCTACTTAACAAAAAAATTGAGGGAGTGATCCAACTGAATGAATTATAAACATACAAGGATACCAATGAATTCTACAACAAAAACATGCCTTTTGCCTGGAGATGGGTAGAGGAACCCTGGAAGACTTGATCTGTTGAAGTGCAACTTCCACTGCCTTACTTCCACCAATAAAGTTTGGGTGAGAAGTGTTGATGTAATCCATCTGCAAAAGTGTTGAAGGATTCTGAAATTTTGAAATGCAGTTAACAAAACCAATCTTTGAAATGCAGTTAACGAAACCAATCATTACAGAGTACCCGCACAGCAAATATCAATAAATATGCAGAAACAAGAAAACAAGTGGTACAAAAGCCCAGTTAATTGTAAATTAATTGTGTAGAGATAAGATGGACAGTTAATCCTAGAAAGCCATTTTATTCCGGAAAGATTTCACAGCTTATAAACTGCAAAAAAAATGATAGGATTTTCTGCGGAATAGGAGTGGATAGGGTTGTGGTTCCAGATTACGTACTTATATTGGTGAATGCACCATAACCTTAAGTCTATCGTAAACAACGACCCTACTAGTTAGAGATAAGACTGCATACTTTTAGATCTCCCTAAACCCTGCATCTCAACAGGAATCCTACTGAGACGTTATCGTTGATGTTGTTGTTGTTGTTAGTGATGTACACCATAATCATAAGCAAATTGCTTTTTCAAACAATCGGTTACTTAAACCACTTTGATAATCATAAAAGAGCATTAATAAATCAGTTATGATACTACTAGCCTAAGATAAGATAACGTTTTTAATCATCAGTAAATTCAGTAATAAAAGGCCCAAGTTGGAACATGCATCGAGTCCAGGCCTAAAACTTAACATGTATGATTTAGAGTGAGTTTGATACCAAACATAAAGCAAGAAAAATTTAATAGCAATACCCCACAGTGGGAAAATGAAGACTGAACCAGCCACCACAGAACCATCCAATGTATAACATATATTCTAATTGATCAACTTTTCCCAGATCTTTTCTGACAAGAATAAATATGCTTCAGTAACAAAAAGCATCAACAAGCAAAACCATTGCTTAATATTCAAAGGAAAGCCACCCACTTAAGATTGGGGCATTTAAATTTCAAGTTACCTCCATTTCAATTATGTGACCAATCATTGTCTCTGATGGTTCAAGACCATCTCGCAAGAAGTTCCCTATAACTTCATCCATACGCTTTCTCAGAACGGGAAACCTCTGCAACTCATTTACTAGACACCGATGGCTAATCTGAAGAGGCAGAAATGAAACTCTAGTTTTCAAGGATGCAAATGACACTGCGAAAAGCCATAAAGACAAAGTGTCTACCTTAATTAATTCATCGTATATGAACCTGGCACATTGAAGGCTTGGATCTAATAGACGTGCTATCTGCCTCCGGACAAGAACTTCAAAAGGTACCTAAGTAAACAAACATCAATCAGAAGCATATGACTCATAATTTGAGAATAATGTAAGCAAAAGGTCAAAAGGAAGAATTTAAAAAGTTACGAAGAAAGAGCAAAACCTACTTCTGGAACAAAGAGTGCACTTTTTGGACCGGTTGCGTTTTGAATTGCAGTTCGAATATCATCATCAGTCAAGTCCTCGCAAGGATCAACATCCTGCACAAAAAAAGAAAATTCATGTATCAGGTATCTCACAAAAATACATAATATAACCAAACCTGCCATTCTATATCCAACAACAATATATCAGTAGGTTGCCCATGGAACAATTTTTTATTAACCAGATACAGCCAACGCCAATAACTCCAGCATTTCAATTGTTGGCATTCAAGAAAAAGGCAAAATTATTATCTGGTTTGGAAACAGCAATCTCCAGAAAGAAATATTTTAATTTTCCTTCAAAGGGGTCTACTTCTAAATTGCTCATCAAATTATTCGATTCTATAGGATCAATGAATGCACCTCTAGGCATTTCACAAAGATGGATTGAAAAATATAATGAATTCTTGCTCCACCAGACAGCTCAGCTGTTGACATTTCCTCATTTTTGCCCTCTACCATTGATGAAAATGCTGTTTCCAATGACAATATAGTTAATGACCTTAAGCACATGCAACATATAACAAATTATTTGAATGATGACATACAACAGAATATAAAGAAAAATGAACAAGATAAGAAATTAGAAACTTACATTCACAGTATTTTGACAAAATGTTCAGCAATAGAGCTCCCTGACCAGCCTGTTAAATTTATAAAAATTTAGAAACAAGAAATTAGTAAAAAATGGAGGAATAATCAGCAAGGGCGCTTCTGCACAACATAAACAGAAAAGCAGTAAACCGTAGTCGTCTTTAAATGCCTAAGCACACAAGTCTCGTCTGCAATTGAACTGTTGAACATCTTTAACAGGTTAGACAGTAACGAGACAACAACTTAAGCAAAAATGCTAGTTACTAGGTTGATTTCCACTTTTTGAGCATATATTATTAGCCCTATACACCCAAATATGGACTGATCCAAATAATAACGCTAAACCGTGACATATTTATTTTGCCAACAATAATGCACCAAATAATGAAGCAATCTCGACCAAGTAATCTCCAGAAAGAGAAATAAAGCATGCCTTTGATTCCGTAATTTCTCCATAGCTAGCATGTTCCTTTGCAACAGAAACCAAAGCATTGCTTATACGTGACTTCAGCCCTGGAAGTATTGCTTTGATGTGCTGCACTAAAATCTGGAAAACAGAAAGTGTTAGAATGAACTCAACAGCAATTTTTGTTGACTACATCATCATATTCACATAATCAAAACAAATCAAAGAGATAAAGAATCAATGTCTCATAAGTCTACAGAAAAGGTAAGAAAGGAAAATAGCAGTGTGCATATTGCAGCAGGAATTCCGAGGACCTGGTTCAATTTCTTAGCCAATTGAGGAACACCACAACGATCAGCCAGACCATTATAGACCTGCACAAAGTACAGTAGCAAATTTCATCACTTATCTATTGACTTCACCAATAAAATAGTTGAAGAAAGATGGGCTTTCATACTGGACGACTACGAAAGAATTTCTCCTCAGCTACAAGCGCATCTTTGATACTCCTGTTGAGCATTATATCCTGAATGGTGATATAATTCAATCAAATTGCCATATGGACTTATCACTAAAATCCCATTCAATCTAAAAGCTGAAAACAAAAATTCCATCAACTGACAACAAAAGAAAATATTTATTGTCCATATTAATGGAGCATCATCTGAACAATAGTCTTTGTGAAGAGAAAACAAAACTGAACTTGAAACAGTATGTGAGTCCAAGCCTTCGCAAAATTTAAACAAGAAGATGTAAAACAATGAATTACCACCACTGTGGCACACATCACCATCAATATGCATCAGAAACATCCTATTACCTCTTGACTACGATTGACAACACCAACATATCCTAGTCGAAGCGGAATCACTTTGCCAAGTAGCAAGTTACGAGCATCAGTACCTCTGTCCATGATATCCAACTGTTACCAAAGAAACATGACAAGCAGAAGAAAAAAGCAGTCAGAGCTTGCAAATACTTTTAAGAAGGAAATAATTATGAAGCTCCTATATACCTTCGTGATTACTCCAATGGTTCTGTTACCTGTTAACAAAAGATCATGTCCTTAGTCATATAAACAGAAATAGAAAGTCCCTTAGTTTGAGATTCAAATTCAAAATTTACCATCAGGGTCAGCATTTCCTGCAATCTGCAGAGCATCTGAGTTTGCTAAATCTGAATTTGCTGGTGTTACAGCAAGAATCAAACAGGTGGGCTTTTTTATGTAGGACATTATCATGGTTCTGATCCGTGCTTCAATATCAGAGGGTTGATCACCAACAGGGACCTTTGTTATACCAGGTAGATCCACAAGTGTAATATCAAGAACATTTGGCGAAAAAATCTTTAAACGTATCTGTTTATCTGAGACTCCTTTGTTATCCCCTGCTTCCTTGTTTGTTTCAGCCTACAGCAAATCCAAAATTACACAACATAAAAACGGGAGAATAATTAATATGGTGCAAACTCCCCATAAATAAAGTTCATAGGACAGCCTTTTATCATAATTGATAGTTTGTACAGTAACTAGTGAGCAAAAGCAAACTTTTTAGTTCAAATTAAGTTTATTACTCCCCTTTGTACATGACACTGTTACTTAATCCACCCAAATAATGCAGCATCATTCATTCTAAAATTGTAGATCACTATTAGTAGAAATATCTTTTAGCCATGAGCCTCTACCTCATGTAAATCATAAATCCACATTACTAGTCAATGCAAAATGAAGTATAGTACTCTACATTTCCCATGTTCTACGGCATTACAAAACCAACATTCATTCTAAAATTGTAGATCAGTATTAGTTGAAACATCTTTTAGTCATGAGCCTCTACCTCATCTAAATGATAAATCCTCGTCACTAATCAATGCAAAATGAAGTATAGTACTCTACCTTTCTTTCCCATGTTCTACAGCATTACAACTAACAGGTTAAAGTTCCAAATTCATAAAAGCTTATAGATTATTTGGATTATCATTTCTCTGACAGCCATAAAAACATATTCTCATCAGCCATTCCTACACTCTCAAAAGTCAATATGTATGACTAATTTCTGTCTATCCTTAGCTATCATACTATTTTGTCCAGAAAAAACATAGCCTTTTAATGTTTAATCCCTAAACATAAAAACAACTGCAATTTCAAATTTGGCTCTTTAGAGAACTCAAGCAGCATAAAGAAATAATAATATTTACGGATCCAAAATTACACTAAACCTCAAACACACCTGAATTTCTCTCCGAATCTCGGAGAAATCGTAGAAACGTTTTCCAGGAAGATGAAGGAACTCTCCCCACTCCTCCTCCGCTCCATCGGCCTTCCTCTTAGTCTGAAGAAGCTGAAGAACCAACGGCCGCCGCGTACAGATATCGTTTCCACGTGGCAGGAAGTCTCTGCCGACGAGCGCCTCCAGCACGCTGGACTTGCCGCTGCTCTGGCTTCCGACCACAGCCACCTGCGGCAGCTCGATCGTCGATTGGCTGCCGAGCTGAGCAAATATGTCCTGGAGCTTGTTCACTATCGGGATCACGGATGACCCTAGCGGCGCAGCATTTGAGGCCGCCGGCTGTGGTTGTGCGGGCGACGGCGAGGCTGGCTCGTCAGCCATTTTTAGTGATAGATTGAAGAGGTAAGTAACAAGAAAGATTGAAGTGAAACCCTAGGGTTCTGGAGATTTTTTATGGGGAGATAATTTGTGTGATTGGAGGCGGCATGTGCTTTGGAAATGAACAGTATGAGACAGGCGCTACAATGCGCGGTTGGTGTTACAGGATTAAACTACGCACTTTTGAAGACTTTTTTTTAAAAATTAAATAATAGATTTATAATAAAAATTACAGGAACAAACTCTGGAGAGACTAACTCTCCTGCATCAAATGCAAACCAATAAAAGACAATATTGGAGCACACAATGTTTCAAAATAACAAAAAGAATACAAACGAAAGCATTGCACCCAGGAGGTCATCGCCTTAATGCGCCAGCGTATGGTTGGGACGACAACGTTGCTTGAGTTTTGAAAATGGGGTAAATCGGAACATCCCATCTGAGGCTCGCAATTTTGACTTTCCCAATTAGGGTTTACAAACTTATATGACGATTTGAAGGACGATCAATCTCTGCATGTTTACAGTAACCAAACGTAAGTATCTGCGTTGTGATAGCTTGCGTCCTCTTCCTCTTACTTCTTTTAATCAATTTCCACCCTTGCTAGCCCAGGAATTCACCGGGGGAAGTCGCGGGGATCAAAGGTCAAGAGTCAAGCACAATCCAGGTAAGAGTTGAAATCATTTCCTTTTTTCATTTAAGCATATTCTATTTCCCAGCTTATTAATTGTTCTCTTACACTCATTATACTTGTTTGCACCATAACTTCTTCGGAATTTTTGTACTGGAATTTCCTCCGGCTCCTTTCTTTCCATAATTCCTGAGAGGTTATGCCAAGAATCAGCACCTTCCGCTTCCAAAGAGAAGTGGTAGCTTGTGCTTGAGCAAGGATAGCAACGATCTCCATTAGGGAATTTTATAGTTCAGTCCAATAGAAAAATTCTCTGGTCAAGTTCCAAATTGAATCAGAAAAAGGGCAGAGAAAGAACAGATGATCCCTTGTCTCCAAATCTTCTTTGCATAGTCAACAAATCCCATCTAGATTTATCATGTAGTGAAGTCTTATCCATTGAAGCAATTCTGTTAAGTACTAACAATAGGAAAATAAGTCATGTCGGGTCTTAGAAAATTATTCTAGATTACTCTAACCCAAGGCACATCTTGATCTGAACTATAGATCCATTTCATATAGGCTTTGTTAGAAAATCTCTCAAAAGGTACTCCAAGCCCAAGATCATTTATGATGACTATTGCAAGTACATAAAAGTTTGGGAAAAGGAAAAGGGTGCATTTTAGACGTTAAATTTGTAATAGAGTTGATTTAGAACTTAAGTAACCTTTTCCAAAAAAATATAATGTTATAAAAATTATTTAATTTGAACTTTAGATTGACACAATTTTAAATTTCTATAAGAATTTCATCAAAATGTTTATCTAATTTTAAAATAATTTGAAATTTATCATTACCAATGTAGCATTTTAATTAACGGTAAAATCATCCACTTTGTCATTAAGTAATATGTGTCAATTCAATGGAACTATTAGGATCTTATAACTGGGAGTTTGAGAATGTTGAATTAGTTCAAGAAAAAAAAAATAGAGAGAGAGAGAAGCAAAGAATAAACGATTACTCAAAAATTAGCTATAATTTGCTACTGAACGATTAATATTGTCATTGGGCACTAGCCAATTGTACATTTACACTTGTCTCCTTCTCTTGACTAAGCATTTGATCCTAAGACACCATTTATTTAATTCTTGGCTCTTATTTGACACTATATCCCTTGTTCTTCCCTTTATCTTTTCAACTTGTAACAAATGACTCCCTCCTTAGTAATTTTGATCACAAGATTGATGTTATGGCATCTTTGTTAAAGATTATAAAGGAATTACCATATACCTCCATCATGTTGCAACGACTACTAGATGAGTACCTAAACAGTTGGCTTGCTTCTCCATTTGAAAATTCTCCTATCGTTAACGGTGACATGTTGTTTCATAACATGTTGCACTATTGCAAGTAAATGGGACTATATTGTCCTAGCATTTGAAACATGTTTTTTAAAGTTTGGGTACGTGGAAACTAGGATAAATTTGAAAAATCTAGAATACAACCAAACAATAGGACACCTTACTAACATGTTGCAAAATTAAAAAAGGACCAAAATACAAAGATAACTTATGATTCACCCGATAATGCACATTTTGTTGTTGATAAGGTCAAAGCTTTACATACACAAACTCATTCGCTGCAAACTCACCAATAGTCCATTTTTATCTTCCAAATGTTTCATTTGATTCTTATGCAGTGTTTGGTTGATGTCTCCACCAACGGAGACAGATGACAGGGACACAATAATTTTGTCCCTGGCAGTGTTTGCTTGCTGTCCTCACTTTTTTTTGTTCCGTCTTCAGAATATAAGGACTGAAATTTTTTGTTCCTTCCAAGACTGTGGTACAAGATTTCTTGTCCCAGGGACAAAAACAAAACACATAAGGAAATGTCAGAAATACCCTCACTCA
>JANZXP010000196.1:34539205-34552438 GCA_027576715.1 Erythroxylum flavicans
GTAAAGGATGATAGATGTGTAAACTTTTGATTTTGATGGAATGAAATGAGGAAGAAGTTGATTTTAAAAATATTGTGATTTTCTATTAATGCTTTATTGGTAAAATTGATATGATGCCATGTGGAATGAATATAGTGATCGCACGTAGCTCACCCTTATCATAGGATATGTACCGGAATGACCTGCGGGTGTCCCGGTGCGTACCCAACAGTAAGGGGGTGCTATATCTATATCCTGTTCGCTGCATCCGGAGACTGGCAGGCATCATTTTTTCCTTGCCCCTATTTATGTTCCTATGGGATGGCATCGCATGCCACTCTCCATCATGGTTTTTACTAGGACCTGTCCGTGGCAGTTTCACCTTGGATGTCCCTTCTCCATTTGTTTTTTCCATCATGGCAGGGGCTTCAACACTCAGATCCGTAGACTGTATAGTTTGTCCACGGATCTTAGCCTCTTGTACACCTTTGAGTAATCCTTCCTTCGTTCGTTTTTGCTCACTCAGCTCTACATCCTCTCCTTGGATAGGTTGCTGCTTAGATCCTACAACATCATCAACAACCTCCTTGTCCCATGCATCATTATATACCTGTCCTACCTCCATCATCTAACACAACCTTCCTTTGGTTCTTGTTATTCTTTACAATGTTTTTACATTCAAAGGGGTTGTGTTCGAATTTCTTGCAAAGATAACAATAGTTGGGGAAGGTCTTATATGTGACTTTTTGTGTGTATAGAAGGTCTCCTAGCATTTTAACACCAAAGCTCGTCACTGGCTTCTTTGAAACATCAACTTTAATCAAGATCCTAGCAAAACCAATTTTGGACTTTATGCTTGTAACCTTATCGGTGCATATAGGTTTCCCAACACGCGATTCTAATTTCGACAACCCCCTATCATTCCATAACTCCAATGGAACATTTAGGAATTGCATCCAAATAGGTACCCCCATGAATTCCTTATAATCGAAAGAAAAGCCATAGGGCAACCGTTTGAGTAATAAAGTTTTCTCAAATAGCATATATGGACCTCCTGCTAGTACATTGGTTCGGTCTTCTTCCGTGTCAAACTAAAAAATTAACCAACCTTGATCATGTGATAAGATTTTACATTTTACACCCCATTTACCAGTCAATCCTTCAAGTGCTTTCAATCCTAGAAATGGTCTCGTAAAGCAACCCACAAGACGAAGACCCCATTCTTTTTCTATATGCACTACATCCTCTTCCTCCATAGTGACCTCATCATCCACCTCCAAAAACTCCAATTGTAATCCTTGTTTCAATTCCTTGTTATTTCTGAATAAGCTTACAAACGATGGTTTTGTTTAGGGCTCATTCCTGACTGGCTGATCAGCAACTTTTTTAGGATCAGTCAATTTGTCAAATGCCTTGAATGCATTATCTTCATTCTCTGTGCATTCCACTGAATCCATAGAATCAGTGCCATCATCCTCCAATTCAAGGGATTTTTCATCCTCGTCGTCGAAAGATGAGGATTCCTCTCCTTAGGTGAAAACTTCTTCTTTTCCCTAGGCGCCTCATGCAACACGATTGTTTTGGGATTTGGAATCCTTGGTTTTTTCTTGATTACTCCTTGAGCTGGAATTGATTTTACATGTTAGTGTTGTCGGCATGAAGATTGTTGGGGTCCTCGAAGTGCGAGACGCGAGATACCTCTTCCTAGGCGAAAACTTCTTCTTTCCCCTAGGAGTTGCACGCAACACGTTGTTCTGGGTTTTCGAATTCTTTGGTTACTTCTTGAGTTGGGATTAATTTTACCTGTTAGTGTTAGTGGCATGAAGATTACTGAGGTCTTTAGTCGTGCTTAGACATGGGTAAACGATGTAAAACTCCACATAAGGGATGAGATATTACGGTCGATTGTGTGTTTGAATTGCAAGATGCAGTTTCAATAAATTGAATGGATACCACGAGTTTGAATGAGGGTGTGGATGATGGCATGCAGGGGGCTGGGGAGTCCGACCAGGACTGGGGCGCAGGATGTCGTTGATTCTAGTAAGACTGTGGATGTTGGGGATGAAAAACCTAAGGCAGGCATAAAACGGGTGGTTGTATAAGGTAAGAGCTTAGGCATTGTAACTGCTGCGAGATCTCGTGCTCGGGCTGTGAGCCACATTGTTGAGGAAAGGATCATTAGCTCTTTCTGTATATAGAAGGTGATCAAAATACAGAAACTTCGAAAGTGTGCTTGTCTTATTATCCAACTCAAATTGAACAGTGAATTAGCAGTAATACGAACAACCATTTGGATATAACATTTCAACAAAGAATGAACAAATTATCTGTTTTTTTGTTTGCTTATGTAATGGATTTGTTGTTAAGCGAACATTACTAAGAGAACGGCATTGTGCTCTGAAATATTAGTAATTTTTCATCTGCAGAAGGAAAGTCACTGTAAGAGTGTTTTTTGTTTTTGGACAAGAGAGAGTTGAATGAACAAAGTATACTAGACAAGAAATAATTTACTGTCTTTCTAAAGAAAGCGCGCTCAAATAGATGCTAAGTGAGAACGAAATTTTATCAAGTCATGGTTGAGTGGAATTTTTCTAGCAGAAGTGAACAATAGTTTCTGGAAGAACCACTACCAGAAGTTAATAGTCTGGTGGTGGGTACTTTGTAGTTTTAACTTTTAAGCACAACATCCAAGTCTGAATGAGCCACGAACAAAATAGGAAAAGGCAGTCCAACCAAATCACTACTTATTTACAGAACTTATTCTTACTATTATTTCTTTATCATCATCATAATCTGCCCTTGAGAAAGTTGGTGCACAATTTCCTCCATGCCACTGAGTCCGGCTCTTTCCCCACCAAATTCGCCTTCACCTCCTCAGCAAAAGAGTGCTATAGATCATAAGAATTACAACTTGGTCACTTGATTGTAAATTTAGAGTTTGACTGATGAAGAATTGCTTACCTGAATAAGATTTCGAACTGCAAGACGACATATGAGATGGTGGAGAATGTCCTTGTTGTACTCTGGATGACCTTGAATCCCCATTATGTGGTCCCCACACCTGAACATCTCGATCCCAGTCTTGTCAGACCACGCAATAACCTCTGCTCTGGGAGGGAGTTCGCGGATCTATATCATATGTTTTCAAGCACACACACAAATGACTTGTAAGGTAAACCCACCACCCTTTGTCTCCGTAATTCCAATCTCTTTCACTTTAGATGGAAAAATGGAACTAACCTCATCTTGATGGCATTCGATCACAGACATTGAGGTTGGGATTTTGAGTGATGAGAACATCTTTGTTGATGTCAAATGTATGGTTGTGACGCCTATGTCCCACCCTGAGATTGCACGCCCAGTTTTTCCTCCCAATGCACGGCCCAGTATCTGAGCAATACCCAAAAGGTAACTGAATCAAGTTATATACCTTTTTCATCTTCCCCAGAATGCGATACAATAAAGGTATGATAAAGGAAAAGAAAAGGATACAAGGAAAAGCAATATCTCATTAGCTCCATTAGCAAAACTCCGACATAAAGGACTAAATCGAAACGTATCTCCCAAATGGAACTAGGCAGGTCCTATCATCAACAAATCACTTCACACCCATACCATTTTCAACTACTCAAAACTGTTCTTGTATTTATTAACTAATGATGAGATAATTACAAATAATAATAAAAATAATATATTCCATCCATTTAACTAATGTACCCGCCTTTGTTAGTTTATTGTTATTTCATGAACATGTGCCTGTCTTTGTCTGAGTGCGATTAGCTAACCACATCCCGACAACCCTTTGCTATCTTACTCCAGTAAATAAGAACATCGAACGATAAAATGACGCTTTTGTCTGAATGTACAACCCTACTGAACGAATCATGGACATATGTGTAACTCGATTTTTAACTCACTCAAAACAAGACGCTATACAACACCATGAAACTACCAACCATTGTTTCTGAACAGAGAATTGTTAGTTATCTTTACATAAAAGTAATCTTAAACCACCCAGCGCCCAAAACTCTAAAAGTCCGTATGCGTATATGCCTGAAAAGCGTACAAACCATGTGATTCCGAGACGACACTCCACCTGTAGGCCTAACACACGAACAACTCTCGTTTCCACTTTAGTTGGAAAGAAAAACGTACAAACCAGATACCGAGCTACACTCCACCTGTAGGCCAAATAAACGATCAACTCTCGTTTCCACTTTAGTTGGAAAGTGGCGGTAAATCAGACCGTCAGTAGTGATGGTCAAATCACGTCTCACAGCGTACGGTCCTGGGACCACTTGCACGCATTTTCACTAGGACCACTAAATTACCACTTGGCGGGCTATTTTTGTCCGCATTGAAGTAAATATTGCGAACTGACCAGATGAATCATAGTTGTCACCTGGCAACTTCTGAAGCCAACGACTAATTTCTATAACTTTAAACAATTTACTATTACCATTTATTTATGCAGTAAGCCCTGAAGCGGGAGGGACTTTTGATTCATCAAACGATCAAACTTTCATATGGACCATTTTGCCCTTCTTCAAGAACTGGCAAGGTCTGTGTCACGAAAGCATAAGTTTTCCTCCCAAACGTTTCTATCAAAAAGTTATTTTTCTGAAAAACCCAAAATCTTACTGGAAAAAAAATGAATTTGAAAAACGAACGTAAACCCAGTTTTATATAATTGGTAATTAGACAAGAGGACTAATACCTGGTGCCCAAAGCAAATGCCCAGTATCTTTTTCTTCATGGCATCGAGTTTCTTCAACAGGATAATGAGCTTGCAGATCCACAGATCATTTCCATGAGCATCATTGCAGCTCCCGGTGATCACAAACCCATCATAGGATTCAATCACGTCGTCTCGGGGAAATTCCCCGCAAGCCACCTGGTAAACGTCCCACATCTCGTCGGCCTCCGACAGCATTCCGACGAACACCTCAAAGTACCCTCCATACTTCTTCTTCACGTACTCCGAGTCCTCTGCGCACAGCAGAACAGCGTATCTCTTCCCCTCCATTTCAAAAGACTCTTTATCTTTTGCCTACTAAAAGAAACTGAAGAGGAGAGACAGAGGGAGATGGGAGGCTTCTCTCTCCAGAAGAACAGAGAAAACTGAAAACAAACAGTGAGAGAGAGAAAGGGTTTTTCTGTGTTTCCTTCCCTCTCTGCTTGCTTTTGTCTTCTGTTTCTGTCTGAAACCAGGCCACGGGGTTTCAGAGAATGGCGTTTATATACAGTTTTGAGGATGTTCTCGGGTTATGGAAGTTCTTACTTTTAAAGTAATACGTTATGGCCCCTAATAATTTCGCTATTAATGATTTTGCCCTTCGTCAACTATTTTCCTTTTATTATTTGGCTTCAACAAATCTAACTACAATCATGGCTGATTGAGGGCAATAATATAATCTGTTTGGATTGTAGAGGAGAAAAGAAATCCTTCCCTCTGTAGTGTTTTCCCTAACATGCTTCTTATTTACAATTCTCATTCTTAATTACGTTTCTTGACCTTGTAGTTAATTAATTGTTTTCGTTAAACCGTTTGCTACCAAACTTAACGTAGTTACGAATCTACAAAGAAAGAAACATGGTACAATTTTAAAGCGTACTCCATTACAAGGTTCATGTCTGATAGCATTTTCTGACAAACTAGTTTTACATTCGGAAACAATTTCACAGGAGAGGAAGTGAGCTTTTATGGTTAAGATGCAGGAATGTACATATTATATCAATCAAAATCGACCTAGAGAAAGGCAGGCACTCATCTCTTGCAGGATGGCATGAAATTTCTTTCCATGTCCTATCAGTCACATTCTGTTTTTCCTTTAGAAGGGTTCCAACGTTATGAATATGTCTAAACTAGTTAATCTACAACATACATATTGGAATCGAGGCCTCGATTAACAGTAAAAAAGTAAAACAGTAAAAGGATGTTAATACGACACCCAGTACCAGACCCAGCTGCCAGCGCTTCAGAAGAGAATCTTATATGTACGAATGGATTTAAGAGTTTTTTTATCTTTTGTCTTTTTCGGTTATCAGAATTTTTCAATAATAATAATAGTATCAGTAATCTGTCTTCTGCCTCCGCCCTGCAGCTCTTGTCAGGACTCAGGAGGGTGGAGTACGTGGAACTTGTCACGTGATATTCTATCGAATAACTTCTTCCGATGGACAGCGCACACGTGTGTACCATGTTCTAAGCTATAGGATATACATTTTTATATGAAAATCATAAAACTATACCCAGTATGTGGATCGGGTGATCTCCAATTTAATAAAAAATCACCTCATTCAATCACACTAAAAATAAGGAATACAACCTTTGAAAATGTCATTGCTAATCTTTTTTGACTAAATGTCATTGCTAATCTAAACGTTACGTTTTCACAAATTTCAGATTCCGTGTCTAATTAAATCACCATACCTTTCTAATCTTTTTACATTAAAAAAACAAACAAATAAAGAAGAAAATAAAAAAAGAAAGTTCTAAAAGGCGTTTTTTAATTAAAATGAAAATACTTTTTTTTTTGAGAAATAACGTCCTATGAATTTGTAATTTTGTTAAGAAATTGAGGAGAGATTCAATCTCATGCACAACGAGATAAATACAAAATATTTTTGTTTGATTTTTTGATAATATAAAATCACTTCAAATTCTATAACATAATTAAAGTATAAAAATAATAAGTATAAATATAAATTATACTTTAGCATGTAACTTGATCATTTTCCTTATTATTTCTCTTGAATTATTTTTGAAATTAGTTCATCACAATCATCATAATTGGACACATATCTGACCTATAATGTTATCTATATGAATATATTACGAGAATTTTACAAGAGGCATAAACAAAGTTAAGCAAAAAGTACCAACTCCTTTAGAGTTTAAGCCTATTTATAATATTGTTTGAACCTTTTAATAATTTAATTGAAATAAAATTCTAATTTTATTCAACTTTAATTAGAATTACAATTAATTTTAATTGAACTCAAATAAGATTCAATATCTTATATTTTCTTATTTATTAAATATCACATTTTTAATTATAAAATTTTTCAAATTTTACAGTTAAGTCCAACTTGATTAAAATATAATTTTCACTCTTCTAACTATTTTTTATATAAGTTATTAAGTTCCTAAATATGTTGATAACGAATATGAATTATACTCCTAAATCATATTTAACATTAGATAAATCAAAAATCGTTCAATTTATTTTTAGTTATCTAATTAAATAATTTATATTTATAGATCAAGATTGACATCTAATAACATATTACATCACCTAATTATTAGGAGTGTCAAATTAATTTTGACTAATTTTTTCATACATGATTTTTTTATATAATTCAATCATTTCATCGTACAACGTTTTACTTATATATAGAGTATAAAATTGATGTCTACTTTGTTTAAGTCTAATTATATTAGTTCTCTTTTCCTAGTAATTGATTTTATTAATACCATTTGAAAACTATTATCAAATTATAATTCTATCTTGACTAAAATTTTTTTGAATTAATATTAAATAAGAGTAATGGAATATTATCTCTGATTACTTTAAAATGATAAATCCTATATTAATAAATGAACTATCAGTGATTCATTTATGCTATATTCAATAATTACCAATTGAGTTATCAGTGACTAGAATAGACTACAAGGATTATTAAAATATAACTTTTCATAAAACCATATCTCATTTTAATTACATTTAGTGTTCTTAAACTATTAGATCTGTTTGAATCTAACATTTTCAAACTTACAAGAAGTTAATGAGCTTGTTAAAATTTAATCCCTACACTTATTAACGATAGATCACATATTCATCTAAACAAAGAAAGATTCATATAATTAATTAATAACAACTGATCTATTAAACTTAAAAAGAATGTTATTGGGCATAATGTTAGTTTAACTTGCAATTCAAATAGAAAGGTCATTACTTTTAAGTCGTTAGTTGTAAACCTTCCACGTTTGGGCTATCTATCTTTGTATAATACAATATTTTACCATTTGGTTTTCTTTTATTATTGATAAATAAACTAGAAATGTCAACTCCACCATCGTTCTGTTCATGCCAGCTGCTTGAGAACAGCCTATTTATTGAGAATAATGATATGTGACATATCAAGTTATTCAATTATCTCACAGAGAAAGAGTTGACATTGAAGAACCAAGACGAAGCTTCATACAGTTCTTCTAAGAAGGCGTAGATGTGATGTATGCGTTGGAATATAACATGGAAAGAGTTTGATTGTGTCATAAGACAAGACCATCCCAAATTAATTATTATTTGTCGTTTTATAACACCATTTCATTCGTAGTGATTGATAATTTTATTACGTTACTTACGTTATCAAAAGGGATGCATGCATGGAATGCCACTCACCGACCTACATTCGACATTCTACATTCTACATTCTACATTCTATAAGAATAAGATATAGATTCAGGGGTAAAAAATATCGACATCTTTTTATAAAACTTTTTATTGTTTTAAATTATCTAAAAAAATCTTTGATATTAGAAATATTTTTACTGATTTTAGTATAAATTATTATATAAATAATTATTCTGGATAACTGATTTTCATAATAAATTATGTTAAAATAATTTAATAGAAATTTAGTAAACAATATTTTTTAGTATTTCTTGTATCGAAAAAAATTTAATAATAATTTTTAAAAAATGAATAAAACTATATGAAAGCTTGAAAATTTTATCTTATGTATTAAAATATGGAGAAAGAATGAGCAGCTTGCTCAGGCTCAGCCATGATTAAGAAAAGAAATTTCACCCTCTAATTAATTGCTTTTGTAATAAAATAACCAATTTAATTTTGGATTGTGACTGTCATTTTCGTAGCATGTTAAATTAGAAGTCAAAGAAATATATATAGTATTATAACTGTAATATGTACCGGGAAATCACCTAATTGCACGGCTAGTATGAAATAAAAGGGGAAAGCAGCTACAAGGAATAGTATGAAATACTTGGGGAAAACGTCGAACATGTTTCATTTCATTTTTTTTTGTTCTTAAAATCATTAAAAAACTATTTAATTGAATTTTTTATTTTCTGTTTTTTGCATTTTCATAATTTATAAGACCATAAAAAATTATTTGATTTTATATTTTTGTTTTTTGTTGTAATATAATTTTATTATTGACTAAATATATAATATTTAGCCACTTTTGCAATAAAAACTATTTTGAAATTGATATGTTTTCATAAATATATTTTAAAATTTAAATTATCTTATAAAATACATAAAATTTAATATATTTATTTGTGAGATTTAAATTTTATATATTTCAAAAATTTGAAAATAGTTTTTTATGAGATAAAATTTTTAACAATTAAAATATATAAATAAATAAATAGAAATTTAGAAATAGAAATTTTCAAATTTTAAACATGTTTAATTATTTATTTTTATTCATTTTAATATTTATTAATGAATAGTATATAAGAGATTGAAATAAAATAAATTATTTTAATTCATAGATTAATTTGCCTTTAATTTTATTCAGTATTTAAATATTTTTAACAATAAAATATAATTTAATTAATATTAATGTATAAATATATTTTTATATTTTAAAAATAAAAAATACAACAAAAATAAAATAAAAATAAAATAATTTTGTTAAAAATTAGGTATTGGAATGGAATGGACCTTTATTTTGAATAGCATATAGAGAAAGACCTCTTCTTGCATACTACTTCCAAAACAATTACTTATTTTAGAAAACCAGAGACTAATTGAGAAGTAACTTTATAGATTTATGTATGTATATATAGTATTTGGTCATCGTCAGAATATTAGTAATTGATCTTCACATGTTGACTCGACCACTTGATGATCAATTTTGGTCAGAAAAAGAGAGAGACGGAAGAAAAAGTCATGGACCTTTCTTGTGGTTGGGAAAAGAGCAGGGACTTAGTTTCATTCTTGACCATTCCAGCCTATGAAATGCCTCCAAGTTTTCTCTCTTCTTTTTCCCCTTCTTTTCTTGAGATCTACACATGATAATGATGCTGAAATAAGCGAACATGAAGTACCCTTATGACAAAAACGCACTTAGAAACTTCGGCTTCATTTCATTTAGTCAAATACTAAAATAAATATATTTGTTCTCAACTCAAATCATTTTGTGGGCCTGATATAACTTTTTGGGGTTCAATTCTGATTAAGAAGTTGGGCCTTTACATGTTATATTGTTTTTTGAACATTTGTAGGCTTTGACGAAAATTATTTAAATGTTATAGTAGTACTTTTTATTCAATTTATATGAATCTATATTACATTAACCTTCAGAATGGTGGTATTCAGAAGTCATAAGTAATGGATAATCTAAGGTTTATATAGAGTGCATCTGAAATTTTACATATCTTGACTATATTTGGTTAACTCCATATGTTATAGGTTAACAAGAAAGAAATAAGTTAACGGTACAAGGGGTCCCCTGTGCTTATAGTTGTTGTAGTCTTCATTATATTCCAGTGAATTGGCCACGCAGAGTGAATATAATGCACAACATGGCTAAGTGGTGTAATTTGCGTTGACATACTGACTTCAAGTGGATGGATCATATAAAATAAACTTTGTTGGAATCACGATGAGATAAAAAGTGGGTTTAATGTCACAGGAGAATGAATAGAAGAAAATACCATGTCCAAGTCCAGAAGAGAAATTCTTCAACCAAAGGTCAATCTAAGGAACAAACTTGTATTCCCTGCCCTCATTGGACAAGAAAACTCAAAGGCTGAAGGACAAGAAAATCATTCAACAAATGTCAAAGTCTGTTGATTTGGAATATATTCTATGGCTATTCCTACGAATTTGGTTATGACTAACTGCTACAATTCATTCTATTCAGAGTCTCCATGCAAGTCAACATGGCTAGCTTCAGTTTGGCCTTCTCTTCTTCCGCCAACATTAATTCATGGATTCGACTCAGATCAGAGACTTTGTTTAGTAGCAAAGAATGACTTGTCCAATCCATCTAAGGAGCCCGCCCACAATGTGAATTGAAAAAACACACCCTTTGTGGCTTTGGATGACTTAACTTGGCTATGTGACAAACTCTCGTCTCTCATGCTAGGCTATCTCTTCTTGCCCAAACCAACTTTATTAGTCTGCAGTAAATCCTTGTAATTCAATTTATCTATGCCTTTTACTTGATGGGACTGGGACGACGGTACAGAACAATCCAAGTCCGGTAATATATATGTATTTGTAAAGCAACTTTTACTTCATATATGGGAAAATGACAGTCAAGTAGAGAAGAAAGGTGAAGAAACCAATCATTAATATATCCCAAGTAGAGTTTGTTTATTGCAAAAATGTAGTTATTGGTAAGGGACAATCTTGACTATGGTTGTCATTTTTGTACTACGAGATAATGTTGAAGAACTCCGCCTTATGATCAATTCACAGTTCAGCAATGCTTTAAGATTCGGTCCAACCATGTAAAGTAGAGGGTTTGAAGTTTGAACTCCAAATCAACCAAAAATCATCAACTCAAACCTTACAAAATTTAATATAAATATTAACAAACATAACATAGTGATCAAAAGATAACATAATTATCTTTAGATTCGGATACAAATTAAACTAGAAGGCTAAGATTTTCCATGCATTTAATAACGATCATAGTCGGCTTTCATGATTCCATAAGGATTAACATAGCTTTTGAGATATCATCTCCAGAAATTCTAAAGACCTCCAAATCTTCATTATCTATTTCTTCATCTAAAGGAATAAAAGTGATTAAGATCCAATCGTACTTTTCTTTTTCTTAATTCATTAAAGTCCTAAGGATAAGAGTTGCATGTAGCATTCCATTATCATGAATTGGCAGTGGATTTTCTTCATATACTGCCCATTCTCAAGTTCCTTCATATTCAAAATCAATAAGCTTCAACCCAAAAATCTATTTTGCAACTTTCGAAGTCCTACGATTTATTCCTAAAGTGTATTCGTAATAAAGTAATTGCACTTTCAGGCAATTGATAACAGAAAATTTGAGAAGAATCGATTTCTAGTTTTTGTCTAATATAGAGATGATTTTCCGTCCTTTTGAGGTCACAACTCAAGTCATTTTTTTTTTCTTCACATAGATTGATGCCGTATAGGCATCGACTTGATTTCATGTAACTTAGTGGATCATGTCAAATTGCATTGGAATCACGACTCCATCAAGTGTTAAAGGTGGCGAAATATTTTTAAGGACACATGTCCAACAATAACCTTTGATTCGGTCGAAAACTTGAGATAAGTTCTTCCCTAGAATTTCTTCTCTCTCGCTTTTAAGCAAAGGTCAACACTTACTGATTTCAGAACTGACAAGGACAAATTTGAGGTATATCACGTTGGTGATTAAGATATGTACTGCTGGATATTTTTGTGAATAGGAGATAAGCGAATTTGTTTACGTGTTTGTTAAGGGCTCATGCTGGTGAATATCATGTATAAGTCTATCCATAGAAGATGTGTATCTTGCGTGGGAGTCTTGCAATCAGCAGTTCAGTGGGTATTAATTACATACGTGAAAAACATAGCTTACATTAGTTTTTGGATTTTGGTCTTCATAAATACACCATGGGTTAAGTAAATCTTGTATGTGTGTCTTTGAAGAGAGGTGAATATAAGTGTGTTGTATGTGAGATAAGTCTATGGAGTAGTGGTATGCATTAATTGCTTATTGGGAAACTCACTGTGTTAATTGAGCATGTCTCTGTAGCTGAAGGAAATCTCTCGTGGGTGTTGGACAAGAAAAGAAGCAGTGGACGTTAGATAAAAAAGAAGCAGTGGGCAAGGATCATTGTTTTGACCTTGTGTTGGTGTGTTGCTATGCGTTAATTGAAGATTGGAAAAACACAACTGAATGTGTGCATGTGTTTTGGTGTTCCGTATGATTTAATTGGAGTTGTTGAAGTTGGGATAAATCAGTTCAACTGGTGGACAGATTTTTAGATGTATTTTGGGAAGTTGAAACCATAAGGAAGTCTTTCTTTTATCTTAAGTATATTGTCGTTCAGTTCTTAGTTGATTTAGTACTTGAGTTATTTTTATTAATTATTGTTTGAGTGAAAGTAGTTAGAAAAATCTTCTGACAAGGTTAACACAAATCGGTCGTGTTATTGGATGTGAAATTCTTTCACGGGAAGTAAGGTTGAGAGATAATGTCAAGAGTTGAGTGATGTTGGCTCAATAAAGCCTTGGGTAAATC
>JANZXP010000196.1:34554772-34568059 GCA_027576715.1 Erythroxylum flavicans
CCAAAAAAAAAAACAAAAAGAAGTTATCAAAAGGTTAATATATATATTTTTATCAAAATTTAAATTTACATTTAAAATAAAAGAAATAAGAAGTTTATATGATTTAATTAAATTTATTTTTTATTCTTAAAAATTCTTTAAAAATTTATTCTAAAAAACTTCCTTTAAAAAGTAATGACAAATCACACGCACTATAAAAAAATTGATATTTGGCTACAAAAAAAGTAACTAAATGTCTAAAAAATACCGCCTATAGTTTTTAGCTACGTTCTTGTTTCGTCACACCAAACGTCGTCAAATTCCCATTACTGAAAACTATAGGTGAAGTTTTCAGAAATAGTAGCTAATAGTTTTTAGCTAAGTTTTTATTTTCGTAACTAAATATTATTAGCTGCGTTTTCATAATCATAGCCAAACACTTTTAGCTGCGTTTTTATAAATGTAGCGAAATATTTTTAGCTATGTTAGTTACGTTCTATAAAACATAGCCAAACATTTTTAGCTACGTTCTATAAAACGTAGCCAAATATTTTTAGCTACGTTCTATATGTTATATAATGTTGTGATATATTATTTGTTACATTTTGTATATAATGTATTGATATATTTTTATTGTAAATTTATTATTAAAAAATAGTATAAAAATATTATTTATTCAACAAATTGAGCATTGTATATAAAAAGTAAAATTATATAAATATCATTAAATTATACCAACAAAAAGAATATTCTTCCTATATAAGATATTAATGACAATTTTAACAATTCTTATATACAACATAATAAATAAAGACACTAGTTTACAAATTATAAATACTCATATTACAAAAATATTAGCAACAAGTTTAGTACTAAGCGGCTTATGCTTCTGGCTGATCATCTGGTCTTTGTATTTGACCATCTCTGCTCTTTATGGAGAGCATTTTTAACCTGCAAATGCACCAAAAGGAAATGTTATCGTATAGTATCTTCTACATCTGGTCGGTTTTAATTTAAAATCAAACTATATTAAAAACTACCTCCTATTCCCAATCACATCTTATAATGATGATGGCTAATATCACCATCTGGACAACAGTTCCACCAAAAATCATGCCACCCCATATGCTTTGGTTGTATTAAAACAACAACATTATTATTATACCTTTTTCTTTAATGGTCAACAATAACGAAACTACTATGTTTGGACTCACTCCAACTCCTAAATTAAAGATCCTTCTCATTGGAAATCCAATTGGGAGACCATCAATGTAGAATGACCTCTACAAGATAAGATAAATCCAAAGCATCCTAGATAGGAAGAATTGACAAAGTTTTAACATATCGACTCCACTGCTATTTAAAATCATCCAAAGCTCCAAAAAAAGCATTCACTTACCCATTGTCAAGTCTATAGCTAGTTCATAGTATTGCGATCATTTTCTTTTTGTAATAGCTAGATATGTTCAAACATATTGTATCTTAACTCTTATTTATTAATTCAAGTTCATTTTTCAAAAAAAAAATCACTTGCCGACATTTCCTACCCTTGTAACTGGACTTTTCTTCTAATAGGCACAAATATGACCAACTTTTCTCCCGTCATTCCACAAAAGAAACAATCAAATTAAGAATCTTTGGACTAGTTTGTTTCAATTACAAGTAACATTGAAGACTAGCTATTCTTATAAAGAAAGGAGTACTTCCTAATCCCATTTTTTGGCTTTCGGTATCAATCGCATAATTAACTAAAACTTTTAGCACTAAAACAAACTAACATGCATATTTCCAAGTCCTTCCTAAGTTCGGGACTTGATCCTCTGTTTCTTTTTGCCTATACCAACTCTATGCCTTTTTATTTCAACCATTCATTTATGTAGGTCCCATATAAATAGATGGTTAAAATAAAAGGGCGCAGAGTTGTTACAGGGAAAAGGGAACAGAGGATTTCATTTGCCTAAGTTCCCTTTTTTTCCAGTTCCGAAGACATTAATTAATTACCGTTATGGCAACAAAAGTTGTAACAGTTCTCCAAAATTTTCAAGAAGAAAGACAATCAAATTGACTTTCACAGACAACCAAAAATTCGAAAAATTGAAAACTTTCAACTTTACAATTACGAACTTAATGTCTTGACTCCTTATTTGTAGCCAAAAATCTCCACAATTTGCCAAACCCATCATCTGCCGCATTTCAAATTATTTTCACAATTCAATCCCCCAGAAAATTCGAAACCAATTCCTTTATCCCAAAAACTGACAAATACACATGCAGACCAATCAAAGAAGCAATGAAGATACCCAATGAAAGTTAAGAATTAGGCAAAATTTCCATAATTCTTAGCACATAACAAAAACTCACTTAAGTTTTCGAAAACAAAACCTTACGAAAGATGTATACAAATATAAATAGTGAAATTAAGTAAAAAAGGCAGCAAAAAGTACACTTTCAACCAAAGCAAAAAAAGTGAGGGTGGGGGGAACAAAACCATATATTTTAGGAGAATATGGTAATGGTTTGCATAGACGAAGACGGATAAATATACAAAACGAAGATGAAAACAGGCTACCACTGCAACTGCTGGAATGCGAGGATGAAGATGAAGATAAGTTAATCAAATGAAGGTTATCAATATGCGGAAAATGACATTGTTTTAGTAGACAAAATTGTTAGTTTATGCCCTTGTAGCTAATCAGTTGGTTGCAATTTAATATATGACATTATTATAATTAATGAAAAGACATTTTTTATCTTTGTGTATTAAATTAATTACATTTGATGTTTTAATACTAAACGTAAAATCCTAGAATAATTATTGTGTAATTGAAATTGCGATGAGATCATAATTGTGAGATTCAATTTACATTTACGTATTGTTCCTAAATATTCCTGGTTGTAGTTTCAACAAGGTAGGATATTGTTAAAATGGTAAAACTAACACATATTATGTTTCTTTCTTATGAAAAGAGTAATTGATCTCATAAATTAAAGTATTGGGATACTTAAATTAATATGTATGTGATTATTAGAGAATAAGTCATTGAACTAACCTGACTACGAGAATCCCAAATGAAAAGACATTTTTTATCTTTTTGTATTAAATTAATTACATTTGATGTTTTAATACTAAACGTAAAATTCTAGAATAATTACTATATAATTGAAATTGCGATAAGATCATAATTGTGAGATTCAATTTACATTTACGTATTGTTCCTAAATATTCCTGGTTGTAGTTTTAACAAGGCATAATATTGTTAAAATGGTAAAACTAGCACATATTATGTTTCTTTCTTATGAAAAGAGTAATTGTTCTCATAAATTAAAGTATTGAGATACTTAAATTAATATGTATGTGATTATTAGAGAATAAGTCATTGAACTAACCTAACTACGAGAATCCCAAATGGAACTAACCTGACATGATAATTCAACTCAATTTTTAAATTGAAATCAAATTAATAATTAAAATAAATTATTTATTTAAGTTGAATTTAAGAGTTTGATTGAATAGTATTGTTAACAATATTTGGTTGATCAACGTATATCATTCATGTCATATGTATTTAGTAGTTATTTTTAACAAAAATCCTAAAAAATGTTTTTTTAAAATTAAAATTAAAAAATTATAATTTTTAAAAATTATTTAAACTATGGAAAAAGTCTCATTTTCCTTAAATTTAAATTTGGTGATGCCCTTATACTATGAAAGGTGCATATAAGGGAGCAATGCCTATGTCGGAAGGCATAAGGGTGAATTAGAGAGAAGAATTTATCACTCAAATTTTGGCTTTATGATGCTTTGGAAGATTTGCTAGTTTCCACGTATCGTTCTTCTCAATCAACTTGATTTTCTCATCCATAGCTTGTTTCCATCTTTTGTCTTTTGTGGCTTCTTAAAAAAAGTAACGGCTCACCGTTAACAAGGAGGCAATACAAATCAAGAGTTACTTATTCAGTTTCACCATAAAGATCATCAAAACTTCTCATTCTTCCCTTCATTTAAGTTTTCATCTTGATTAATGGGAGTGGATGAAGGAGACGGAGTTACATCTTGTGTTGGTGCTATGGCTTCTTCTTCTTCCCCAACAACGCATGGAATTAAATCATAGTTGCTTTTTTCTTTTCTTTCCCAATTCAATGCTCCATCTTCATTGAATTCTATATCGCGACTCATCACTACCTTGCCATTGCTTGAGTTGTCCAACTTATAGCCAGTTGAGTTTGTGTCATAGCCAATAAAGACATGTTTGATGCTTCTATCATCAAGCTTGCTTCTCTCTTGTTGTAGGATGTGCTTGTAAGCAATGCACCCAATCACTCTCAAGTGATTCACCCTAGGCTTTTGTCAAGCCTTCAACCTGCTTTGAGCTATGTTAAGAATTGTTTTGTTCTTCCTCTCCGAGACACTATTTTGGTGTGGTGATCTAAGGACCGTTAAAGGACGTCGAATTTCATTAGCGTCACAAAATTCATTGAACTCTATTGAAATGAACTCGTCTTCTCCTCTATTGGACCTTAAATCCTTGATTTTATAGCTACTTTGTTTTTCTACAAGAGCCTTGAAGTTCTTGAATCTAGCAAATGCTTTAGACTTTTTCTTCAAAAAGTAAATCCATGTCTTTATACTAAAATCATCAATAAAGAAGATGACATATTTGTTGCCACTAAATAATGATAGATTAATAAGTCCACAAGTATCATTATGTACAAGTTGGAGTGGCTTGGTTGCTTTGATGTAGCCTCCTTTAAAAAACTCTTCCTTGCATGCTTGCTAAGAAAACACGCGTCACAAATTTGATTGGGAAAGGGATGGTCACGGGAAAAGTCTTATTTTTCCTAAATTTAAATTTTGTGATGCCTTTACGCTTTGAAAGCTTCACATAAGTCCAGGTCTATCGTCTTGGAACAAAATCTTTCCTCAAGTCGCAATTATTGCGTTGAGTCATAAAATGGATAAAAAGTTGTCATTCGCATCACGATCTCGTGATAGATGCAAAGTTACGACTTCCAATAAAAGACATCGAATCTTCGATTATGGTAACCAGTTGAGTCTTACTGCCTACTTAAAGTTCTGGGCAAATTCTACATTGATTATGTGTTTCTATGGGCTCGCCAGTTGTAGAGCTCAACAACATTTGATTTAAGCTTGGACTACTAATTACAGAACGACATGGAAAGAGGAAGAGAAAAACATGGATAGCTTCCGGAAATCTTCTTCTTCCTTTTTTTTTTCTCCTTTCCAATGACTGGAATGGAACTCAAAGGCCATGACGTTCTTGTCAACTGTCACTTGCACACACTGTGTTTCTAATACTTGACTGCGCAATTACTTTAACTAATTTATCTTGACAGTTGGTCTGCTAAAGTTGATAAAATCATTGAGAACCAAACTATAGAACAGATGTAGATGAATATGTCTACTTGTGAAAAGAACATTGTCTACTCGAACATTTCGGCATTTACAAAGGCATGTATTTCGGAGTTCCATCATGTACTCTCAACAATTTTTTGGGCCATTTTGTTAATTTTTTTTTTCATATTAGCCATCTCAAGTTTGCCTCAAGCGCAAAGCAAGTTGCAAAATGGATGCAGCTTGCCCTGCGTCTTATTTTGACTTTCCTGAACTTTCTTCTGATCCTGAGAGGATATATTCCATAATGGGCAGCAATAAAGTAGAACAGAAAAAGGTCAGATGAGCCATATCAGTTATGGGACCCGATAATGTCAATATGGATATGGAACTTTTTCTTTTATGGCTATATATAGAGATTTCCAAATACGGTAATAGACATCCAATTATGGAAAGGAAACAAGAGGAAGAGAGGTCTAACATGAAAACAAGAGTTCGTTTACTAGCCAAGGATGACTTGCCTGTTCCAAGGAATTGGGATTGTGTTCAAAAACCCTTTTCTGGGTCTTCAGGCAAGTTGCCTTGGCTAGCTTGACAGGCTCTTCTTTGTCATGCTAGGCCTTCTCTTCTTCCCAACAAACGGCTTCAGCTTGGTTTTAGACACCATCAAATCTCCTTTTTTTTTTTTGGAAATAATTACATTTTCTTCTATCATATGTTTTTAGTTTATAATGGACAGCTACCTATTCCACTTCATTACCTACAGTTCTTGTTGCTTTACCAGGGTAGGGACTGGACTTTGATGATTTGCTTCTTTCCATGCTCCAGCTTTCTTCGTTGCACAAGCGCAATTACTACGGTTCATAGCTAATGCTGCTTTATAGATGTTACTTCACAGCGTAACCAGTGGTTGTTATGAGATTATATTGCTAAATTACCTAATACGGATTAGCCATTTCTATCTATTTGCAACTTTGGACTCTCTTGAACCACTCATTCACTTTCTAATTTCAGTTTGTATTTTGCTTGCCACTAAGAGGGAAGAAATTGTTGATCATTTAATTTTATTTTATGTAACATAACAATATGCAAGATATGAGTGTGACTGTGGCAATGCCACTCTCAAGTTTGATTGCAAAGATTCAAAAAAAATTTTATTTTTGTTTCAAATTGTTGCCCAAAGAAATAAAATAAATAAATTTGAAAAATGAATAATAATTTTGGCTAGGTCTTCGGTAGGAAACTTACCTTGCTTAGTGAAATGAGAAAGTACGGCACACTTTTCCAAACTTCCTCACTCCCCAAAAACAAGTTCACAAATACGACGGTAAGAGAAGATCAAAACAAATATATATATATATATATATATAGTTTCATTTAAAATATTAAAAATCACGTAATTAAAGGTGATTTAATTTAATTTTATTATAAGTAGTAACTCTTCTTATATATAAAACTTTTAATATAAGTATTTTTATCAATAAAATTAAATTTGTATAATATATTAATGTTTTATTTTTTATTTTTTAGTGACACCCTATTTTTCTCTTTCTTTTTCGTTAGCATGAATTCTTTATATCTCATGAATAATTTCCTTATATCTTAATTGACTGATAACAAAACATTTGAAATGAATAACAGCATAAAATTTATTCTTTTAATCCTGTTTAGAAGTCCTTTAACAAAGCAGAATAATATTTGTATAGGTTCTGGAACAATAGCGTTGTACATTACAAGCCATTTTTGACGTAGTTCTAAACATAAGATTGCTTACCTTGCGCCATTGAATTGAAACACCTTGATTCTTGTATGCGTCCAACTCTACTGTCCCGTTCCAGATCTTATCGTCTTTCCTTGCACAATCATCCAACATTGACTTGCCACTAGCCTTTAACACAGTCATAATAGAGGTCATGTAACTGAAATACATTTAGGAGATTCATGTTGAAGGTACATGCGTGGTAGGAAAATAAAATTCAATTATTTCAACTTATTTATTGGATCTAAGGAGGACAATACCTCTCATCCCCGCAATCATTATCAAATTTCGTTTGCATTGCAAATCACTTAGCATATATATGTCATATTCTCATCCGACATTGTTTTTTCCTCTAACTCTAATATAATCGTAGTGAATATTTCAGTAAGGATTGCAAGAAAAGAACATAACTCGTCATCTTTTTAACAATCATATTTTTACAGTAAATTACAGTAAGATAAAGCTGTTTGTCCATATTCGCGGCAGTGGTTAACATGACATAAGTTGCATCCTAACTAGCGCGATAATCCAATAGCATCTTTTTTGAAGGTAAATGTAGTCATATAACTATCTTATCAAGCAAATTAGTTCCTTCTGTAATATGCTTAATTAATTAATACTTTCTTGAGGGCAGTAAATGATCGATTGAGTCCCTGACCAAATATTTGAATAATGCATCATGAATATTAACTCCACCATTCTTTTAATCTGAATCACATTCTTCAAAATTATTTGACGCAGATTCATCATCTTATTAAAGATTCGACGTGTTGAAATGACGGAGCATGCAATACTACATTACCTAAGGATTCTTTTGTTTTATTTCATTTATTTTTATCAGTTTACAATTGTATTCAATGATGAATCCATGCCATAATAAACAGCACTTCAAGCATGCATTAATACATGATTTAAGTCACGTAAAACACATGCATAAATAAGAAGCGGAAGCGTAAAAAAGATACCTCCAGCCATTGCCGTCGACAAGCCTCGGGATCTCTGAGTGGTTTGAGTTTCTATCCTCTTCCTGAAGCAAGCTCGATGGTGTGCTCTCTAAATGCTCGGCGAAGATAGGACCAAAACCTTATAATTTAAACCCACTTCATACCCTACTACACTCTGGCCATCACAGAGAAAAAAACATGGATGTCGGGTATGATGGGCGACAAAGAGAGTGGCAGTAGGTGGATGGACCACATACAGGTCATCTTACATTCAATTCTTTTATTATGAGACGATAGACTACATTTAAATACATTTTTATATGAGTCAACCAATTAAAATTGACCTTTCTTTATTTTAAAATTTTTAAATTGAACTTAATTTGCTTTTCTATAATTGTTCCGTAACATCACTTCACGTATGATCTTTAAATAATATTCTAAAGTAGAAAATTTTATATTTAATTTTTAAGAATTAGAAAAAATTCATAAAACGGTATGATGAGACTCATTTAATCTCTAGGGTCTCATAATATGTATGTTGAAATCTTATGATTTATATTAATTATTTTTCATAATCAATTTTACATTTATGGTGGGAGTCACATGTCACAATGTTAAATTCTTTTCATTTAGAGTGAATATTTTTTATTCATGAAGTAAAATATAGATGTTAGTTTAAACACAATAATTTAATCCAAATTCACTATTCTACTCCAAAATTCATCTTTTTAGAACTCATATCCACTAAGTTATACTAAATATGGTAATATGTTAATCTCTCCAAACTAATTTTCTTTTATTTTGTTTTCTAAGGAGATGCTTATGATTAAAGATTCATGCCCTTAATTATCACCTAGATAAAAACTTTAAACATGCTTCATCTCTATTTATTACAAATACTAGAAATTATTGTCTATATAAGAGGGTCAATCTCTTAATTTTGTGACATACTTATTTTATCTAGAATCAAGTGCTCAATACCTAATCAAATATTCGTTTAATAACTGAACACTTAATTTGAAATTAAGTATCCACGTAATTTGGTACCAAAATTTTAAATTTAATTTAAAAATTATATTTAATAATTAATTAAATATATATTGCAACAAATACTTAATGGTAAAAAAAACATCATGGATAATAAATATTGTGAATATTAATATGGAGGAAATGAAATAAAATTAAGATTTAAATCCTATGGAATTATGATGACCAAACATTGATAGGAGACACATCTCTAGGTAATGATTTGGTCATAAGATTTGCAATCATTTATCTAAGGAGAATCTATATATTCAAATATTTGTAAAGTAATATGTCTGACATAATTATACTTGATATTTATGTCTTTGGTCTTACAATGGTACTTTAATATTACCAATAATCACATTGTATCATAACATAATGTGCAGTTTATGGTCCCTTTCAAAACCTAAATAGTTGTTTAATTTTTTAATGCACCTGTTTGGGATTTAACGATGTCTATTAATTATCCCAATGACGAAACATATATCTAGTCTCATATACAATATAGTTTATATAAGACTACCAATTCCTCTTCTTTACTAATTTCTCTTCTCGTGGTGTTTAGGGATACTACTTATTGCTCAGGTGTTCATCTTTAGCAATGAGCATAATATAATGGTTTATAATCTTTCACTCAAAGTCTTTTAAGTATCTGCTTAATATATATGTATCTTGTAAAAGCAACAATGATCTTCCTAAATGATCTTTGGTAATCTTAATATTAAAGATGTGTATAGCCTCACTCGTGTTCTTCATCTTAAATGTGGTAGATAGCCAATTTATTTACTTGATAGGTTGATATAGATATTGGCTATTCCAATATCATCCATATATAAAAATAAAATTAGAAATTTATTGTTGGATCTTTTGGCATACACCTAGTAGTCTTTGTAAATTACACAAAAATTATATGATATGATTGCAATATGAAATTTAATATAACTTTGCATTTAATATTGCGTTAGACCATATATTGACTTTAATAATATGAATTTGCTCTTGAATCTTATATATATATATAATTTAGGAACATGGTCTTTATATCCATTTGATTTAATTAAAGATCTATTCCGACTATTAAAGCTTGAATAAATCATAGTAATACTATCCTCTTAACAAGCAAGGATATATTCTCATATTTAATCTATTCTCATTATATGTATCATTTTCCATTAGAAGTGCTTTATTTCTTTAACTTAATTTTGAGAACATGTTTACTCTCAATAACTTTACATCCTTTTGAAAGATTAACAAAGTCTTAGACTTAATTTAATTTTGTTAAAGCTAATTCTTCTTCCATTGCTTCAACCTATTTATCCTTTTATAAGATTAGACAATGCTTTTTCACATTTCTTGGCTCATTATATCCTTATGGAGTTACCATAAAGATTTCTCCTTCAACATCAAAAGATCATCTAGGAATTAATCTATTAACATTATGAGTGCAATTGAAGATTTTGAGGAATATATCTCTCTGTATTCATATTTTGCCCACCTGGATTAGATAATGGTGGGGAACTCTTACTAGGTTACAATTTCCATTGATTAAAATCTAACATATCATCTCCTAAATTGCTCCCATTTAAATGCAGTTCATTTAATTGAGTTCAACTTACTAAATCATTCTAATCCAATAACTCGTACGTAAATAAGTTTTGTCTTTTATTTACTTGTTTTGAAAAATTATTCTCTAAGAATGTGATATCTTATGACTTAAATTCAATTTCTCTCTCTTTACCTCATTCACCTATAAATATATATCCCTTGGATTGTTTAAAATATCTTTTAAAGATAATCTTATTCTCTTTAGAACCTGATTTCCCATACTTATATGATAGATTATGAATGTAGGCAACACACTAAGGTTTCAGTTGTGATAAATCAGGTCTCTTACCTATCCATAACTCTTATAGTGTTTTACTAGTTAATTTGATAGGCACTTAGCTAAGTACATTTATGTTATCAATAATGCATGACCCCAATAGGTGATAAGAAAATATGTATATAACTATATGTCATCATAAACCTAATTTTTTCTGAAAAAGTTTAAGTTCTCCTCTTTGATAAACCATTTTACTGAGAGCTACATAGAATCGCTAATTAATTATATATTCCTTTTATTATCACATAATCTCTTAAATTGATCAAATATGTACTCTTGCCTTTAATTATTAAATTAGTATTCTTGTCCCATATTAGTTCTTAAAGCCTTTATCTACTTATTTGATTAATGAATGATTATTAACTAAAATCATAAAATTTTGAAGACAATGTAATGCTCTGAATTTATATAAACCATACCAAGTATAGTTATTGATAAAGATGATTAAATAAGTGCATTGTGCCTTACTCTCACAATATCTGAGTGAATTAGTAAAAATAACTTAATAGTTCTTTGGCCTTTATTTAATGGTTTTGTGCCATTTTTCTTTCTAACTAGACAATGTTTATAAGTAGCCAATTGGCCCAATTCTACTTTGTTTAGGTTCCTAAAAGACTTTTTTAACTATTCGATCTATTCGATCTTATCTAATATGATAAAAGTTAACATACCATAAATTAGCATTCATATGTATGTAATTAAGAAAACTATCTTTCTTATTTGATGAACAATATTCAACACCATAAAACCATTTAACATAAAATTATAGCTATAATATTTGGTTTTTGTTAAAAATATTTATTCCACCATTATAGATATTAACATTGAATCTCAGGCTTAACTAAAAACACATCAAAACAAGCGTCCATCTAATATTAGGAGCAAAAATATATTACGTAGGATAAGGCTCTAACCACTATGAATGACTAACTTATAGTTGTTTTCCCCTTGGACCTCAACTCTAGAATTTCATTTATATACAATCACCATATCGCATGTGGAATTTTTCATAATTCTACGAAGATTTTTCTTTCTCTTGCTATATGGTCAGTGGCTCTCAAGTCTACAATACATAAAAGATATGACTTAAGTACAAAACAAAGCTAGAGATTAATATAACATAATGATTTGTGTTATTTAATCTTACCTTCTTAAGCTTGTGATAATTACAAGCAAAATGATTCTTCATGCCATAGTTATAGCCTCTTACTCCTTTTATGTTTGTCTTATTGGAGGGATGTTTTCCTTCTTAATTTAGTCAACCTTAGCCTTTTTGGGATCATAAGAATTGTTGAAGTCTTTCTTTTTACATTTTCACATAAATCCACTATAGTGCTTCTTCTTTTTACTTTCAACTTCCTATAAGTATTACTTAGCCATATACATTTCTTAATTTTTCTCAGATGCCTTAAGATGTGTATTTTCTATAAAAATAGGTATCTCTTATCATCTTCCATTTTCTAGAAAATCTCATTTTAAGTTAGGTGCATTTTCAATTTTCAAATGCTACCAACTCTATGACACCAAAAAATGTGTAATAATTTGCACTTATTGCTTGTTTAACAAGATATGACCAACATCCCTCTATTTATTGATCATGTTATATTAGCCTCAAATGCGTCTATATTGAACATTCAAACCTCTTTTTTCTTTCTTTACACGCACACACACAGACACATTGACACACAAACACACACACACAGAGATAGACAGACGCACACACGCACACGCACACACACAATCACACACACACAAAGATGCACATATTATTTTATTTTATAGATATCAAATTTATTAGTGAGTGACTTCAATTTGGTTACTAATGTTGGGCCTTGAATTTTTTTATTTATTAAGCATGATTTGAATAAATTTTGTGTTCTTGCTAGATAAACTATTTTATTTGGAGTTTAATTATTATTCCAAAGCTAGAATTAAATTAGTGTATGATTTAGGGTATAAGATTATGGCCTAAAGTAAGTAGTCTTGGATTAAATGAAAGAAGGGGATAGAATTGGAAGATTTCTTAAGTCTAAATATTATAAGGCTTATGTTGGAGGACAAAAAGGGACATTTGATGGTTGTTATAGTGTAGAATTAGAGGAAGAACCTTGTTGGCTTGGTTGAGAAGAGAGAAGCATCGTGAGTGTGAGAAGAAAAGAAGAAGAGAAAATCAAGCTAGGGTTGTGGAGATCTTGAAGAGTTTGAAGAATTTAGAGCTTAAACAAGTAAATACAAGTATTCTTCCTTCCTTGATTTGTTGGATTAATCATGTTTAATGATAGTTAGAAGTGAAAATGAAGTTGAATGTGTGTAGGGAGTTGTTAATGAATGGTGTATGGAAATG
>JANZXP010000196.1:34584310-34602198 GCA_027576715.1 Erythroxylum flavicans
AATTAATTAAATTGTTATTATTACATAATTAATTACATTATATTTAATTAAAATATTATTATCAATTAAAATATTAATTAATTAAAATATGATAATTAATTAATTAAAATATTGATTAATTAATTAAAATATAATTATTAATTAATTAAAATATTGTTTGCTTTAGGTTTAAGACGTTACATGAGGCTATTTTCGTCTTTTCTTGATCTTGTCCTTCGGACAAGAATTTCTGTACCTCAGTTTTGAAAGGAACAAAAATTTCTGTCCTTGTCCTCTGAAGACGGAACGAAAATGGGTGAGGACAGCAAGCAAACAGGACGAAGGACAGAACTTTTGCGTTCTTGTCTACTGTCCTCACCCCGAGGACACTAACCAAACACAGGATTAACGAACTCTTTCCACATAAATTAAAGTACATATTCCATTATGGGCAAACATTTGAACAAGGTTCATGAGAAACCAATAACAGTATATTTCGACTATTTAAGCTTATACTTTCGAGGGATATAAACTTAGAAAGGAAATAGTGAAGAGGAAGAGAGGTCTAACACGACAATGTGCTTGATTCATATTTCTTTAGGGATTCAGACACGTTGCCTTGGCTAGCTTGCCATTCTCTTCTTTCTATATGATCAATTAATGGTCTTTTACTTCTACTCTTTAATGGGAATAATTAAGAAGATAAAGTCTTACATGAACCCTCTATTTGCTCTTTGGCTATGTCACCAACTTTGTTTGGTGGCCAAGATCCTGATTATGTGGTTTCAAAAGCAAAAGCTCTTGCGCATCAACATCCACAAAAAAGTAACGCGTTGATTGCTGACCTGCATCCAAGAGAATCATGTCCAATGTTTCAGCTCAGAATCACTCCACAGATAAAACTTCCCTTGCAAGCTCATGAAGAACTAAAATGCCAAGTCAGAAGTTCTCCACATATTCTGCAAAAGAAGGCAACAAAACCTTGCGGCTGGAAAAGATGATCGGTTCTTTAATTTTACTTGTTCAGCCTCTATCTCAGTCTGGAGTTTCCTCGCAGCTGCACGAGAAGCAGTAAATATGGAATCTCCATTCCCATACCTGCAAGCAGTATGCCCATGTGAAACACATAATATAGAGTACACATGTAATATTTGGTGCCTGATACAAAGAGAGAAAAACAGTACTCAATGTATCTCCATAAAAAGAGTACAAGACCAAAGATTTCCTCCTACAAATACAAGATTTGAAAAGTAAGATTCAAGGCAGTACGTTCTTCATCTACCTAAAAACTAAAATTATGACTAGCGTCTCTTCTGGTAATTACTAGCAAAAGAAGGGCAAACTGAACCTTGTAACATTCCATGTCAGCTGTGACACTTGACGAGATTGTAGGGCCTACAAAATTGTCATGCTCACAACCTCGAACCTTTTTGTACTGTAAATTAATAAAGTAGAACAATGTAATTCTTGAGAAACAGTTTCTCAGTTCTGCTAGATAGAAGGGTTCATGCAGTGAGTTATCCTAAAAGGAACAAGTTGAGATTGAGGCAACTTTGCTGACATTATCTTAATCATTCCACATTTGAAATAAGGTGGTACTGGCTTCCACATCATTTCTCAAATACGACAATTCATTACGTCACATTGCTGATGTTTAACCATACATACAAAATGAAATTAAATATTACTAGTAAGACACAAGACTCTTAACGTCATGGTGACAGATAACATATTAGACACTGAGAGAAATATATCCACCAACCACTACGTTTCTGCCACCAAGCTTACTTAAGCTTTCATCACAAAACATTGCTAATGGTGAATTAAAGAAGTTGAAACCTGTAAATGCATGCTTGCTAATCACAGGACCAAGCTCTGCGTCAGGTTCCGCTCCAGCGTTTAGTTCAAGACCTTTTGCACGTTCCACCAATTTATTCATCCTGACATAGGATAATGGTCAACTAACCACTTCTCCTAACAACGTAAGTTGTTTTTATGAATTGTCATCTATCTTGTACCAACTTGACATCAAATTGAGCATAATCTATAACATGGACATTCTGAACTAAATGCAAAATAAAAGTGCTTGTTGGATATCAGGATAAAATGTTTCTCAAATCAGAATACACACTGCTGTCTCCATTAGGTAAATGCAACAGAAACGGCATGAAGGATACTTTTCCTGCAGAAGACACAACTAAGAGTGAATAGACTATTCAGCACGTAAAGTTAACAGAGATCGAGAAATTAACAACAGATCTAAAATTTCTTCATAGGATATGTTTGTTGACTAGAACAGAGGGATCAAAAAATGAAAAAGCATAGCAAGGCATCTGTTACATGATCAAGTTCCCAAATTTTTTATTTTGCCTTCCATCACTTTATATTCACTTACCTAATCTAGCAAGTTGTTTCACATTGACTCGAAAGTTTTAAATTAAAACTCAAAGTACAGAAGGAAAGGAAAGTTAAAGACCCACAAATCGAATAAAGAGAGATACAAGTGTATACCACGACTGTAAATCCCCAACAAAAACAGCTGTACTTAGTGTCATATACCTTTGCCCAGCAGTTACCCAAAACTGGGGCAACCAGAGCATTTAAAGTAGCATCTACATTTGCATTAGGGAGGACAACTGCATGATTTTTAGCACCCATGTCTAACTAAACAGAAACAAAATGGTTGATGTCCAATTAGTTTTCCGGGTAGCTATTTTGCTGCACTAAAAAGAGATGAAGGTTATGAAGAAAAAGAAAGGAGAGTATTTACCTGAACACTAGCTGATGCCCTTCCATATATGTGCATTCCAGCCTTTCCATAAATCAACAAAAACCCTAAGATGAGAACCTTAGGCAGTACCTGACCAAACAGACCAACAATGCTACAAGACTTGGTGACACATGCAACTGGAAATATATTTTAAAAGTTAATTAGACACGGGCTGATTTGTGTAATGCAACCACTGCTGTAGTGTTAACAACCAATGGCCTCAGGATAATTTCTTACAAATGTGTCCTAGGTACAGGATCCTAAAATCAGGATTACCCACTTGCATAATTATGAAAATTTACATATAAAATCAACTTAGTGATTGGAAATACTTAAAAAAAGTATATAATTTTGATAAAAGATAAGAAAGCAATGAACTTTATCAATGACCGAACAGAGCAAAGAGAGAGGGAGAGAACAATTAAAAACCCAATCAGCAGAGGAGTAAGGGCCGTTGAAGAAACCTCAGCATAAGTAGACAAAAGGATAGTTGTTAAAGCAAAGGCCTTTGGCAGTGAGAAACCCAATGAAAATGAATAAAACCACTTCTTCTCCACCATTCCCACTACTTTTACCTTTCTCCCACTTTCTTCTCCTCTCTCTACCACTGACTTCTAGCAATAAGAAGATATGATTAACCAATTCATAAACATTCTCCTTTTGTTCCCTGTTTTATTCGGAGCTTGATCATCTCTAGGCATTGGGTATATGAAACAGAGTATCTCCAGCCGTTTTATTCTATCATAAAGACAATTTAAAGAGTTGTACGATGAATTTAGAACCGCTAAGTTATTTTCCACATTTACATCTTACGGTTCAGATTCAAGCACCCTTTATATGTGTACGTCAGAAGATACACGTGATATAGAAGACAAACGGTTCATTTGCGCGCGTCCATCCACCACCATATGTTAGTTTATAAACGAAAGTGAGACTTAAAAAGAAAGTTGTATTGAAAATATAATAAGGAATAACCCAACTTGGTAGTTTACATTGGTTTTGGTTTTGGTTTTTCAGCACAAGTAATATAAATAGAGCCACCCAACTCATTTCGTTGTGATTTTGCTACTTCTATTTCAAACAAGAAAAGAAAGAGAAGCCAAGGCAAGTAGTAACATGGAATGCCAACCAATGCCTGTACCATAACGGGAAGCAAACATAGGCTTCTTGTTTGCTTTTACTTTCATTATATGATAATTCCACATATAACGATCTATACAACGTTTCCATCCTAAAGTTACAAGAAGAGGACCCATCTCTACACACTAAACCATACACCATACCTCCTTTTTCTGTCTAGTTCCCTGAGGAGGAACATGATATCATCTAAGTTGCCTCCAGTTTAGGCATTTTCATCTAAATAAAACACATTTGGAATTTTTTGTGATAGCACGGCAACAGTGACAAGGATCCCAGGAACAACTTAAGTTCTGAATGTAACCGAAGGATTCCTCTACCACTTTCTCAAAATCAAGTTGGAATATAGATCAGAAGCTTCACTCCGCTTCTCTGTCTTTTGCATGCTTCTTTGAAGAAATTGATATCCTCTAAAAACTTGGAATCACCTGAGATGTTACATCTCCAGTTGGTAGCTCACTCCATTGTTGAGTCACCGTTTTTACTTGGGTGTAAAACTGAATGCCAGCTTTCCCTGCAGTAATACCCAGAAAGTAAAGTTTGTATCTATCCATCCAGAGATAACCATATTTTTCTCCAGTTCTAAGTAGAGAGACACAAAAGACATCATGGAAGATACCATCAAAGTTGAGATCTCCAGAAAATGATGGCTTTGAGCTGATAATAGATGAGGACAGCAGCGGGACAGAGATAGGAACGTTTATGCCTACCTGAATGCAAGCCAATTCAAGCCAAAGCATCAATAAGCCAGAAGGATACCATCCTCCAAGAAAAATTTTAATGCATTTAGCATATCAGAAAACCAAGGAAACAAGCACCTTCAACTAAGGAAACAAGCACCTTCAACTACCCACTAAAACAGCATTTTCTAGATAAAGGGAGAACAAAATTGAAGAAGCGCTTTTAAAAATATCAAGATAAAACTATATGGCTTAATCTTTTGCTTTTCCCGAAATTTTTATCATCAAAGCAAGTGTGCAACAAGTTAATTTACCATCAAAGCAAGTGTGCAACATGTTATACCAGGCACCTTAATATCCTCACCTTCCCAACTTCAATTTCAGTCTGAAATTTCCTTGCAGCTATACCAGATGTGGTAAATATAGACGCTCCATCGATATATCTGTAAGAAGGCATATGGATATTAACAGATCATTTGATAATTAAATTATCTCGATAACACATAATTCAGAAACACTGAAGGATTAAAAATACTTGTTTCCATTGACCATGTTTATGGCCTCTTCAATAGTATCAGCCTGAGTAACACAGATACTGCTTAACAATGTTCTCAACCAACTTCGTAGCTAGCAGAAAAGGAAAATTGGTAATTTTCAAACCTGCAAACAGAGAAGAACTGGCCCTAACATCTCCTCCTGCATAAGCCAACATGGAGCATGTGAAGTTGAAGGGCACAGCTGAACTTGCTAATTCCCATCAACCATCAATAATCATCTATATCAGGAAGAAAAATTACCTTGTAACAGTCCATGTTAACTGTGACATTAGATATGACGGTAGGACCAATGAAATTCCCATTTTCATAACCAGGAACCTGGTAATTACCCAGAAACTGATATTTACGAAATAGAACAATTGGACAAGCTAATGCAGTTAGGAATAAAACCAATAAAGAATCACTATACTCATTTGCAGCACATTAAGAATCTTAGAATGAGAGAAAATGACCAGAAGTTGTTTTTCTGAAGATAAATGCTTCAAGTTCTATATGAAATTCAAGTGGAAAATAACATCCACACAACTTGTGTTACTAAACAATACACCCTGGTTGATCTTTATTGGCAACTGGAATGTGAGGTAATAAGTTTCTAAAAAATCAAACTAAATTATAGGAGGCAACCAAATTTGGATGGTAATTTGATTCTGCAATAGCCTGAGGGCCAACCAAGTGTTTTGTTCACAAGCAAACTATACGTAACAATTTTAGACTAAATTTAAGCACCTACGAGTAATTTTCGTGATGAGTAACTATCCTTTTCTTATATTCTTAAACTTTCCCCATCCACCAGCATGCTTAGATCTATGTTGTATTGGAATAACCAAATATATAATGAAAAGACACCCGTTAGCCTTTCATATAGTAATGTGTTAATTGTATGGTATATTGAGTTCCAATCATCCCAAAAATCATTCAATTAGGGACAAGTTTACATACTCAGAATCACTTTATCAAAGGGAAAAGAAAAAGCTACTGGGATTCCTTGCTGCAGCATTGTATACCATAGCAACTAACAGTACTAATGCCAAGAATTAAATATGTGCATGCAAAAGAAAAAAAACAGATCCTTTACATCATCATGTTTCACAAACTAAATTGCTTCAATAACGAGCTAGCCAGAAAATAAAACAAACAAGATACCACAATGTTTCTTCCATCAAGAACTAGCCTTGCACCACTTCCAACACTTGATTGAATCAATGTATAGACTCGTTCCATTGCCTGCTAACGCCAAAGTTATAAAGAACAATAAAGTTGTTAGTTTTATTTGAAAAATGCGGATTGATTGTTTCAAAAGCTGCTGCTCATATCAACAGCAGCAAAGTGATTTTCTCAAGTCCCATAATATAGAAGTAAAAATATTAGTCACTATCTTTCCTAAGAGAATATAGAATTCATTGATTAATAGAATCTCAACCAACCATACACCTGTTTGCTAATGACAGGACCAAGTTCTGCATCAGGTTCTGTTCCAGCAGTCACCTTCAGTTCCTTGGCACGCTCCACTAACTTCTCTTCCCTGGCATAGGGGGTCATAGAAAAAATGATCTCAGTTATAAAATAATCACCTGTGTGCCATAATATTCATTGGCATTAATTGCTTTAGTAGACCTTTCTTAAGAAAATAATTTGTATAATTCAACTTAGTGCGGAAGAAGGAAATTAGAATGAATTTCACCAAAATTCAACCTGTCACCAATACACAGATATTCCAGTATAACACTTTTTAGGTGTATAAAACAGGATAAAACTTCCAATCTTTACAGCCTTAACTGATTCAGATATCAAGAATAAAGAAACTAAGAACAACTTACCATGGACTTAGTCCTCCAACAAACACAACCATGTTCATGGACATACACTTCTGACCCCCAGCGCCAAAGCCAGCAGCAACTAAAGCATTTAAAGTAGGATCCACACCAGCATCAGGCATAACAACTGCATGATTTTTGGCTCCAACAATGGACTAAAGTAAACTAGTCAGGCATTCATATCCACATTTTCACTTTTAGAAAACCAAACGTCTTTTCCCGTAAACTGTAGAATAATAGAAGGGTAGATTAATGCACATTACTTGGACGCGCTTTTGTTTAGCTGATGCTCGTGCATAAACATAAGCTCCAGCCTATAAGAATGAAAGATTGGGAGTAAACATATGATGCACTGACAATATCAAGGATGCATGAAATTTAAAATCCCATTTGGAAGACAATTTTAGTAATAATCAGAAATATGCAGTTTTCTGACTCCATTAATAATTCTCCTAAACAACCATAGCCTCAAGATACAAAGGTTATGAACAAATCCCAGAAATTTGGGGAAGGAATATGAGTAGTGGAAACAGAAGAAATATCAAAGCTTGAAGAACAATACCATGGGAAATCAGCATAAGCATGCGCAGAAGATAATGTATTACCAAGAAATGATGTAGTGAGGATTTTGACAAAAGATGTAAGCATAGGATATTCCCTAACCACCAGATAAACACCCTCAGAGTTGGGTCTCAGCTTTAACCAATAAAATTAACGCCAAAGAGCTTTCAATTTCTTTTGTTTTCTTTTATCATCTATTTTGCTGTTTTATCACTACATTAACCAGGTTCTAAAGCAAGAATCTAACAAGGAACATATTACAGAGAAATGCACATGACATACGTGAAACATAGAATTTAATGTAGCTCCAGATTCTCATGCTGCCCCTAGTTATGACAATTTTCTTCTACATAAGACTATGGTAAACAGCCAGTAGCTTCCTTAAGCAAACTGTAGCAGAATATTAACCGAGAAAAGTGACTTACTGAACTTGGGCCATGAAATGAGATAGCTTTAATATCGTCATCATCACAAATTGCATTTATGATGTCCTGTCCATAATGATGTTTAAGAACAAGAATCAAAGGCAACAGTCTCAACAGAAGATATAAGAAATACCAACATAACAATATCAACTAATAATTACAAGAGGAAAGATGGATTCATAATAACCCAAAGATGCAATTGGCACAAGGCATATGCCATGAAAACATACAAACCCATGTTTCATATGCGGCAAATTTCACCAACATTCTTCAGTATTAAAAAATAAACACTCTCATACATGATAACTTTGACCTTGGGTGCATGCGCCCAAGGTGAAGCAAAAGCAAACAATGTGGAACCCATAATTTCTCCATGATGCATGGTGATATGGTCTCGGGGAGGCAATTGATCATGAAAAAAAATTACACAACTACCAAAATAAAATCTTACGTTGTTTCCATGAACAATATTCAAGACACCATTAGGTAAACCAGCCTCCATAACTAACTCCGCAAGCATCACAGCAGCCCCTGAAGTAACAGAAATGACAATGAAATTTTATTCTAATCATGCATTGGCGGTAAATAGAACATTAAATTAGGAAGTAAAATCATATTCTGGTTTGCATGAAAATCTGCAAATCTAAGGAACAGTGAAGCATTATCTTCAAAGTTGAGAGAGACAGAAGAAAGTATCATCTCAAGCCAGCAATATCCAGAAAATATATTAGTTAACCATAGAAATAAAATCAATGTGCAATACTTCAAACGAAAACCAGTATTGTCTCTTGCAACCAGAACCAGAGCTAGACTAAAAACTGAGTAGGGTTAAATTTCTTAAAACTAAATTTTATGGCAAAATTATTAAATTTGATTTAAGATTAAAATTTTAAAACAATATTATACTAAATATTATTTCATTTAATCATTTTCTAGGCCCAGTGGAGGCAGCTGCCCCCACAGGGCCCAATGTAGCTCTGCCCCTGCTTGCCACTAAATCTGATCATGCAAAAACCAATTGGAACAGTTCAAGAAGAACTTTTCTGCTTTTCCTCAATGGCAGTACTGTTCGGCAAATTGCAGCCATCAAAAAGACGAAGGGAAAACATTCCCATTTCAAAAGTATCTAAGATTTCCTAATTTCCAGTGACCTCCTTTCCATCATATTAAGAAGTATTCTTTCCAACATAGAGATGAAGAAAGAAGAGGTAGAAATTATTTTGAGACAAAAGGAGAACTTAAGGAATAGAGGATCTTATTTGTACAGGATTGAGCAGTAGGCCAAAAATGACATGACTTATGAAGAATTTTTGCAATTAGTTTTATAATCTACAGCTTGACTACGCACTGTAAGGAAAGCCTAACTGAATACTATGATGTGGTTTGGATTCATGAAAGAATATGACAATCAAGTCAATGGTAAGCCTTGCTAGCTACTAAGCTTTGATGCACCATAGGATGAAGACAGTGTAACTACCTGGATCTTTCTCTGGTGGCTTAAGAATAAAGGTGTTACCATATGTTATGGCAGTAGAGAACATCTGTGCAAAAGAATTTCAAAGATGGAATAAGAGAAAGAATCCATAGAATTATAAGCGATAATTTAACATCACTCATCATGTTGAACAAACAATCAAACAAACAAAAGAATTAGACATGATACACGTAAAGCATGCTTACCCATAGCGGGATTAAGGCTGGAAACTCAAATGGGCAGATCCCAGCACAAACACCAAGTGGCTCTCTAATGCTATACGTGTCAATCCCATTAGAGACATTGGAAACAAAATCCCCAATTTGCAGAGATGCTAATCCACAAGCATGTTCCACAGCCTCTACAAGGGAACATTCAAGATCTTGTCAAGCACAGGCATCATCAAATGAGATTTTTATAGAGAACAGGTAAACAAACTAACCTAGACCTCGCAAGACATCATCATAAGCATCCTTTAAAGCTTTTCCATGCTCAGTAGTAATGCACATGGCCAGTTTTTCCTGAGAATAACTGGTATAGTTCAGCCAAATCCCACCTGAAGGTAAGAACGCAAAAGGTCCAAAAGATTACAATGTCTCTCCGAATAAGCTCCTGGAACTTGAACATAACCCGCTGACGCACAGTAATTGGAGTATTTCGCCACAATGGAAATGCCCGCTTTGCTGCAAAAACTGCAGCTCTGAACTCCTCATTCGTAGTTAAAGGAACATGAGAAACAACTTGCTGTGTCGCCTGCCATGTATTGTGTAGACAAACTAACAAATAATTGAACTATAGAGTTTACAAAGGAACAGAGAACAAAAGTTTGACGGCATGGTCTGAACTTACAGGATTTATAACCTCTATAGTAGCAAATGACAGAGACTCAACAAATCTACCTCCAATGAGATTGGGTACTCTCTGATATGAATCAGTCAATACATCAAAAATCCACACAGCTATCCAAAAAAATTTGAGCTTCAGAAGGGAGACGAAAGGAAATGGAAGGAGACAGAGAAGGAAAAAATAAAAAGAAAAAGAGTAAGAAGAAAATATATCTTCCATTTGCTTTGAAGCTAAATGGAATGACTGGTTGTAAAATATATCTTCCATTTGCTTTGAAGCTAAATGGAATGAGTGCTTGTTCATTTAAGTACTATATTGCAACTTCGACTTCTAGGCTTACTGTGGGGTTACGCTGCCTCCAGGATGGTTCAGAAACTGACAGTAAGTTGTTCCTTACAACAGAATTTTCAGACCTCAATGATTTGAAATTTCTTACTGCAACCAAAAAAGGAAAAACGATCACTCTTGGTAGGAAAGTGATTGTCTAGTTTAAGGTCATCCAATGATCGGGAATCAAGCTATATGTTACATAATCATAACTTTACCCATGAAAGCAGTGCCCTTAGTTGCAATAAAAAGAGAGCATAGGACAAAACAGAGTATGACATACAGTCGGCAACAAGTAGCCAAGTATTACTATCCTATTGGTCTAGAGGACTAAATAAAAACTAGCCACCTAATAAATAAATATTTAGGCAATTTAAATGGCTACAGTAGTAAAAGTTACAGAATCAAAGTTTATTGTTGTATATTGCAACAGGAAAAAATTTAGAAAATAACTTTTCAATCATGCTGCACTTTGTCCTTGGCACAATTCAATGCTGGAGCCAACAATTATAACTTAAAGTAAAGATGTCTGAAATTTATGAATAATTTTGACATCAATCAAATCTAAAATCTCCAAAAAGAGCTTATGGATCTTCTTTCTATTTCATTTCATTTTTCTTTCAGCATCTAAGAAACCACCAATCCTGCACTCTAGAGCCTTTATCTGGATATTAACACAGCCTATAGCATGTAATCAAAAACTTTATGAGACATATCGCAAATGCATGCCAGAACATTAAAGACATAACCAAATATCCGAGGTTATTTGATCAATGCAGCAGCAGTTACAACAACAGATGGTGGCCATTTCATGCGTAACAAGAAGGCAGCACAGATCATGTGCCCACAGAGAATAACTACTTATATCAGCGTCATAATGGACCAGAAAATGAAAATAAGCAAATAAATACACTGAAATAGGTGGCTGAGTCAATAGCACTTAAAGATGCAAGAAACAGAAAAGTAGGTTCACCTGTGGTATTTCCTTGACGCAATTTAGCTTTAACATTGTAAACATGCTTTGGAGTAGACAAAAGCTCAGGATTGCTTTGTCTCAGTCTCTTCAGAATTTGTCGTGGTTTCAGTCCAGCTTCTGTCATTTCCTTAATTAGCAAAACCTCTTGCTCTGAAAAGCGACGAGAATAAGGATGTTCTTTAATGTCCTTTATTGGGTCATGGTTGTGTATTCCATTTCTTATTGTGAGAACCCACAAGCCATCTTCTTTCTTACCCACAGCTTCAAAAGGACAATTGGTAAGTCGAGAGCCTGTTTTTCTATTTCGGATACGTTCAGCAGAAGACTCATCAGATTTCCTCCTATTCCGATAAATCCCACCTCTGTCACAGCCTAGAACTACTACTCTGTCTCTTTTGGACTGTTTTATAGATACCACATATCCCTGTGATATAGCAAAGTCCCCAACATGTTGTATTAGTTCTTCACGATCTACAAAAGTTCCAGGCGGAGGAGGAAGCATATGTGAGCATTCATTCAACCCTGTGCTACTCTGGGGGTCCATCATTAGCATGAAAAAGGTAATAACCTGCATCTCAACATAACACAACTTTAAAAATATCTTCTGTTTTGCATCCTGGCCATTTGATTATACCCTTATGTCAGCCTATGGGACCAAATGACCAATGGTAATTAGAACAAGCAGTTTGATAAGTGTGATAGAACCATTGTCACCTGAGATGTCAGCTACTTGTAGCAAAATAAATATCATCCATAATACAACTCTAAATCAAGCTCCATGAACATAACAATGTATTGACTATTTCTGAAAGAAATGTTAGAGGAATATTTTCCCATTTCTTCTACAACAGAAACGGCTCACAGTTAGTACAAATTACAACCTCTTAAAAGATAGTAACTCTTCTTGATCATTTTCTGTTTGATATATATTTTTTCTTGAGGTTTCAATCTCTTTACATACAATTGCCAGAAAAGTAAAAAAATGCAGCTTAAACCAATCAAGTTGCTGTCTTGTTCTCTTTAAGATTTTACATAGAAAAATAACCAGGCCTAAACCCCACGATCAAGTTGCTGTATGGCTCTTTCAGATTTTACTTCTTCCCGAGTCCCAAGGTTTCGAGTGGCCATCCTTTAAACAGCGTGAAGTTGCCATTTATTTCAATCCTTTGCTTTTGTTGTTTGTTTATTTGTTTTTACTTCTTTTTTTGGGGTTTAGCGTTGCATTATTGCTTTGTTATTCTCTTCGAGATTTTACCTTCCTATAAAGTCAAAAGGGCTTCATTCACAACCTTAGCGTAGCCTAATGAAGATATAAATTGTTAATTTGTTGAGCATAACACAAACGACATTTTTTGCTTGAGAGCCTCTCTACTTGATTGTCGCTAGAAGTTTTCACCAACCATAACCTCCTATTGCATGGAAGTGGTGGAGAACAGCAACCATGGTGACAGGATGGTCGGAGGACATATAGGTAAATCTGCATTAATTGCATACAATTTTTTGCTTTACAAATAAGCAAGTCTTTTTCACTTACACACACACATACACGCTTGCGCGCGCCCACACACACACGCACATATATATACACATATGCCATTTTGAGTATGTATATAATGAATGAAATGCTTAATAGTTCGAACAATCTTTTTCGCAGATTAACCAAGTTATGTTTAAACTCTTCTGCATTTCGTTTTTATTGGCAACAATCTACCATATGTCATAATATAATCAAGAAGCTACTTAACAAAACTATCGTTCAAAAGAAAAATACAGAATCGCATTTACGTCAATAAAAACGAAAAACACTACACTACACTAAAATCCATTTTTCTTCTTCCTACACTTACCCCATAAAATCTATAAGAATCCAAAATCAATCAGCCATCCCTTCCAGTTGCCAAAAAAAAAAAAAGGGACAGGTATCAACAGAAAATTGAAAAAGAAAAAAGAAAGAACGAATTTTGGATTCGACCAACTACTCAACTGAACCTGACACGTCTACTCTCACTCAAACACAAAACAATCGGTACTCGTTCAACAAAGATTCGCATTTTCACGGGCGCTAAACACACTGCAACAGTCTAAGGAAACAAGCAAAGAAGCTTACCGGATAAGGCGATCCGCTGGTCAACCGAGGCCCGGAAAATCTAGGGTTTGTCGTATGGTGATCTGACCTGCAAGTAAACTCGACCCGATTTTGGTTCGGGGACGATGGAATTGGGTGGTCTTTGACGGAAAGCTAGTTCCAGGAAATAGCTGCTGAATCCACGAACCCACGCGCCTTGATACTACTATTTCCACGCACGATTTGTGTTGGCTACAAGTAAAATATCAAGTAACGAATATGGCCAAGTTTTTTATTTTAAACAAACAGGTCCACAGTACTAAGCTGATTAGTTACACAAGTCAAATTGTGAAAAACAAATATACAGCAAACTTTCGAGTTTTTTTACTTTATTTTAAAGGCTTGCCTTAATTGTTTACTGATAAATAAATTTATTTAAGTTATATATATGTATATATAATCTTGTTAGGTAAAGAAGTGAAAATATAAATGCAACATTTATTTCTTAAATTTACTTATTTAGTTATTGATAATATATAAAATAGGGAATAAAAATAGATTAATTCTAAACAATTCTAGATTTTTATGTATAAGTCATAATCAAATACATAATAAAAGTAAACATTGAGAGATATTATTAGAATATTATCAAGATTTTGTGAAGATATTAACTTTTATCAAAATATTATTATCAAAATAACATATTTTAGTCTTTTATATTTAGTTTATTTAATAATTATCTTATTTTATTTTATTGATATTGTATTAAGTAACATATCTTGTATGTAGCCTAAACATTTAATATGAAGTACTTTTCACTTAGTTATTTAGCCTAAAGATTTCATTATTTAGCCTAAATTTGTTCTTGTAATAGTTTGTTTGTTTGTTTTATTTATTTCTCTTCTTCCTTGTTTTCGTATTTATTACTTATCTTCTTTCTTGTTTGTATATTTATTTACTTATTTTATCTTTTCTTTTTTGTTTTATTCTTTATTTTGTTCTATAGTTAATTGCATGATTTATTTTATTAATTATTTTATATTATTATTATTATTATTATTATTATTATTATTATTATTATTATTGTTGTTATTGTTGTTGTTGTTGTTGTCGTTGTCGTTGTCGTTGTTGTTGTTGTTGTTATATCTTTTATGTATTTTATTTTTATTTCAATTTTATTTTCAATTAACATTATTTTATTATTTTAATATGTATATGCTTTTTTCCCTTTTTTTCTTTTTTTAAGTAGGTATATCGAAAATACTCTCTCTATTAGTAAGTGGTAAGACTGTGTACTACTGGACCTCCCCAGATTTCACGTATCAGCGAGACTTTTACTAGTTTGTTATTGATAATACTAAACTAAGTAAATGAATTTTTTAAATAGTTCTATAATCTTATTCTTACCATAAGAAGACGACGACGACGACAACAATGCCTAGTAAAAATCTCGCTGATACGCGAGCTCTGTAGAGATTCAGTAGTACATAGCCTTACCCTTAACTAGTAGAGAGACTGTTTCTAAATGACTCATATGAAGAGGAAAAAATACATCAAAAACAATAACACTTAGTATAAATCCCGTTGGGACGCAGGGTCTGAGGAAGTCCTGTAGTATGTAGTTTTATCCCTAAACAGTAGAGAGACTATCTCCAAATGACCCATATATATAAATGAAAAATAAAAAGAATACAAATAAATTATAAATAAATAAATAAATAACCATAAAATAAATAAAAATAAAAAATAAAAAATAAAATAAAAATAAAAATAATAGGAAAATAGATAAATATATAAAATATAAATAATATATAATACTAAAAGAAATAAAAGAGATAAAATAAAATAAAAAATTATTAAAAGTAAAAATCATAGTAACAATAATAATCATAGACATAATGATACTAATACCACTAAAGAGAATACTAAATATTCTAATAATAATACTAATAATAACAACAATAATAATAATACTAATACGAGTAATAAGTAATTACCACTTAGGCTAACTGTAATAGGCAATAGGTAAAAGATATGCGAGAGCTCCCAAGATCTCTTTATGAGGGATCCTTTACCTGAATCCTAGTATGCCAAAGTTTTTTTATTGTAAGTCATGTCTTTGGTAAGTTTCAACATAAGCAAATCATACTTGATTACCTCCCTCCAATTCTTCTTAGGCCTCCTTAATTTTCTCTTACAATCTCTAAATACGATCCTCTCGTATCTTCTCACTATAGCATCGGTGTTTCCCCTTAATATGTCCAAACCACCTAGGTCTTGTCTCTCTTAATTTGTCCATAATATTAGCGACCTTTATATTGTCCCTTACCATTACATGCTTAACCTTATCTCTTTTAGTAAGGTTGCACATCCAACGAAGTATCCTTATCTCCGTCACTATTAGCTTATGACTATGAACTTATTTGATGGGTCAATACTCTACCCCATAAAGCATGGTCGGCCTAATCGCTAAATAATAAAATTTGCCTTTAAGCTTGAGGGATATCTTCTTTTTACACAAAACTCCTGAAGCACCTCTATAGTTAAACTATCCTGATTTGGTCCTGTAAACTATGTCTTCATCGATTTCTTTGTTGCTCTTGCTGATAAATCCTAGTTATTTAAAAAACTCCTTTTGTGAGATAGCTTCTGAATCCAATCTTTGTCACCACATCTGTAACCACCCTATATCCCAAAAAGTTACACTTTACGTACTCAGTCTTAGGCCTACTTAATCGAAAATCCTTTAACTTTAACGGATCCCTCCAAAGTTCAAGCTTAGCATTGACTCCAAGAAATAAAAGTAAAAAATAAAAAGATTAATAATAATAATAATAATAATAATAATAATAATAATAATAATAATAATAATAATAATAAGATCTTTTTTAAAAATTAATAATTTTATAAATCATTAAAAAACAATTTTGGTACAAAATATTTTGATTACTTATTTACATAATAAAATATATAATAATTAAATCTAAGTAAAAAATTTCTCATTATTATTCCTAACATTTGATACCAAATTCTATCATAATTATTAATTTGATTAATCCAATTTTTAGTGATTACATATGAAACACACATAATCAGTAATTTCATTTCTACTCAGTCTTAGTCCTACTCAATCGAAAACCCTTTGACTCTAACGTATCCCTCTAAAGTTTAAGCTTAGCATTGACCCCAAAAAAATAAAAAGTAAAATATATAAATTGATAAATATAAGTATAAATATAAATATAAATAATAATATATAATTGTTGGGTTAGCCATGGTTGCATGCATCACATGCATGTGGATGCAGCGGAAGTGTTGGAATCAAAATTCCGACACCATGACAACCCGGAAACTACAAGATCTAACATGCATGCAAAGATATGTATAAAAGAACATGAAATGTAAACTTTTTACCTTGTGTATCTTCTCCTTGTTTGGGTTATTGCAAATACCAAACCCTTCTTTGATCTCTAAGAACACATAAAGATGGAAGAAGAAATAATGTATAAGGGTTATTTGAGCACCAAACTAGATGAATTCTAGTAGATGCTCAATATGATGGAAGATAGGTCAAGAATCTTGTTACATGCACTTTGATTCATGCAACAATTGCATGGATTGTAAGAACAAGACTCAAGACACCTCACTCTCACACTAGAACTCTTCTAGAACCCTTTCTCTATCAATTGAGTGTGTAAGAAGTGAAGGAAGCTCGTGTACTTAAGTGAAGAACTCACTTCACAGCTTCTGTCACGATCGTGGCATGCCTCGCCTCAGGCCACAGTCATGGCCCTATAAGGCACGATCGTGACCTGCTTAAAATAGGCCATACACACTTATTTTTCATCCGATCTTTTATATTGTGAGGGTTCCCTGCTATTTTAGGTACTTGAATTAACTCTTAATTCAAACACATCATGAAGGTTTTCATGATGCCCATTTGCCGGAATATAAGTGGATTAACACACAAACTCTTTGATAGTTAATTATCCAACTTATGAACCTTTCCAAAGACAATTACCGTGCAATTTGTCCTTTCACCATACTATACCCCACTTGGTTCGAAGTATGGGCTATGTGTCAACTCCCACTAGATTGACTACGTCACATCTAGTCTAAGTGATGTTAGTTCTTGTCTTGGGATCTCATTACCCTATGTGTTATTGAAGACTCTCTTCATGACACATATAATTGCTCTAACCAGAGACTCCCGAGTAATGACCCTGACAAGAGGCCGTGGGTATCATCTCCTTCTATCAGGAGTGGTGAATCCTTTA
>JANZXP010000196.1:34610987-34631918 GCA_027576715.1 Erythroxylum flavicans
CATGTACAATCATATGAATGTGCAAAAATGTGCATGTCACAAATAACTTATGCATGAGGTGCATTTTCCTAATTTCATAGAAATTTCTCATAATTATTTATTCTAACCTTAACATGGGTAATGAGATGTTATAGTTCCCTTCATTTAACTCCTCACTCTTCGTTTTCAGTTTATTCTCTCAATGATCCAAACCACTCTCAAATCGTAGAGCACCAGCAAACTCTGCATTTTCAGTTTATTCTCTCAATACCTTCAGTCACGTGTTTTCAATTTGTTCTTTCAACTCTCCAAACTACTATCGCTTCGCAACACTATAGCAAGTTGGCTATCTCTTTACGAACTTACAGAAGAAAGGGTCTTCTTTATTATACCAAGAAAAACAACAGGTCTTTTGTTGGTAGTTCCTGGTTTTTCTAATTATGGTGCTTATAGAGTCTATCACCTTCCATCCGTTGTTTGAAGAAGGCAAAGAATTACCAAGATTTTGGGGGCTTTGATGTAACTACAATATAAGTTTTATTCTTATTACAATTACAAATGGTTCTGTTTAAAAATGTATAAGAAATGAACCATGGAGAAGCAGGAACCCCACATCAAGATAAGGAGAAAGAGTATCATACAGATAATTACAACAAGAGAAATGCAAGATTCTCTTACTAACCCGCCAATGCCTATTGAAATTGAAGTATTTCTAGAAAATAAACAGCATAATCTCATTGCTCTGGTATATAAACCTAACAGTCAATTGCAAGTTTATGAAACCGTACTGAAGCATTTCATAAAACAAACGAAACGAAGAGAACAGACTGAAGCGTCGACAATGTATTGAACTAATTTAGGGATTTTATTTTTTGAAATGATGTCGTTTTACTTATATTATTAAACGACATCGTTTTATTAGTCTTTATCACCTGTTTTAATTTTGGCTTATGCGTATTAACAATTAGCATATTTGGACTCGTGACAAGCCACGTAAATAAAAATAACAGAGATATTAATATTGGGTGAGAATTGGAAAAAATTAAAATTTCAAACATTTAATTGCTACTTTTTAAAGTTCGAACTATAATTATAAAATTGAGCAAATTTTAGAATTTTTTAAAATTAACCCATTAAAGAATGAGAAAAGGCATCATGTAGTTCTAGAATAACGTTTCACGTGTCTTTATGGATAAACAAGGAGGTTGATTAAAAATTTAAAATTAAGATTTACGTTAAAAAGAAGTGTAAATTATAATTAAAATTTCAAATTTTATCTAATTTTATAATATTAATTAGAAATATTAAAATATATTTTTTTAATTTTTAATAAAAATAATTCAACATCAATTTCATAATTAATGGAACTCATGTGACATACCATGTTATCATCGGAATTATTTAACATAATTACATTTACATAATAAAAATTGTTATGTCACCTAATTAATTTAAAATTTTAAAAGTATCTATGTTATAGATTACTAATATGTAGCTCTTTGTATGAAAGATATAAATTCTTGGTTAATTGATATATTAGCTTGATTATAGAAAAATAAAAAGTAGAGGAGAGAAAAGAAAAAAAATTTCGTATAGATGATAGTGATTATTTCAGTTTTTTTGATTTTTGTTTCACTCTACTTTTCATTTTTAATTTATTGTGGACTTTAAATATTTATTTCTCAAATTTCAAATCCCCAATGCCTTTTGTTTTATTTCAAAATTTTGTATTTTGATCGTAGATTTATTATAGTGCACTTCAAGAAAAATTGGGTACATAATGTATTGATTTATACCCTATTGTTAATCAATTTATTGTAATTGAGTGATATAATTATTTAAAGACATTTTTATCTTATATATATTTTGATATATATGACAAAATCCATAGGAAAAATATACATCGTAAATGAAAATATGAAAAAATCATAATTATAAAATTCTTATTTTATTTATCTATTAATCTTAAATTGTTTCTAGTCGTTGTTCGATTAAGATTGGACATTAATAGAACGTATAAGGACTAATACATATTATTTTTCTTCCTTATACAGGAAATAGTTGACCTCATAGATTAAAGTATGATGATATTTAAACAAATATATAGATACTTGTTAGAGAACAAATTTAATGAAGTAACCTCCTGTGATAATTTCATTTAGAATATTACTTATATATCTATGGAAATTCTCATTGTGATAATTGTATAAGTGATCCTTTGACTTGAGTTCTCTATAGTATCTCGTATATGGATTATTATATTTTAATACTCCTTATGACCTATTTTAGTAACGAGTAGCTCAGTCAGTAATTGTTAGATATAACATGGACTATATGAAATTAGTTAAGTGATCAATACATGATTTATTACTCAAAAATAATTTGGGACAATATTATGTTATTTTTTATTAGTATTGATTCAAGAAATCTTTGACCAAAGTAGAATGACACTTTGAAAATAGTTTTCAAATGTTATTAATTGAATCGATTATTGATGGTGGAGATTTAACATGATTGAACTCATACATAGTAGACATTAATTCTATACTTTACATCTATTTAAAACATTTTATAGGAATGAATTATATGGAAAAATCATAAATGGAAAGGTTATTCAAACCCACTTTGACATTCCTAAATATTTGAGTTGTCATGATGCATTACTAAATGTCAATCTTGATTTATAGATATAAAATATTTAATTAGAGAATTAAAGATAGATTAAAAGAGTTAAATTTATCTAATCTTAAATATGATTTAAGGGTATAACTTATATTCATTTGCCAATATATTTAGGAACCTAACGAGTCACATATAAAGAACGGTTCAATAGAAAAAAGTTGTTTGGCAAAAAGAGCATATTTAACCCTAAATTTACAGAAAACTTTAATCTTAACGTTTTAGAAAGTACAAATTAAATCATATCATTTAACAAACGTATAGACCAGTTGACGACAATGTAACCTCGTAAGTTTTCTACTAGGTCAGTAATGACCTAGCATATTTTTATAATATTTTAATGTCAGAAGTGGATGTGGTGGCCATGTTGGACTCGTATACTTAAATTATAAAATTTAATGAAATTAATAATTTAAAATATAGGACATGTGTTATAATTTAACCCTAATTTTTGTTAACCTAAAAAGTAATTGATTAGTCTATTAACTCAACAGACCCTAAGAAACCACTTTTCCTACTTGGACACTAGCAAATGGGGAAGTTTGAACTGCCAGATTCCAAATTTTCTTGCAAGGCCTCCCATTTGTAACACCTGTCAGGTTTCTTCCAGAAAAGTTTGATAAGGATAATCACAACACCAATGTGAAGTCTCTCCATAAAGAGCACGAGCCACATGGCTAAGTAGACATAGACCCCAAGATTCAAGACCGTGACTATCAATGGAGCTTTGAAAAGGTCCGAAATGAGAGACAAATGACCTAAAAGATCATCTCTGGACACCTAAAATGACTCTGGTACTATGATTTTCAGCGAGACTTCAAACATCTCTATTTCACTCTATCAAAACAAAGGAAAGCAGGGGATGGATAAAAGCTAATTGAGATTAAAAAACTAGCACGCAGCGTAAACAAAACAACAGTTGTAATTTATCCAATATGGGCAATGTTGTAAATAGTTCTTACTATTGTTAACAACAATTTCTTCCATTTTCAAAAAATAAAGATATGAGTTATGATTTATGCTTTATTTTATTTTATATGTTAATCATGTTATGCAATTTAATTTATCTTGGCTTTCAAGAAATCAAGTGAAAAAAGTTTTTGTTTATTTCACTACAAGTAGGATTGGATCCTGCCCTAATTTTCTTGTATTAGTATCATAGCTGACCTAAATTCTGTAGTTTGATTAAATTTGCTTGATTGTTATTGATTTAATAAATATTAAGGCTTAATTATTTGAATGGTTTACCTAATATTAGTTAAGGCATCGTCAACAATCGAGGTTAGTTTTGTTTGATAAAATAAAACACTACAATAGAACAAAATTTCGGAGACAAAAAATTTCGTCACTAAAAGACAAAAATTTGTCGCAAAAAATTTTTAGTGACAGAAAAAATCATCGCATAAATGGTCACTTAGTCTCGGTAGCAACTAATTATCTACGACATTTTCACAAATCCGTCGCAAAAAGGGATAGCGAGGAGAAAGAAAATTGTCGTAAATGACGTATTGAGACATTTTTTGTGTGGCTAAATGTAATTAGCTTAGTTAACGTAGATGTAGGTAATAATGTTCATTGACGATTTAGTTTTAGTATCAAAATATATTTAGCTACATTTTCCAGAACGTAGCTAAAGGTTATTGGTAACGTTTTGTGGAACGTAGCAAAAAAGTTTTGGTGATTATTTTGTAATTGTAGCTAGAAAGTTTTATTGACGAATTTTTATTTTTTACTACACTTTCTTATTAACAATTTATCATTTAATTATAATTATTGATAATATTTTTAATATTGTTTTTAACATTGTTTGAATTATAATTAGTAACATTGTTTAAATTATTGTTGGTAACATTGTTTGAATTACAATTAAGTAAACGAAAATAAAAATAAAAATAATTAAAAATTAGACACATTTTATATTAAAAATAAAATGTAATTAAATGTTAATTACAAAAGTTAAGAAAAAATTTATTTGCAAACTAAAACTCCTCCTTATTGTCATTACTACTTACATACTTTGACTCAAGTATTTGTTTGACCATCTTTTCAAGCTTGATCAACTTTCTTTCAGTATAGTCTCATTTTTGTTCGTTATGTTGTAATTTTTCTTCAGTACATTATAACTTTTCTTCTGTACGATCTAACTTTTCTTCAATACATTGTAACCGAGCCTTACGCGACTGGTTTTCCTCTTGAAGCATCGTTACATATGCTGGTTGTGACAAAGATGAACCAATTAGCTTAGGGTCATACCCAAGACCTTTGATGTACCCTGATCTTGTACTAAGGACATTGTTACAAATGTCATCTAAATTTGACTCATTTCCTTCAGATAATGATCTTTGCAATAACTCCTACATCTTATCCTAAATTTAAAACACAAAATTGAGATTTAATTCAAATATTATTAGTTAGTATTACATAAATAAATAAAGTTGAAAATTAAAATTTTTATACTTACATAACTATTATGTGCTTCTTTAGATGCCCAACTTTCACCTTCCTTATAGTTTGTCAGTTTGTAGAGTGTAATCCTATCACACTCTTCTCTATTTAGTTTATTCTGACTATGTTTTATGGAAAAAATTGAAACACAATAGATAATATTTATTTACTAATATAATAATAACTTTTAAATAAAGAACTTAAAAATTCTTTTCATACGACAACAAATCATTTAGAGCTAATGTTGTAAGGAGTTTTCCTTTTTCCCCTGTTAACTTTGGCTTTCTCATTCTTTTCCTAAATAAAAAAAAGAAACAGTCATTAAATTGTGTAACAAAATTAATGGAAGTAAAGGTGAAGAAAAAGAAGACAAACCTTAACCTTGGCAATAATCACACATTTGGCTCTAATTTTCTGGAGTCACCCCTTCGGGACATGTTACCTTGCCTTCTCATCCAAAGGAAATAACTTGTAGTATTTATGGATGATCCTTCGCCTTTGTTTCAACAGTGAATTTACACAATTTGAAACTTTAGGGTTTTCGATATCGACAACATCGAGTTTCATCTGTGAACAACACGTATAAGTCAAATTAATCTTTAAATAAGTAAAACAAAATTGCATATAATTAAATAAATTGAAAAATTACCAAAACTTTGTCTAAAACATTATGCAGGAAGTTGTCTTCCTTTAACTGCTTGGCATATTGAAGGTAAGGAAATTAATTCCTGACAATAACCCCTAACTTATTGGACAATTTTGCTGAATGGATCTTGTCAAAAAGATGATGTTGCTTGGGGTCAATATGGACAGACAACTTGCTGTTCATTGCAACATTCATGTGTTTCAACTCAAAACCTTTAGTGATACCTTTACCTCTTTTTCTTATGCCAGTATTGGAACCTGACAACAAAAGAATAATGATAAGAAAAAACACATTAAACATGTAAATATATATTTGAGCATAAGTCTAATTATAGGTGGGAAAGATTAACAGACATGAAGATCTCTCAGTACTAGTTGAGGTAGATGAAGGTTGTTATCGGCTGGCTTCATTGGTGGATGAACTCGGTGGTTGTTGTTCGATAGGGTCAGATTGATCTAGTTGTTTTGGGGTCGGATCAATTTCGGTAGTTGCCACATTCTTTCCCTTATTTCTACCAGGTGTCATTATATTAAATATATATAAATGAACTATCAACATTACAGATAAACATAAGTCAAATATCAACATTTCACATTAATATAAGTCAAACATGAACATTTCGCATAAATATAAGTCAAACATCTGACATGATATAGACACCTCAATCAAATTGAACTTAAGTCCATAACTATCCATCATGCAACCCCACAAAAGATCCTAGCATGCATTCTCTAATGCATCAAAGAACATATATAAATTTTGGTTATGACAAGTTATGGATCCTAGTCGATTCAACTCTTAAATCCATTGCTAATCTTAGTTAAAATTTATTTTGCATGTCATTTTCAATTTTGAATTTAATAATAATCAAATTAAATTAAACACCAATTTTCAAGAAATTAATACAAATTTAATTCACCTTAAAATACTTTTTGATGTCAAAATTAAACACTTTAATTTTGTCACACATGCCACTTTCTAGCCATACTAGAAAATTCTATGCTTTACTTAAAATAATTCAAAATTAAGTTTTAGATTTTCCAAAATTTCCATAACATCAAATCATCATTCTATGCATCTTCATGTCATTTCAATTTCATCAAAATAATATTGGAATCACTCAAAATCATCAAGATAACCGAAACTACACCTAGACACATAAAATGACAAATTTGACATATAAAATTTTTATGGAAATCTAATTTTGATCAAATTCATTTTGGACATGCAGAAGACATTAAAATAACAAATTTTTATCATATAAATTTTTTTTAAGGTTCTGGAACTTAAACAAACACATACAAAATTATCAAATAAAACAGTTCCATTAATTTCAACAAAACTGACCAAATCTGTGTACTGTTTGAAAATTTTAATTAAAAAAATTTAGTTAATTACGGAAAAATTCCAGAGGATTAAACACATTCTAAATATGTTTACATAAATTTTCCATAATCAAATTCCAAGAAAAACATGTTCATCCTGAATAATTTAGCCAACTAACATCTTATGTTCTACAGGAAAACAATTTTCATGCATATTGTATAAAATTCGAAAATAAATAATTTAATCACATTAAAATTAATGTTCAATCACTAAAATCATCTATAAACATCTCATGAGTAGATTAGTGAAAGAAAATTATGAAAACAACGATTTACAATTTTAATTTCTCATTTTACACAACATTTCCTAAGTTGTCATAACCATGCAATCCTATTGCATATGTAATAAAACTATAACTAATAGGCACAAACCTAGCTCTGATACCACTTTCCTAATGATCTCCTTCATTCTTTAATCTCTTCACCGCATCTGGTTTTCGTAAACCACAACAACCAAGCTAGATCATCTCTAACGTAGTCCACACAAAGATAAAAGAAAGAAACCTCCAAGGAAATGGCAGAACACTCACAAAAGTTCTAGCTATTGTTGTGTGTTCTTGAGAGAATGTTTGTAAAGAGTGAGAGAAGATGATAAACACTTCACCAAAAGTCTCTCTATTTTCACACAACACTTGCACGAAATTTGGTATTTTTACACCCTTTGGCCTTCCTCTAACACCCAACATCAATGAAGAGAGTTAGTGGGAATTAAATGGCCATTAATCCCACTTAATATGCATGAAAACATTCACCCTTTCTTTAAAGGGTAATTTTGTCATCTTGCTTAATAAGCAAGATTTACATGTGTCATATATTCACAATCAAATAACCCTAAACTACCACACTTTTGTAGCTTAGTCATGCATCTCTTATATCTTGGATCCCCATCCAAAACCATTTTACTCATTCTTCGCATCTTTAATGCGTGTGACCCATTAGGTTCTCGGTTATATTGGCTACTTCAAGCAAGTCATGAGCGGTATCTAGCAACACATCATGACCCCCAATTGACCAAAAAGTCAGTGGTTTGACTACAAACCCTTTCATAGACAATGTTCCCGTGTAATTCGTCCTTTCACCATCTATACCCGTACTCGGTTCAGAGTATGTTTAAAGTGTCAACTCCTACTATACTAACTATGTCACACCTAACCCAAGTGATGTTAGTTCTTGTCCCCGAGGCTTATTACTCAATTGGATATGTCACTAAAAACTATCTTCATGACAGTTCCACTTTGGCCAGAAAATCCTTAGTAATGATCCTGATAAGAGGCTATAGGTATCATCTCCTTCTATCAATAGTGGTAAATCCTTTATTGGCTACTTAGTCACCTCTGAATACCTCAAGCTATACCCAATCACCACCCTCTGAGAAACCCCTGAGAGGCAACGAGGAATGGAGTTAAAGTACAGGATCAGTATCTAAGATATTCTTGAGCACCTCAAGTCTAGGATATCTGCACCATTGCTATGATGAGACTATCATTGACACTGTAATAAATTATCCATATGATTGTCTCATAGCAGGTCATCCAATATACTTACTACTTTTAGTAAGTATCCACATGTTAACTCTAAACAACTCATGCTTACAACTTATGAGATCCACTGCTTGATTTAATTAAGGAGTACAAAAATTGCTAGTCTGTCCAAATTAATAATGTCCCGTCTCATTAATCTTATGACTAGGGATAATTTGGATAATAATATAATTACACATGATAGGAGTCTCATTATCATGATTTCATCATGATTTTCTTCATGTTATTTAATGTATTAAGGACTTCATTAATTCGATTTAAGATCATTATCAATTTATAAAGAACATGAACATTAAATTAACAAAAATGCCTTTTTATTAATCATAAATATTTGTACAATAAGTGTTAAAGGCGATTGCCTTTAGAGCACATCTCTAACAACATCGACGTTGATGAACCTGATTAAGTGTATTTCTCACTGAGTTTGTTGTTCTTTCTCTTTTTAGGGATTGATTGTGTTATCGTATATTTAATGTTTGGGTCTTATATGAGAATGATTGAATGCTCTATTTGATTATTTTTATGTAAGAACCCATTGCTAGAATTTCAATATAATTCGTAATTGTTATATTTGAGATTCATTTATAGCGATTAATTATTCTTAATCATTAGGGATAATATAACCTAGGTTAAATGACCTAAACTTGTGTGGTTGTTGCCTTAATTAATATGTTTTTCTAATTCGTAATGCAGTTGTCCAATTAAATATAACGAGCTTGTTCTAGGTTATTTGATGGCTTTATTTAATTAACGAGTGTCTCTTAATTAAACACGACCTAAGGGAAAACTGGGGTTAACTGAGCTTTTTGTTAATCTACGATTAATAATTTCTAGGAGAGGTATAAGAAAACCAATTAAATGAAATATATTTAATTGAGTGTAGGCCGAGATTGAACCAAAGAACTAGGTCCCTAACAAATTCATCACTTTCATCATTTTTTAATGTTTTCTTTAATTTGATTTCATTAGGTTAGTTTCATTTTTATTTTCTTATTTCAAACAAAATTGCCCTAACCTAAATACCAGCTATTTTCATAACAAGAGCTAATCAAATACTCTATGTGAGATCAACATAGACTCACCACCGCTATAATAGTAAGTCTAGTTTATTTTGTATAGCGTTATGACGCGTTATGTCAATTTTGGCACCATTGTTGGGGAGTGTGGTGCTTTGGTTTTGTTCTTGAGTTTAACTGGTGTTTTGTACATATTTGTTTGTAATTAGTTTCTTTTCAGTTATTTCTTGATCATTTCACCTTTTGTTTTGTATTTGTGAAAAAAATTAATTTCATAGACGAAAGTAATTTTTTTTCACAACTCTTATTCCCAATCCTATAGCTTATATTGGAATGATCATACTAACTCTAGTTATGGATGGGATAACTAGCAAAATTACTTCCATGATAGTTTACAGGAAGCACAACAATTCCCGTATATATTAGAAGCTTCTTATCATAACTCAGGTACGTTTTTAGAAGAATTGATTAATATTATGAATGCTAATGTTTTTCAATTTTAACAGGGTGTACAATAGTTGCAACAGGGTGTACAGCAATTTCAACTAAGTGTACAATAGTTGCAACAGGGTGTACAGCAATTTCAACTGAGTGTACAATAGTTTTAGCAGGGAATACAACAATTCCAGCGGGAGGAAAGACAATTTTAGTCTAGCTTCCAAGAACACGAGAGCCAACAAAACTCAAGTACATCCTTGGAAGAATTAGTTAACATTGTCGCTGCTAACACTTTGTAATTTCAGCAGGATGTGAAACAGTACGGAAACCTTATAGATTGAAGAGAAGTTTGAGAATCTTGAGAATATTATCCAAGGAACTGCTTGTATAGAAGAAGTGGAGAAGGAGCTCGAAGGAGAAAATGATATATTTTTTAGCTTGGAGGTAAATATTGAGTACCAATTTATTGTTAAGGCTGACTTACCTAGTAGGTTAGAGCAATTGAATGAGGATGAACAAGGTGACGAGTCATTCGAAATATTTATCGAGAGTATGTACTCAATAGAGATTAAGATTCTAAAGATAGGAAATGTGTTGAATATGACGGATTATCAACCAAGGCCCTATCCTGAACAACCTCACATAGAAATGGTTGAAACTGTGACCTCAAAAGATCATAATTTCATCACGTGAGGAGAAAACATGGAGTCGAGCTAGCGAAACTAAACAAAGACGTTTCTTGGGAGCCAACCTAAAGGAAGTTAATTTCTTTTCTTTACATTTTTTCATTTCTTTTTATATGCATCTTTGTTTTTAAGTTTGATTGTTTCTTGTTTGTTTTTAAGTTTTCAACAAAAGGAGAGAGATAATAAATAAGTAAACAAACAATTTCTCGTTTTCTATTGCTTCTAAGACTATATAGTCATGATTATAGAATGAATTGACTAGAGAATTTCATGACAACTTTAGCATGTACTTTTGCTATTGTGATTGGTCAACGTCCATTATCTTTAGAAGACTAGTGACTAGTGGTAGATAAAGTCAGTGAGATTTTGAGCCTTTATAGACTGACACATCCATATTAGTCTTATTATCTTTTGTTTATATGTGACCTTCATGACATATACATCCTATCTTTGCTTTGAATTTCTATTCAAAACCACATTTTTATCACATGCATTAACATGAAAATGATGGGGCATTCTTTGTTTTCCTGAACTACATTAGCCAAATAGCCTACCCATTATATGATTTTCCTTTTGATAAGCCCCTTTAAGCTTTATTATCCTTTCTTTGTATACTAACCACATTACATATTTTTAAACTTAAGCAAATGTCCTACCCAAGCTATAAAGCTAGTGGAGAATTTGTGATTGTTGAGTTTGTAGATGTACAAAATTCTAAGTGTGGGGGTATGCATATGTATAGGATGGTTATAATTGTTGGGATGTCAATTCATGTCTTATCATTGAAATTCACATGTTGATATAGTTTCTTTCAATTTTTATATATAGAAAAAAGAAAAGAAAAAGCAAAAGAAAAAGAGAAAAAGAAAAGGAAAAGGAAAAGAAAAAGAAAAAGGAAAAAAGAAAAAGAAAAAGAAAAAGAAAAAGAAAAAGAAAAAGAAAAAGTTTAAATAAAATTATCAAGGAGGAAATGCATATGTGTTGAAAGTTGTTTGTGAGTAATCTTTCCTCCTAAAGTTGTATTGAATGGGTGATTTAAGTATGTTGAATGTGAGGTAGATGTCGTCTTGGAAGGTTCACTCATTATAGTTTCAATGTATTGTTTTCGTCAATTTTTATGAGTGATCCCTTTTGATTAGTTATACTTCATGTGGTTTATGGTGAGAGAGCTCGAGTTTGAGCTGTGAAACATCATTTTTGCATTCATCATGGTTGATGTACACAATTGTGAGCGAATGTTGGTTTTTGCACTTTATTTTATATTGAGTGCTACTTTTGTTTCACTAGCTTTAATGACTTTCATGCTACTTGACTCAAATACATCTCACCTTACCCTTGCCTACGTTACAACCTTGAAAAGTCCTTTGATTTATGATTATGCATGTGACTCTTAGTGGTGAAGAAGTGAAATGATTTACAAAGTTGTGAAATGTCATGTTCGTGAATGATATTTGACTGCATCTATAAATACATCTTATTTAAACATATATTCCAAGTCGATCTCTAGATTGCTCAGTTTCTAAAGGTGGTAAATGTTCATTGATCATAAGTAGAAGCTTTGAATGTTAAGTTCTTACTATAGTTTTTGAAAGTCATTCATCTTTGCTTATGATTATGTATTCTTATAACATATGGAAAATGAGCAATGTTTTTGGGTTTATGATATTAATTTTGATGTTTTACTAGAGGATGGTCAAAAGCTAAGTGTGGGGGAAGTTGATATGTGCTTAATTGATTATGAATTTATTCCATAACACTTAGTGATTATTACTATGAAAATTCTTAAAACACTCACTTTGACTTATATGTGGTTTTAGGCACAATTCAGAAGTGAAAGAGTTAAAGTGAGTCAAACGCACTATATTTGAGTCATTTTTAGAAGATTCATATTCCTTTGTCTTCATGGAGCAAGAAGAAGAAGATTAAAAGCAAGAGAAGACAAGAAAATGTCAAGAAAGATGAGATAAATGTTGAACACATCAAAAGGAGGGATGCAGAAATGGCTCATGTACGGTCATGCATGATCGATCATGAGAGTCTCTCACAGCCATGAGAGGGGTTATCATATCCGTGATAAATGTGTCACGGGTGTGACTAGTGGGTTGTCATATCCATGATAAATGTGTCACGGGTGTGACACACTAGTCACACCTATGACACACACTCTCACAGGTGTGAGGCTATGCTAACTGTCCTATTTAACCCTACATCTTTAATAAATGGACAGAGCATGTGACGATGAGGGATATAAAATTTTTTGAGTGTTTTAGGCTGGGAAAAGAGTGGAGTTTCAAGAGAAGATGACAATAAGGGAAAAAGTTCTCAACCCTAAGAGACCCATAGAGAGCTAGCTTCCTGATGACAAATCGATTAAGTGTATTTCTCACTGAGTTTGTTATTATTTTTCTTTTTAAGGATTGTGTTATCCTATGTTTAATGTTTGGGTCTTGTGTGAGAATGATTAAATACTTTATTTGATTATTTTTATGTAAGAACCCATCGCTAGAATTTCAACATAATTAGTAATTGTTATATTTGAGATTTATTTGTAGTGACTAATGGTTCGTAATCATTAGGGATAACATAACCTAGGTTAAATGACTCGAGCTTGTGTGGTTGTTGCCTTGATTAATCTATTTTCCTAATTTGTAATGCGGTTATCCAGTTAAATCTAGAGAGCTTGTTCTAGGTTATTTGATGGCTAGGTTTAATTTACGAGCGTCTCTTAATTAAACACAACTTAAGGAAAAATCGGGGTTAACAGAGCTTGTTGTTAATCTATAATTAATAGTCGCTATAAGAGGTATAAGAATAACACTTCGGTGAAATATGTTTATTTAGGTGTTGCTGAGATTAAACCGAAGAATTGGGTCTCTAACAAATTCATCACTTTCATCATTTTTCAATTTTTTCTTTAATTTGTTTTCATTAGCTTAGTTTCATTTTTATTTTCTTATTTCAAACCAAACCCCTTCTAACCTAAACACCAGCTATTTTTATAATAAGAGCTAACCGAAGTACCGAACACTCTCTGTGGGATTGACCTAGACTCACTGTTGCTATAGTAGTAGGTTTAGCTTATTTTGCATACCGTTAAGACGCACTACGTTAAAATTTTTATTTGAAACATTACATGTATATCTATAGAAATTCTCATTATGATGGTTGTAAAAGTGAACCTTTGACTTGAGATATCCAAATTATCTTGTATGTAAATTTATATGTTTCGATACTACTTATGACCTATTATACTAAAGGGTAGCTCAATCGATAGTCATTGGATATATCATAAACTATATGAAGGTAGTTGAGTGATCAATATATGATTCATCAACCTAAATTTATTAGGTAAAATATTCCATTATTCTCGATTAGTGTTGATCTAAAAATTCCTTGGCTAAGGTAAACTAATGGTTGAGATATAACATGATATACTCATATAGAGTAGACATTGATTTCATGTTATATATTTAATCAGAACATTGTATAATAAAAAGATTGAATTATGTAGAAAAATAATGCATGGAAAGATTAGTCAAAACTACTTTGATATGCCTAAATATTTAGATGGTTATGATGCATGACTAGACATCAATTTGATCTATGGATATAAATTGTTAAATAAAGAATTAAAGATAAATTAATAGAAATTAAATTTTCTAATCCTAAAGTATGATTTAAGGTTATAATTTATATCCACTGCTAACATGTTTAAGAACTTAATGGATCATCACAAAGAATGAGTTAAAGAGAAAAAATTGTTTTAATCATGTTGGACTTGATTGTAAAGTTTGAGAAATTTTATGATTTAATATGAGATATTTAATAAATAAGGACCAATATAAGATATTGAGTCTTATTTGGAAGTAATTGGTATTTAATTATACTTAATTGTAATTTTAATTAAAGTTTAATTGAAATTAAAATTTTATTTTAATTAAACTACTAAAATATCAAAAACTACTATAAATAGGCTTAGGCTCCAAAGGAGTTAGCACTTCTTGCCTAAACCTCTATAAAAAAATTGTAGAGTTCTCTCAACTCATTTTGTGGATATCATTAGAAGTTCGACACTTATGTGGCTACGGTGGTTAAGATAAACTAATTTGAGAGAGATAAGACAAGAATACGATTAAGATTCGAAGTAAGTTACAAATTATAATTTATGCTTTATTATATTTTATATATCAATCTTGTTATGGAATTTATGTGATTTTCACTTTCAAGAAATCAAACAAAATACATTTTGTATTTATTCTACCACAAGCAAGATCAAATTCTGCCACCATTTTCCTACATAATATTGACCCTGGATCGTTAAGTTTGAGATTTTACGAGGGTTTTAATAGGAAAATGTTTGTTGATCTCATTGCAATCTTTGCAAATGGCAATATGAATGCTCAATCCAACCTATAAAAGAACTTACCAAGTTGTTGTGGTTGTAAAGGAGGATATGGGTGATGAAAAAGATTACATTACAATATTCTTTCATATTTTGATCTCCACTATTTATACACATGTCCATTCCTAGTACATATAATGAGCTGCATATATTAGTAAGTTACAATGCAATATTTTTTTTAATGTTTTTTATTTTCTCTATATTCTAGTCTACAAGCATCAATATGGAGGATGATAAGATTGATGTGGCTGTAAAAAAATATATGGATATTGAAAATGATGGATCTTGTATGATAAGATTGATGTGGCTAAAAAAAAATATGGACGTTGGAAAGATGGATTTTGTATTAAACTTTCACTCTATATTTTTTGCTCTCCACTGTCAACATTCATGTTCATTCATAGTATATAAAGAGAGCCATATATCATCCAAATGTAATGCAGCCATCTTTTCGTTTTTAATTTTATACTTATTAGCTGACATTTTATTTTCTTGTTAGGTAAATATTATCTTGTTAAATGGTTTTATTGCTACGTTAGCTCTATTAATTATGGGGTTAATAATAGGCTACTTTGGTAATTCTGACTAGCATTGTAAAATTAGGTCAAGTCTACAATTTCATTTACGATTTATGATAAAAGAATAATAAAGGATGAGATTAAGTTATATCTAAGTAAAACCCACTGAACATTGGCGTTGAGCCTATAGTAAATTAGTGATCATAAAGGATTGGAAATTTGATGAAACATTTTTGTTTTACTCTGTACTAGAATTTAGTTTTATTATTAAAATTTATCGGCTAAATATACTTATTTAATAAATAAAAAGTACTTAATAACTTTTATTTTGAATTCAGGGAAATTTAATAATTTGTATATTACATTTTAAATTTAAAACTTTATCTTGTTTTACAATAGTAATTAGAACTACTAAAAATATTAATAAAATGTTCAAACTTCTAATTTGTTGCAAAAATAGTTCATCTTTAACTTTATTATTAATAGTGCTGATGTATGATCGTTGGCTGGACTCTTGTTCGAGAGGTTCACTTTTGTTTGCAAGAATTAAGTCATTATATTTATTCATTACACCACTTTTGTATTAAGTGTAATATGTGTTATAGGTCGCATGTGACTATATAACTTAAGCATTTGCTAAATTTTTTTGTTTAATTACGTCTAATTAAATACAACTACTACCAATTATTTAACTAGTGGACCCTAAGATCAGATCCAATCTAATTATTGGTAAATAATAGAGTATAATAACAAAAGGAATACCATAGAGTAAAACTTGAACATGCTAAAGTCTACCTTGACATTTTAATGGTTCTTTATTGGCTATCTTCACATTGAATGGTTTCGACGGAACAACTGGGAGCTATAACAAGTTGGTCATTCTCTTACTAATGAAATTATGGGTGGAGCCGCTATTAATTAAAGCAATCGTTTCAAAGTACTCAATCTTATCTATAACTCTCATAGTGTAATAAATTAAACAGCTTGAGAGAGCATATAAGGATATCTCATATTAGATTTCCTTTTCATATGAGTTGCCGATGTCACCTCCTAAGAGCAAGAATTGTAGTTTAGAATACATATGTCTATATGTAAATTTTTCTTCATAGTTAAAACAAAGTCCATGTGCCCTCCATTTTTTCCTTTCTTCCCAAGAGAGTCCCTTCATTGGTGAAGAAACCGTAGTTCTTGTTAAAGAAATTTTTGTTATAACTTGATTAAATGATTAAACCATTTTTTACTGTCTATGCGGTTATTCATCTCTTATTCGAGCCAGGCTGATAGCTTTTTTCAAAGTTTTAGGTTTTGACGTCCAAATGTCATTAGTTATCTCTATTTTAAGTCCTCATATCAATGTTATCAAAAGAGCCTTTAGATTCCAACCTTACACCCTATTTTCCAATCACTCGGCTCTCTTTGAGATCTGATTTTTGATAAGGTTTCATCAAAATCTTTACAATTAGTTGGTCCTAATTGAGCCCATAATTCTCACACAAATATTTCTTATGTCACATCTGTATTCTATTCCTTGTAAGTCTGTTTTAAGCAATACCACCGTTGATTTGCCTCATTTTGAAGATGAGGTGAGGTAAACCTTTTGAGTTTCTACGATGTATTGGTACTTGAAGAATTGGTCCACTTAGGTAAATCACTTTGTGGGATTTTCACTTGAGTATTTAAGAAATTCTAGCTTTGTCAATTCAGATAGAGGCATTTGTTTCCATTTTGGAGACACTTTTTGATATTTATCCTTTACGAAATAAGACCTAATCAAAGCTATTAAGAAGTTTATAAGATTTAGAATTCTACTTTGGGTGGGAATGAACTATAAGTATTTTGTTTCGAATAAACTTTCATTATTACTCGTACTGCATAGTGTTTACAAACGAAAATAACTTCTTCTCCTAATTCTTAGTCCATATCTCTAAGAAGTAGGACTCCTAAAGTCATAAAAATTAATAAACCAAACAAGAGAATAAGAAAATATCAAAGTACAGTTTATTATCCTCTTTATAGTAAGCTATTAACATAACTCAAATAACTTAGACTAAGTCTCGGTGACCATTTATTATATGGTTTCTCAATATTTGATGTGCATTTCTTAGCTTATCAAAACCCTTCTTTATTATTAACACTCATATTTTATTATTATTACTAGTTCCATAGTCATTTCCAATATCAAAGGCAATTTCTTCACTATATGTTGTAGGATCTTCGTAATTATGCTTGTAATAAACTTGAATATTGTATCTAAAAAATTGTAGAAGGTTAATTAATTCTTAATTTTCCGCAAACGTCTTTGGCGTCAATAGAATAAAATAAATAAAATCAATATAACAAAAAGACACCGAAATTTGGTAACGCAGTTCGGCACACTTGGTCTACGTCTACGGAGCCCTCACCCAGCTTAATCACTTTCACAGGAGTTTAATAGAATTACACAGAATTGGTTCAACACAACTTCTCTCAATATCTGCAACTATCTCGCAACCTAACTACCCGTGAAAGATTTTCACGCCCGATAACACGACTGACTCGTATTAACCTCAACATAGGATTTTTCTTTCTACTTTCACTCAATATAACAAATAAAAATATCTCAAGTGTATAATCAGCTGAAAATTAAATAACGACTACTTGAGATTAACAAGAACTTCCCTATGAATTTGTATCCACCAAATATCACGGCTGTCACCAACTAAAGTATCTGCTGTAATCAAGACTTCAACACAAATCCCATATTGCAACTAGCAGCAAATCAAGAGACAGGACAATCATGCCCTCACGTATAGGAGAGATTAACAGCCACCAAAAAGGAAACAGAATTTGCAAGAGCAACCCACTTCCAGAAGAACGACTATTACATGAACCACTGCTAAATCAGAAAATTTCACCTCACACTGTAACACTACCCTTGTGATTTCGTAGCTAGCCGTCTTTCCAAAACAAAAAGACCAAAAAACGCAACAAACCAAGAAGTCTTCAATACCGAAAATCACACACACCAAAAATACGCAACATACGTGACTTCTTTTTCAGCCGAAAATCAACACCTTCATAATAGAGTCTGCACACACGTGTCTTCAACCAAGAAGACTTCTAAAGCAACTAGGAAAATAACCTAATCCTTCATGATAGAATCTGCACACACGTGTCTTCAACCAAGAAGACTTCCAAACCAACTAGAAAAAAATCTGCAGATCTCTTTTTATCCATTTAAAACACAATCATCTCAATAATCAGTCCCACTTAAATCCAAATACAAGAGTTCCACTTCAGCTCCAACACTTTAACAAAATAATGAATTTTGTATGTCCAACTAAAATAAATAAAATGCCAAAACAAAAGATATATATATAATATATCCTAAGAATCTCCCCTTTTTTGGCATTTTTGTCACAACACTTAAATTCCACAAAATAATTCGTAACTGAACATATAATATAAAGTGTACAATGCTCCCCCTCAATATGGCATCCAATTAACATTACACAACCATGAGTCAACTATGCCAACAAAACACAAGAAGAAGAAAATACATCATCAAACTTATCTGAACCGCTCTCCCCCTTTGAGACAACACATGCCAAAAAGGTACTTTTCAGGAGCTGCCGGGAAAGCGAAGAATACGTTGCTTCAAGCTACGAAGAGCTTTAGTGGCGACTTGAAGGACTCCTTCAATACGCTCAATCTCAGAAAATAAAGAGGCATGTGGATTAACAGTGGAGGTTCCCGTGGCATCCGAAGGATCCGAAGCAACATACGGCAAGTCCGCCACCCGTGGTTGCCGGAAAATACGTGGTGAGATAGTCATCAACGGTGCGGACCTTAGGAAGCTTGATTCAACCCTGGGAATCTCATAGGAATACAAAAACTGTGAGATTAAGCATGGAAAGTATAAGAGCAAGTGGGGCTTACTCTCAATGGCCAACATTGCGTCGATAATCAAACACCCAAGATTGAAATGAATTCTGGTACCGATTGCATAAAGTAGCTTGGCCTGATCCAGATAGACCGCTACAACATGGGTGCTTGGCATCCAATTGGTCACAATTAACTTGAACAGTATAAAATATTTCTGGGTCAACATGGATGATCGAAGAACAAAACTAGACGGCCAGGCAGTGAGTTTGCCACCAGTTATAACTGTGGCAATCTGATCCGTCGAAATGGCCCACTCAACATTATAGTAAAGATCACCAATAACATTATCAAAGCCCAAAAACAGATTCAATCTTATAGCATTAAAACGAATGACCCGACCTCACACATAAATTACGCTAAAAGACGTTGCATCCACATTTAAAATGTCACTAGTCAAGTTAGAGTAAAACTCTTTTACCAGATCAACATCTTAATGTTGAGGAAGAAGTGAAGCTTGCAACAAGTTCCTTGCCGAAAGTAGAGTGTTAGAAATCTTAGTATTATTTCTCTATAATATTTTCTGATTTGATGATGATTTGCTTGGACTTGATTTTGCAGAGATGGAAGACTTGCAAGAAAGTAAAGAAAATGCACAGAGTTTACTTGGTTCGATAGCACAAAGCTATCTAAGTCCAAGGGCCAATCACACACACGTTGGATATTATTAGGGTCAAGAAAAGGAGAAAATACAAGAGATTGAGTGTTTCCCTGAAACACCTGCAAGAGTTTCTCACAAACTCACTAGTACACTTTAATAGGTACTCTAGCACTCTCTCTATTTTTCTCTTCTGAACCAGATGACTAAACGTATACAATAGTTTGTAATTGTAATTGTGTTGTTCTTTTTTCTAAATGCTTGAGGCTTGGGCTATTTATAGTTTTTTCAGATAACTGCCATTGGATAAGACTCCATCTTTCTTGATCTTGTTCTTTTTCACAAGTCTTTCACTGGGTCAACATATATGCATGTGTTATGCACGTGAATCTGTAAAGTCTTCCTTAGTTACTTTGTTGACTTCCATAAGTCTTGTCCATGCATATACTCGTGCTTGTCCACGTGACTTACTTAAAACCTCTTTGCCTTTTATTCTTTAATTGACTTGCACCAGACGTTAACATATCCAAAATGAAGTGTAGCGTTTAACCTCCATGCTCTGTGTTTTAATAATCCTTCTGATGTGTCTTATACACGTGCTTCTTAAGTTTAAATGACTCAAACTTAAGTCAAGTCTTCAGACAACCTTCTGAACCTTCGAAAGTCACCTTTTATTT
>JANZXP010000196.1:34632018-34646718 GCA_027576715.1 Erythroxylum flavicans
ATCAACACTTCCAGTTAGGACCAACCCATTAATCCGAAAATCTAATTTCAATGTTTTGAACATATTCGTGTAGAGCAGGCTTAGGTTTGCCCAATAACCCAACTCTAAAAGAACTCTGGTTCTTGCCATATCAATGGAAGACATAAGTCCTAATATTTTGGTTGACGGATTTGTCCTTTGGTCTCATCAATACTTGGATGATCTTGTTTATGTATATCACATATATATTTAGATTATGGATAACTCAATTAAATTGAGCCTATTTCCATAACTACCCTTAAAATGCATCTAATACATGTATCACACAAAGAAGGTTTAAATTTAGGTTGTGACTTGACTATGCATCTAAAGTTCATGATTCGATTCAACTCTTGAACCTAATAGGGTACTAATGTTAGTCTTGGCTAATCCGAATTATGAATGTAATTCGATTAGGAATCCTAAAATTCAATTATTTTGATGTCCAGATTAAACACTTTAATCCTAGTTTATATGCCTTTATCTAGTCACACTAGAAACGCTATACTCTACTTGGATTAATTCTAAATTAATCCTTAGGATTTCCAAAATTCCCCTACACTAATTAATCCTCTATAATATCCTTAGGTCATCTCAAATTTGTCTAAACAATTTCGGCACTAGCCAAAATTATCTTGGCGGCCAAAATCGTCAAGATAAATAAGTTAACCTACTAGACATTAAAGAGACCGATTCGATGTTTGGAAAATTTATGGAATCCTAATTTCAAATACATGCATTAAGCATGTTATTTTCATCAAAATAATACATTTCTTATCACATAAGAACCTTATTTAGGTCTCGCAACCGAAATACATACATTATAAGTCATTAAGTAAGTCAACTCCAACTTTCAAAAAGTTGACCAATGTTGACTTGACTTTATTTATTAATTGAATTAAATTCAATTAATTCTAAAAAAATTCCAAAGTCTTATACACGTTCTAAATGTGTCTAATAATAAATTCTAGAAACCAATTCCTAGGATTTATTTATTAAAAATTAGAATAAGCCAACACATCATATGTGTATGACTCTTGTCACATTACTTCTAACACTAGACAAACATTACATCATGCATGCATAAGATAACCACTTTAACAACAAGTGTCATGCATCTCATATAAGTGGCAACATCTCATCTTGCATGTGCATGCATAAAATTTATAGAAAATTTTTTTAAAAAGATTAATATGAATTTTTCATGCATGCATGTTCATCATATTTCTAGAATTTCGAGAACTTCATACATGCATCAAGCCGAAACTAAATTCATATTAAAATAGCAAATGACAATCAATTGCATTTTACTTTTACAAAAACATAATATAACATCTTATAAACATTTCAGTGAAAGAACATTTCAGAGAAAGAAAAACAGAAAAAATGTTTTTCTAGAATTTACACGAAATTTTCCAAAACAACATGTAAGTTAGTCACATCCCAACAAACACTTTGTACATGCTCAATACATCATCTATTACATGCACAAACAAGCTCTGATACCACTGCTGGGTTAGCCATGGTTGCATGCATCACATGCATGCGGATGCAGCAAAAGTTTCAGAATCAAGATTCTGACACCATGACAACTCGGAAACCACAAGATCTAATATGCATGCAAAAATATGTATAACAGAACATGATATGTAAACTTTTTACCTTGTGTATCTTCTCCTTGTTTGGGTTATTGCAAACACCAAACCCTTCCTTGATCTCTAAGAACACACAAAGATGGAAGAAGAAACAAGGTTATTTGAGCACCAAACTAGATGAGTTCTAGTAGATGCTCAATATGATGGAAGATAGGTCAAGAATCTTATTACATGCACTTTGATTCATGCAATAATTGCATGGATTGCAAGAACAAGACTCAAGACACCTCACTCTCACTGTAGAACTCTTCTAGAACCCTTTTTCTATTAATTGAGTGTGTAAGAAGTGAAGGAAGCTCGTGCACATAAGTGAATAACTCACTTATATATCACTTCGCAGCTTCTGTGCTGACCACAATCGTGGCATGCCTCGCCTTAGACCACAGTCGTGGCCCTATGAGGCAGAATCGTGGCCTGCTTAAAATAGACTATACACATTTATTTTTCATCCAATCTTTTATGTGTGTTAAGGGTTCCTGGCTATTTTAGGCCCTTAAATTAACTCTATACTAAGTCTCCGAACTCGCTTCTAAGTGATGGCCTATCGTAGAACACTCGACCCTTAATATGGTGTCAAAGTTTACCTATCAAAAACCTAAAATGTTGGGAAAGAGGGTTGAGTATTACATTAGTCAATGAAGGGCTAATAATAATAAAAAAATTATACAAATATCATTTTCATATATTAGCATTTCAAATTTAATGCACATTAAAACACTTTTTCATAAATGAATGCAAACAAGTTATTTCAACAACATTTTCAGGTCTACCTTTACAATGTCACTCAGTCCTTCCTCACCATGGGAAGCTAAGCACCACAGTTAAAAATACAAACCAAATTAAGTTTAGTAGTTGGTAAAAGCATAAGATACTAACAAATGAAAATCATAATATGCATAACATTTTCTCTTACACATCTTATCTGGTGAGTCTCCCAGTCTTCCCTTATAATCTTCACTCCCCTAGATAATGAGTTCCTTGTGCACCCTCTTTCTTTCAGGCAAGCCATAGGTTCCCCACTGTAGCGCTACAGCTGCCATAATTCAAGCTAATGTGCTTTTACTTACCCATAGTTCTTTCCTTTCCAAATTTTTGTTTTTACATTTCATAAATAGTTAACAAACTTACACAATCTCATATACAATTTACAAAAAGAGAGTACATTTCATAGTCAACGTATAAAATTCATGCATTCAAATAAATCTCATAAATCATGTTTACATAGAATTTCATACAAAAACATGTAAATTCAAAACTTTTGTAGCAAATCAAATGCATAAAAGATAAATAGGAAATAATGGAATATATTATTATGACTATTATTTAACCCACTCATAGTTTTCTCCTACTGATTATACATTTTTCGGTAGTTCTAGAAATGCTAATGGATAGGCCTATTGTGTTTCCAAACCTAAACATAGGTTACATATATAAGTAACTCTCATAATTATCAATTACAACCTATCTTAACATCTCCCGTTTATTTTATCTATCATCTATATGCAATTTCAATTTCACTATTTCCATGCACGTCTAATCATTATTAAGGTAAGTTCTTTTCATTTCACCATAGAGGCTTAACAAACTTTATTTACTCCTTAAAGTGTTTCCAACATCTATAAATATGGTAGAGTTTTAACATTAACTCTAATAGGATATGATACAAAGTTAAGTAGAAATTTCAGTTTCAATCCCTAGGGACATTTTCACCATTTTCTCATATTTTGGGTTTGAATTTTAATTTTGTTCCTTCATGAAACTTTTAGGGATCATCTTAAGCTGTAATTATAGCTAAGTTTCATAATTTTTGGACGTCATTTGCTTATCCAAATAATGCCTCAATAGTAAGCCAGAAACTTTGCATATCTACCGAATTGCTCTGCACCAGCAGTGAGTTTCTTAGACCATAACATTACGCTGAGGTTAACTGGAAGAAATGGGACTCTAAACCACTTTAATAACCAAAGATGATCTCTTCATCTTTCAATTTTCATCTAAAGAAATGGAAACCAAAGTGATGGACATAGGACCTTGGCACATTCAAGGTAAATCAATCTTCTTAAGAAAATGGGAAATGCAATTCAAACTTGATATATCTGAGATTAGAACAATCCCAATATGGTTAAGCATGCATAAAGTTCCTCTTGAATACTAGTCTTCAGAAGGATTGAGTAACTTAACTAGCTACATCAGTACTCCTATAACAATGGAAGAGAATACTAATAATATTAAGAGAGTTACGTATACTAGAGTTTGCATTAAAGTGGAGCATGTTAAGCAAGTTTTACCTAATTTAAAACCCTTAATATTACATAAGTATGTGAATTGTAAACTTGTAGTAATTGAGGTGTTAATCCTACGAGGAATTAGCTAAAAGTAAAGGAACCTAACTTTGTCTAACATTGTGAAATATGATTTAAGAGAAAATAAAATTCATAAATTAAACAATCAAATAAAATTAAGCACTAAACCACTTAGAAATTGAGTTATCACAATAAAAAAAGGATGATCAAGTGTGAAAGTATAGGATTCGTTCTATCATCATTTTGCTCCCTTAACCATTTTTTATTCAATTTGATGTCGATCCTATATTTCCAAAGTTTTTGATTATTCTCTCTCAAGACCTAATCATTTAACCCAATTAATAATCCCTAATTGATAACAAAATTATTATTCACAATCTCTCAATTAAAAATAGCCTAATGTTTTCAACTAGTTTTTAAGCAATCTATTATTAGATAATTGAGTTCTCACACAAGATCTTTCTTTGTATGTTCATAAATTTGATATCTAATCACTTATTAGGTTGTTAAGTCTCATTATACAACCTAATCAGATTATTATCAACTCTCTCTCTCAATTTTTTGTTCAAGTATAAGCAAACACAAATATCACAAAACCCTAAACATTTTATTGAAATCAAAAGTTTTCAAGTCACAAAATAAGTCAAAAACAAATCCTAATATGAAATTAAAACATCATCAACATGTAAAACATCCTCCAATCAAGTTCAGACATCAATTTTAATGAAAATAAAAAAAGGAAAGGAAGAAAAACTTGATTTGGAGCTGAATCAGTAGATCTAGAAAATGCTGGATAGCTGATACTCCTCTTGATCTTCCTTGGATTAATCTCAATTTGGTAAGACGGAGGCTATGCTTTTTGAGTGTTTTATGTTATTAAATAGTTATTGAGGCTTTTTAGGGTTCTTTCTAGGTTTTACCCACTAAATTTGGTTCCAAAAATAGCCCCAAAATGTTAAAATTACAAAAAGAGTCGTGTGTTGGAAAATTTGAAATTTGTTGGAATTGTTATCTTCGCTCTTTGTCACAATCGTAACAAGCAAGTCATGATCGTCATGATCATTACCCACTTCCATACTTCCAATTCTTATCTTTTTCTTAATTTCCTATTTCCATAGACTCAAACACACATCACACACCTCTCAAAACACAAAATTAAGATCTAAATCATGCCTAAAACTATACAACATTTACAATATCAACAAACACTAATAGTAACATAATTCGAAGCCTATATATATGATAATAATCTAAGAAATACTCAAAAGCACACTTAAACATCTATCAAAACATAATATAATTTACACCTATAAGAGCACAAAAAGATTATGCTTGAACACATCCCTATTATAAGGTACTGCACTAATGGAAAATTAATTAAAGATAAGGTCTAATTATTTTGCCCATGGAAGCTTTATATAAAGGACAAAATCAACATCTGGATTCCCAAAATGAAGAGCAAAAAGGAAGAGAGTCGAAGGGGAGTGATTTTATAAACTCCAAAAACACAACTGAAAAATGATGAATTATTTGCAAATAGTGAAGCTCAAGAACAGCAAGAAATTTCCAAACAAGCTGATGAGGTTGATACAAATGTCAATACAAATGTTTAGCAAATGATCTCAATTGAAGCAAATTGTGAAGCTCAAAATAAAAAAGAAACACTAAACAAGCAGGTGAGATTGGTACAAATGCAAACACAAATGTTCAGTAAGGAGGTTCGCTTGATTTAAATGTAGTAATTTCTCAAAATGAATAACAACATTTTTGTGAGAAAGAAGGAAAGTAGAATATTCAACAATCCACTAAGTTGCCAGATCATACTGAAGGACAAAAACTTATTGATGAAAACTCTATATCTGAAGATAATGGAGGGGTAAATGAAACCAGTAATGAGATTGATGGAACTAAGCAGAAGATTGAACAATGGCATAAAGCAGGATCGGATCTAGTAGTCAAAGATCCAAGGGGAGAACTAAAACCAGACATTTCTAATGATTTGTACGATATGGAATGTGAGGGGACTAAACTATCCCAATAAACAGTTAGCTCTAGAAAACTATTTAAGAGCTAAACATTCAGTTTTTTATTGGTTTGATGGAAACCAAAATAAAGGAATAGGTATTTTAGAAAGGGTTACAACTTATTATAGAAAAATGGCAAGCCTTAAGTAATCAATTAAATCACCCAAATGGTAGGATTATGGTTGCTTCAGATCCAGCTTACCTAGTCTTATCCCATTGGTTTTGTATTAAACAACTGATTCACTGTGAACTCAACATGAAAGTAGACAAATCTCTAATAGCAATCACTATTATATACAAAACTAATTGGGAATTTCATAGGGATAGCTTATAGAGGGAATTGCAAGCAATTGATTCTAGCATCTCAAATCCTTATATGCTTATAGGAGACTTCAACTACCTGCTTTCTCCAGCTTAATACATAGAAAAAAAGAAGCATAACTTTTATAGACACCAAAGAGCTAACAGATCTAACCTCTTGGCTGGGATTGGTTGATCTCAAGTTTCAAGGACCCATGTTCACTTAGAGTAATCATTAACGGGGGAGTGCATTGGTGCAGAGGATAGTAGAAAGGTGCTTAGTAAGTGATTGGTGGCTCATCAAAATGATAGAAAGTCATTATGTGTTTAGAGAACCATTATTTTCATATCACACTCCAATTAATCTGACTATAAACTTGCTCAATAATAAGATGATCTCCATTCAAGTTTTTCAATTCCTTATTAAAGCACTCCCAATTAGATTCAATTATTGCAGATGCTATTAATAAACGATTTTAGGGATCTAAAGAATTTAAATTTCTACAAATTTTGAAATTCATCAAAGCTAGTTGTATTAATTTTCTTAAGGTTTCCATTGATCCTATGAAGCAAGATAAGGTTCAAGCAATGGAGGAGCTTTCATTCATTCAAAAATAGCTAGCGATTGACCATACAGATGCTTCACTCATTAAAAAAGAGAAGACATGTCTAAAGAAGTATCTACAGGTACTAGAAGCGTAAAATTCCCAGCTAAAGCAAAAGTTAAGAGCTTAATGGATGCAGTAAGGAGACAAAAACTCCAAGTACTTCTGCAATGTGATTTAGGATAGAAGAAACTTAATCAAAATTGTGTCTCTAGAAGATAAGACTGGCAGAGTGGTGTATGGTCAAGAAGAGATGAAAGAAATAGCTATAAATCACTTCAAACCAAGTAATGGTGAAACTATTCACACAACTTGCTTTCTAGAGAACATGCTCAATAGAATGTTAGGTTCCATAAATCAAGCACAAAACTCAGAACTACTCAAGGAAGTCACTAATGAAGAGGTAAGAAGTGTATTTTTCTCCTTTCATGTGATAAGGCATCAGGCCTAGATGGCTTTAGTGAAAGGTTTTTTTCAAGAAAAATGGAATGTCTTACAAACACAAGCAATCAATGCAATACAGGAATTCTTCAGGAGTGGTAAGTTGCAAGATGAACAAAACTTACTTAGTCTTGGTTCCTAAAATTCCTAATCCTAAGTGCTTAAATTATTTTAGACTTATAGCATGTTGTAATATGGTGTACAAAATTATTGCAAAAATTCTTACTAATAAGTTAAAAGCTACCTTACCTGGTTTAATTAATCCAAGTCAAGGTACTTATGTTCCTAGCAAAAGCATGAGTGAAAACATCTTGTTAGCTCCAGAATTATTCAAAGATTACAAGTCTAAAGAGCACATTAGGAGATATGACCTAAATATTGACTTCACTAAGGTATATGACACTATTGAATGGGAATTCATAATAAACTCTCTTAATGTTTTTGGTTATCCTACTGAATTTATCACATGGATTCATTCTTGTATAACATCTATGTGTTTCTCAACGATGATGAATGGAGAACCTACCCAACTTTACAAAGCTGCTAGAGGAATTAGGCAAAGTGATCCTCTTTCTCTCTACTTGTTTTCCATTGTAATGGAAGTGCCCCAAAGAATCATACAACTTTGTATAAAGGATAATATGAATTTTAGATTTCATTATCGATGCAATATACTTGGTATCACTTAACTTTCTTTTGCAAACAATATGCTTATGTTTTATGCTAATGAGCCTCCATCTATTAGAATACTCTTAATAACATTGCAAAAATTTTAAGAACTGTCCGATCTCAAATTTAACCCAAGCAAAAGTGCTACTTATCTTACTAGATAAAGTAGAGAAGATTCAATGAGAGTGATAGAAGATGTTGGACTCACTATTCATTAATTGGCTCGCACATACTTGGGAGCTCCAATTTCTACTAAAAAGTTTAAGAAAAGTGAATGCAGGGCTTTTCTAGATAAAGTGCACAGAAGAATCTCTAAATGGAGAAAAACATTCTTGTCATATGGAGGTAGAGTTCAGTTGGCTATCTCCATTCTTAACAAGTTACATATTTACTGATTATCACATCTAGCTATTCCTAAAGGAGTTTTGAAGAAAATTGATAAGAGCATCTGAGACTTCATTTTGCATAGATAGAATACTGATGGGAGAAGAAGTGCTAAAGTTAAATGGAGTGTTATATGTCTTCCTAAGCAAAATAGAGGGTTAAGAATCAATTCATTTAGCATAATGAAAAGAATTTTGTTGGCAAAAAGACTGTGGAGAATTTACTAGGATAAAGAAAGCTTGTGGGTAAATGATTAGGTTTTAAGAGAGAGTAATCAACCCTTTGACAATCTAGAATTGACATTGAATTGAATCAATTGTGGTTAAGGAGAAAAATAACGATACAATAAATCTTAAGCTTCATCCTTTATTCTCCTCACGTATTTATTATAGCTCATTTAATATTTAATTATTTTCTAGATTTAAATGTTTTAATTTTCCGTTATTATTTTATTTTAATCATCTTTTATCTCCTTAGGCAAAGTTAAGTTCATTTAGTTTTAACTACTTCCTTGTGGGATGGACACCTTTGATACTGTAAGTTACAATCCATATACTTGCGGATATTAAGGATTTGACAATAGATAAAACTTGCTCAACATTGAGCATGTTTAGCATTGTAGTTAGCTGATTTTGTATAAGCTCCACCTTTTGGAGACGTAAAACAACACATTTTGTAATTTCCACCTTTTGAATGAATTAATTACTTTTTTAAAAACAAGTATAGTTAATTGTAAACTCTTATCTTTTACAATTCTATATAACTTGTCCTCACCAAACTCAACCTAACTTAAATATGATTCTTATCTATCACAAACACATGTTTTAAGCCATATAACTTATTGTATCATTCATGAGTCTTGTCTTCCTTAAAAACTATTTGTCACACTAATATGCCTATGCTTTAACTATGTTCTAGCTTGTGTCTCTACATTCCAAAGAAGAACATGCCCTGATATATGTTCATGTGGTAGGTCATGTTCACCTAAGGAATTCTAAATAAATTGCAACCTTTGTATATTATCTATACGCAACACTAAAAATGAAAAATTTTCAATCTGTATTCTCATCCTTTCATTATTATCACAGTGGGAGGAGAGGAAATTGACTTATCACTAAAGAATCATATGGCTAAAACATAACCAAAGGTAGAAGCCAAAGAAAGTATATTTTTTAATTTATGTTACAACAAATATTTTCTTTGTGGAGAGGTTTAAAAACATGTTTTTTAGGAGAGAGATACTATTTCACCAATCGAATCATAGTTATCTAATTGAGATTGATAAACTTAGACAAATCACCACCACAATTTCCATTCAAACCAGAATGAGCTTGCATTCTCTAGTTTACTTAATATGTTATGAGAAGAGTATATGGTTCTTCATTTTTCCAGCTCTTTCATGTCTATTCCTTTTTTTCTTTTTCTTTCATGTTGCTTCTTAATGGCTAACTCTCATGTTCTTTTGGAAAGCAATTAATGAATTTCACATTGAAATGATAGAGTCATTACAAAGCATTACAATTCAAACCACTCAAAGTTTATGGAGAGTACACTGACTACACTTACAGAATTATAATATATTTATAAAAACTGTGTAGTATTACAGGTTCAGTCTCATTTTCAGCCTTGTTGTAAGGAATTCTTTATAGGAACTTGTCAGAGCAATCAATCTTAGCTTAGTAATATACCCCAACCAGTTGTAATTCAAGATATCCTTAGCTTCCTTAAACAGTTTGGCATTCCTCATTTTCTATATACAGTGAACCAACATGACAAAACCAACTTTTAATAGCTTGTAGTCTCCTTTTATACCAAAATGTATTATAAAATGTAATATAATATATTATGCTATATAATAAAATGCATTATTCATTATTATATATAGCATATTTATATTATATTATATTCTATTATATATAATAAAAAATTCTATTATAGATTATAGTATTTATAGTACTTGTTCTGAAAAAAAAATCTAGCATAGTTATTCACAAATATGATCTAGACATTAAGTATGAAACACACAAAAAATGTGGGTTTAGTCAAATGGTAAAATTTCTCTTTGAAAAGGAGAAGATGCAAATTCGATTCCCACTATCCACCAAAAGTGCTTTATTTATTAGGATACTCTTTTTTAATAGGATCAATGTACTTGACTATGATACTATTCTATTAGTATAGTCCCCCTCTTTCCTTTCCTCACATTCTATTCACCTTAGTTGCCTATATGAGTGTGTCTGTCCATGTATGGTTATTCTCCTTTAGACAAAATATTACCAAAAAATGCCTCTATAATTGATTAGTTATTATTATATATAATATTTTTATATTTTATTCTATTATATTATATTTAATAAAAAATATTTATCATTGATTATAGTAATATAGTAATTGTTCTAAAAAATAAAATCTAGCATAGTTATTTATAAATATGATCTAGACATTACATATCAAAAACTAAAAAAATACAGATATAGTAGAATGGTAAAATTTCTCTGAAAAGGACAAGACGTAGGTTCAAGTCCCACTACCCCCATTATCCACCGAAAGTACTTTATTTAATAGGATCCTCTTTTTAATAGAATCGATACACTTAACCATGATAGTATTCCATTAGTATAGTCCCCCTCTTTTCTTTCCTCCTATTTTACTCACCTTGGTTGCCCATGTGAGTGTGTTTGTCCATATCTAGTTGTTCTCCTTTAGATTAAATATTTATAATTGATTAGTTAAAGTACATTTAAAGAACAAGTGGCCTAATTTCTCCAATGTGTCTCCTCACAATGCACATTTCAGATCAAACATCTAAGATTTTAACCTGTCTGTTGTTCCTAACATCTGTAGTGTTGCTAACCATAGTATGAATGAATAAGTTGGTGCAATATTTGAGTCCCATTTGAATTTTAATATTGGAACTTATTCAAAGGTCCCAATAGTAACCTTTTAAACGAATTAGTTTATAATATTTTAGACTTATGTAGCTCCCATTATATAGGATCAGGTTGAAATTGGTCAAGTTGGTAACTTAACAGATTTTCTATATTGATACATGAACCCTTAAATAAATGAAAAGGCCAGCTTTAGTTGCCATTTTGGACAAGCATTTGGACCTTAGTGTTCACAGACACAAACCATCTTAGGCTATGGAACTGTGAAGTGATAAAATGGCCCCAATGAGTGCCAATTATCATATCAAAACTTTGTATTGCTTTCATTTCTAATAATATGCTTGACATAAGGTTGCATTAGTTGTGTAGTGTTCAAAATTTGCTAAAATGCATAGGATTGTGTTGGTTTACACTAAATGGTCCATATGATTTCTCATTTAATATGCACCATATGGATCCACTTCACCCAAAGACTTTCTTTCTCTACACAGATTCTCCAGAGTCTCTTAGCTATTAGTGATTTAACCATCCTAGTAGCTAATGTGATTTCTAGGCCTCCATATTCTTTAGCCAAGTAGATTGTGCTTCATTTAACCTTAGGGGTTTTTCCATAGTTGTTATTCCATCCATTCCATATGAAGTCTCTGATAGTTTTATCAACCTGCTTTGGAATTCTCTTAGGCAGTACAAGGTGAGATAACTAACAGATGTCCAAGTTGTTAAGGATTAAGATAGCCAACTGTAGTCTGCCTCTATATGAAAGGAATTTATTGCTCCATGTTGAGATTCTCTTCTCAATAAAGGATATTAAGGGCTTGCATTATATTTCCTTTAGTTTCTTTTTTGGATTTGGAACACTAAGATAGGTTAAGTGTGCTTATGGAATCTTCAAGCCTATATTGAAGATCAAATTAATAGAGTCCACTCAATAGTGTTTGGAAAGATAGGCAAAACTCTTGTTTGGGTTGAAAGTCAGATATGAGATTTTCTTGAACATTTGTATAGAATGTAAGACCCCAATTGAAAGAGGATCATTAGCACATAACATTAGTAGTTCATCAGCAAAAGACAGTTATGAGATTTTAAGATTTCCATATCTATGATGATACCTAAATTCTAGTTTGTTTTGCAATATTCATAGTAATGATTTTGAGTAATACCTTTATAGTGATTGCAAAGAGGTAAGGGGAAAATTGAAAAGTTTTGATGGCTCCTCATTAACTAGCATTGCATAGGAGACAATGGTGATACAAGCGTATCCATTTGATGAATTCATTGGGATAACCAAAAGCTTGAAGGGCAAAGATGATGAATGCCTATCCTCCTATGTCAAAAGCCTTAGTGAAATCAATTTGGAGAGCACAACTATTAATGTTTAACTTGAAATTGATATCTCTGAAAATCCCTTGAGCTAACATTATATTGTCTCCTATGATTTTTTAAAGTACATATGCTCTTTGGCTTGCATTTATCACCTCAAAAAGGGATTTCTTTAACCTGTTTGCTAGTATATTTGAGATAATTTTATATATAACATTTTATCAAGCAATAAGTATATAATCATTAAAACTTATTGGATCAGAAAATAATGGTATTAAGTAAAGGTAGGTTTTATTAAATTAAGTTAATAACCTATTACTTCTAAAGAATTCTTACATTGACTGCAATTTAGGTCCCATCTGTTTTGAAAAACCCTAGCATTGAATTTCATCCTAAAGTATTGTTTAGATGAAAAGAGAATAGTATTATCTTGATTTCCTCATTGGTGACTTTTTAAGCAGCATTGGATGATGAGTTTAAGCTATAGCTCCTTGCATAATTCTCAGCAGATCATTAGGAAAATCTTAGGTGTTACAGCAGTTGCTGTTGATTCCTATAAAGTTATTAGACAAGATTCCCATAAGAACTAATGAGAGAAATAATTTTTTTATTTCTCCTCCTCTAAATTACACTATAGAAATATTTGGTGTTTCTATCCCTTTCATGAAGCCATTGTATTTTGGATTTCTGCTTTAATTGAGAGTTATAAGCTTCTCGAACTTTAAAGTACTTTTTCACTTCACATTTTTCTCTTTCCTTCAGAGTTGTATCCTTTGAAGAGTGAGATAAAACCCTCTAAGCTTTTATAAGGTTCTCTAAAGCCAATTTTTGTTTAGTTGCATTGGATCAACATTATGTTTCTAGAGGGAGAACATTCTTTTTAATAGCTTTCAGCATTAGCATGCATTGAAAAGCTTTGAAACCATAACTTATCTTCTTTACAACCTTAAAAATGATTAAGTTGAGTTAGGGATGCTTTAGGAGTGAGTTGAAGAATCTAAAATGGGATTCTTCTTAGTTGGCTTGCTATAAATGTCAATAGTAATACGTGTATGATTTGAGAATAGTGGTGCTTCAAAAGTGGCAAAGCTCTCTCCTAACCTTGCTAGCATAAGCTATTTATTAAGCACCTATCTAGTTTTCTCTACAAGAATTTGTCTCCATTTTGATGAGTACTCCAAGTAAGCTCCATGGTATCTCTAATCTATCCAATCTTAATCCTATTACCCATTTCCTTAAGAAGATAAGTTTGCCTTGTATATTCTAGGGACTCAAATCTATAATCTTTTGCTACATTTTTCATAGGAAAAAATTGAAAAATAAAGCGTTCATCTTCAGTGATCATAGTGTTTCCAATTCTTGTCTCTTCTAGTTTAGGTTAGCCCTATGTTAGAAACTTGGAAAAGCCATTCTATTGTTTAGGAAGTATCTAACTAGGACAGCTTTCCATTTGGTCACTCCTTTTATCAAAACATCAGGTGGAGGAGATATAAGTCCTTACTTGTTTTGTGGAATGAAGTGCAACTTTTCAAAGGTTTCTAGATCTCCTACAATTCCTCTCTAAGATAGTTTCTCCAATTTTTGAGCAGAGGGTGAGTTGCTAGGTTTACTCAGGTTAGAAGGAAGGTCAGTGAAGTACTCGTACACCTATTGTGGCATGGAATTTGCTTCTGATAGAGGATAAACAGCCTGGTCTTTAGCTAATATTTTGCCTCTAATGGTAAGCTAAAGCCTCTAATGGTAAATTATCAGGATCTAGGCTTAGACGGGAAGTCAAAAGGAGGGCGAGTTACTTAATATAGAAAGAAACTAGTTTGGACACTCTAGAGAACAAAATAAACTAGAAAGATAAGGGCATAACAGAGTTGAAAGTAAAGAAAATGAAGAACAGAGAACAAAAATAAGCAGGAGTGACTAAAGAAGAGAAATCATGGGAAGAAGAACCTAAGACATCCAGTGACGGAGCCAGAAATTTAAGATAGGAGGGCCCAAATAAAATATAAATTTTCTGAAAAATTTTATATCAAAACTAAATAAAAAATAAAGTTTTATTAAGAATATAAAATAGTTAAAATTACAATGATCCCCGCCTA
>JANZXP010000196.1:34652277-34665387 GCA_027576715.1 Erythroxylum flavicans
TTTCGTCATTGATACTATTTTTTTGTTCTATCCATTGCAACCAAACACATTTTGTCCTCCAGACGAAGACAATTTTTCTGTTCTGTCCATCGCAACCAAACACCTCACTGTCTCCAATTTTTGTTCTGTTCCGTCTTCAAATTTCTATCTCGTCCCGTCTCTGCATCTTGAAGACAGCAACCAAACAAACAGTTAGTGTCTGGCACGTGAGGGAGTGATGTGCGTGATTGTGTATGTTTTTAAGAGTATCTATTGGGAAGCTAGCAGTCAATCAACGGCATATTAGTATATACATTTGCATATTATGTGTTTTCTTTTATTTTTTAAAAATTATAGACAGAAAAGGGGTCATATTTCTGGTTGAATATATAAAGTATATGGTAATACACTTTAAGTAATTTATATTCCTAATGGAAGGCAATTTGTTCTTCTTGATGTATTAATTTCTTTCTGTATTGTAAAATGTTTTGGTTGCAAATTCCTATAAAGATAATAAAAAAAAGATTGAATGCTATCCCTTGAGAAAGATCAATAAAATAAAATAAGTAGCTATTATCTGTTCCTCTCAGATCCTCTGGCTGGTGTACTCTGTCCCTACCCTGTCCCATGACATCTCAACTATCCATTTTTGTAGATCCAGGAACAGGGTACACGGGCCAGAGGATCATGTTCCATTATCTGTTTCTTAAGTATTCGTTGGTTTTAAAGATTTTGTTTGACATGCCATAATGTTGACGTTGGTGCTTTGTTTCGGTGACTTTGTTGCAAAACTTAAAGAGTTTGACCATTCGAATAGATTCATTGAATTAATAAATTTTTGGTTTTTATAAAAATCAATCGAAGTTAATTTGTGAATTAAATTAAAGAGACGTGAAAGTTCAATTAATGCTACTTCTAATTTATATTTATAATTGAGCTTTCGAGCCCTTTTTTTTATGTAAATTATATAAAGCAACCACAGAAGAATAACATTGTTGTTTTTATCTTATGACTAGCAGATGGTCAATGCGCAAATGTGCAATGAGATTTCCAAAACGATAATGATCAGCTGAATTAACACGTTTATGTTGATGTCATAAACTTTTTACATATTTAAGACAACTTAAGTATGTAAATTTTGTTAAGGATTAATTAGCGATGTCACTTTATAAGGCAGACTATAAATTTGCTCTCATCTTACTAAATTCTAGAAACAAAATTTTGTCCTACATCATACATTTTCAATATTTCTTCTAAATTTTAACTTTAACAATATTCACTTACACTTATTAATTTAGAATTCATAACAAAACTTACATATGCATATTCTTTAATTCCCGGAAATAACTGGGCAAACAATTTAACTTTTTATGGATCACCGGTGATTGAATAGCTTGAAAACAATTGGGATCATTATACTCGGCCATTTTATTATTCCATTTTAATGTCCAGTAGGCGAGACATCAAAGCTTATAAACTATTTATCCACGTTGCTACTATTTTAGTTTAGGAATTTGATAGCCTATATAGAAACCAATTTCATTTTTCCTGATACTACACTTGTTTTACGATGCAAGGCTGAGAAAGATTTCGCCCACTCCAAGATAAACAGAATGTTTCGCATATTCTTAAGATCTTATACAGACCTAAGAAGATCAAGTAGCCTTGTGCTGTCAATGAGTCACTGATGTTCAAACTAACTTTTAGGTTCAGGCATAAATTTGCTCCTTCTACAGATACTAACTTACAGGCTCAGAAAAGACAACCTTAGCAAAATTTTCCATTAACAAAAACGAACCAAAATTGTCAGTTTACCATAAAGCATAAGATGCCAAAATCATAATAATCCATTTGGAATTCAGTAAACCACAAGCAAGTGCAACAATTTCCTTTTGTAATAGTTCTGGACAAGTAAAGACTCTATTCTCTTCTATTTCTATATGCTCTCCAAGCTGAACATATAGGTATATGAAGAAGTAACCTTTTGTATGTTTTGCTTTCTGTCACAGGAAAGTAAGGCCGAAGATGATGCACGAAGCGATAGTGGAGAGACAAATCTCCATAACTCAATAAAAGGCACATTGATGATCACCACTGGGCCATTTGGCTGGGCATCTTTCGTGATTTTGCAACTGATTGACTCGATAAGTTAATCTTTACACAAAAGCTGCTGATAAATGAGTCTAACCGTAACTATTTGATCTCCAATCTTTTTTTCATTCCTCCACAGGCAATAACACTAAAAACATACCCTTGTGAGCTATCTCTCACAGGATGGATATATCTCTTTGGAACAATTGAAGGCTTAATAGTGGCATTAATAATGGAAAGGGGGCATGCCAATGTATGGTCTCCACACTGGGACACGAAATTACTTGCAGTAGGCTACAGTGTAAGAATACCAAAGAAGATATTTACAGTAAACTTATCATCAGGCACTTTGTTGTTAAAATAACTATGGTCAATATACTTGTAACCTTATGCCAAAGAACTTTATAACACTATACTAGGTAGACAGCTTACTACATTCAAGGCATAATAATGAAGGATAGAGGCCCGTATTTGTTACAACTTTTAGTTCCCTATGCATGGTTATTGCCGTTATCATGAGCTCAATCATTTTGAATGAGTAAATGTACTTTGGAAGGTAATAAGAGATTTCTCATTGGCACCCTAATGACATAAAATATTCATACCCAAGAGAACTAACACTGATCTATAATTTACAGGGTACTCGATGGTGTTGTCATAGTCGTAGGCCTCTATCTTGTTGTTTGGGGCAAAAGCAAGGACTACAAAAGCCAATACCAAGCAATCGACAAACAAATAATACCTATTAAGCAAACAATAGATGCAGGTAGTAGTGGACAGGTGAAAACTGATGCAGAGGTCAAACAAACCATAGAGATATGACAGTAAGTGAAGACAACAACCAAGTTGTTTTCATTTGACCTCCAGGGTCACAAAGTAAAGAATAACATACCAATAATCTCCCACTTTCACATGCTTGATTAGAAAATCTTTTTTGTCTTACTATTAGTAAAATATTAAGCACTGCAACTCTACTATGCTATAAGTTACTGTGACAAACGAAATTTACAACTGTGTTTAGAACAATGAATTTTCATAGCCATCCACCAGTATTTTTCTTATATGACTAGATATATTTTCCAATCATATAATCAGGATTGACCAGCTATTAAATTCTCCTGTAAGTATATAATAATACAAAGGATCACGTGGAAGTATATTTAAGTAAAGGAGTAAGACAAATAGTAAAAACACCAAGAAGAAAAAAGCAAAGGAAAGATACGAAAAAAACAAATAATAGGTCAAGAAGTTATTTATAAGTTTGTAGTTTACCTTATGAGGTAGCAGCATTGATTAATCATTAGCAAAAGTTACATTATTAGGTTGTCCTATATACAATGAAAAGTTCACGATAATATCGGCTTTTTGTTGCAATCATTAAAGGAACATCTGAGGTCGGCGTCAGTTCTGGTTCAATTTCTTTTAATCTTTTGTCAGGCCAATATTTAACTCCCGAAGAAGAAACAAGAATGTCTTTTAAAAATATAAAAAAAACCAAAGTATATGAGCAAAGGTCAGTTTGGAGAGAAGCAGACGTTTAATTTGACGTGGAAGGAAAAAAAATAAAATAATCGAAGTATGGGAAAAAACATAATAAATACAAGTTATATAATTTACGCATAGGAATTGATAAGAGATGAAAGTGACCAATAAGGTGAATTGGTGTATGTTCAAATATAGTTATATAAAATGCTGAGAGGTAAACATCATGAAATAGTTTGAAGGGTGAGATGTAAAATGCTATTAATAATGAATCTTTAACGAAAGGTATATGCTTAGTTATTGCGAAGTGTGTTTAGAATTCATGATTGTATTTTTTAGTGCAATCATCACTAAGAAATTAAAAGTTATCAGCAGTTTTGGTTCGTTATTAGCACACGATTCATTTGATATGCGAAGGGTGAAAAAAAGAAGAAGAGTTGAAATAGTTTGATGAATATAAATATGAAAAAAAGTTTGAATAAATAATGATAGGTACACTTGAAAAAGTTGTAAGTTTCATTTCAGCATTTGCTATTATCTCCTTTTTCGCTTGGATTTGAGCTTTCCTCTAATTTAGCATCATAGTTTATCGATAATAAATAACAGTGAAGCGTTATCTTGCGTCCGATGGTTGCATGCAAACAGGTTTGATATGTACGAGAAAGGTTTTTGTCTTTAGTTCAACATAGACCTTATCAAGAGGAAGTTCAATACTCTTTTTACCAAAGAGAAAAATGTAGATCATTAGTCATATAATAGAAATGCCATAAAAATAATCAAATGTATTTTTATTTGTAATAAGTATAAAAATATATCCTAGTTGTAATACTGCATAGCTTCAACAGCACTGAAGTTCAAGAGATTTTCGGCAAGCTCACCAAAAGTGGATGTTGTGACAATTCCTATACTGTCAGTCAAATCAACATCATACCGACATCTACATTTAGAAAGGAAAGTGAATGAGAAAATATACAGTTGAATAAATAAAGAATATCATAAAATTGTACTTAAAATTGATATGAAAGATCTTAAACTTAAGTTAACATACAAGTAACTTGATTATTCATGAAGTGAAGGGCTTGTTCATCCTTTATTTTAAAAAAAGGCAAAAAATTGAAAAGGAAAAAGGGAAGAAATGCCTAAGTTCAGCTAGATATTTTTTCTTGCAAGAATTACATGTAAATGTAACCCATATGTAGTTGCGGTTGAGTGAAAGCACTTTTTGCAGCTTATATACCAATATTTTTATAAAATGTGTTGAAAGGAAATACAAGCTTTAATCCATTTCTAGAAAGATACAAATAGAAGTTAATTAGGAATATCCAAATTAGATAGATATTATGTGAGAAAGAAAGTTCATAGTAGAATATAAAATGTACGTACCTTATTGGTGGACTTTAAGAAAATGATCTTTGTAATTTTTTGATTTGATCCAAAAGATACATTGGGATCATACTTGAGGTAAGCCTGTTGGGTAACAAGGTCTTTTAGCTGCTTGTTATTTTACTGCACCCTGAAAAATGGTAATTGTAAGTGTAAGCATAAAAACATATAAAAATGTGTACAGAAGTTTATTTGTTGGAAGAGTAAAGATGGGAAATATGGAAGTACCAATTTTTAAAATCTGCAGCTTCTTGTATTGGCGGATCAATGAGAATTGCATAATCAAACCATATGGATAATGCAATACCTAAAATTCTTAAATGGTAAGCTAAAAAAGAAAATACAAGGATAAATATAAAAAATATAATAGTATGATGAAAATGAAAACAAAATTACTATCATAAAAGTGAACTTTTGGCTTACAACACATAACCACTGGAAAAGTATGCAAGGCTTGTATAATTTGTTGGCCTTCATTTACAACAAAAACATCCTACATTGGCAATATAATGGTTTGTTGTCTAATGTAAAAACGAAAAATGTTAAAAGAATCAAATGTTATCGAAGTTCATTAGTTGCAAATAATAATAGGGAATACAACATACTGTTTGTTGGCAAAAACAAATTTTTGGACAGTCGAAACTTTGTCGTCTTTGTTGATCTGCCTCACATCCAAAACTTGAATAACGACAACCAAAATATCTATCATATATTAAGGATAAGTACAACCAGAAGTAAAGGAAAAAAAATAAAAAGTAGTTGAGAGAAACAGATAAAAAATCTAACTGACTGATTTTTCTTTGTTATTAATATACTTGATAAGATTCGCAAAAGATGTATAGCTGAATTTGCTGGTAGGATGTTATCCTCATCAGTTACAGGCTCGACAATAGTGTGACTTGTAATGATCCATTGAATTTTGAAGCCTTCAACTTAAAACTGAGGTGGAATTGACTTGACAATAGCATTATAAATGATATATTTTTTATAGGGCTACAAAATGGGACTCATTCTCTAGATATTATTGTTAAATATGATAGCTTTAACGCATGATCCCTGTTCAAAAGAAAACATAAGACAAAAAAAGCTTAATTACTCTAGTGATAGGGAAAAGTAATAAATTGAAATTTGACACATTGAAATACTTGAATCTTTATCTAAAAATGGTAATGACATTTCATAGAAAAAGGGTATAGCAATAAAAAAACTTGAATATTTTATGAATTTAGTACTACTGTAAAGAGATTTATAGAAATTCCAATTTGATAGTCAGGTAAACCATTATTTTCTAAATATAGAGTTAATAATAAAGTTAATGAAAAAGTAAAATTTGCAATGAAAAAAGTATAATTGTCATAATTCTGAATAAAGAAATATAAACTTTTGTCTCCCGATTGACTTGTTAGGTGATGCAGCAATTTGTTGTTTTTCTTGGATACTGATTTTGCTTGACCACCTTTCAGCATCAGGTAAAATATCCTTGATCAATAAACACTTCTCCATTCTACAGAAAAAAAGGCTAAGAAAATATTTGCATAATTTTCTAAATAAAATGAAACTAAAGACACTTGAATAGAACAATCAATATACCTTTTGCTTATTTTATATGTTATAATTTAGCCAACTAGAAAATTTCGTGGAATACAATATTCCTTATTTTGTGATCAATTTTTTAATACTGCCTGGAATAATTAGAACTTTAACCGATTCTGGAATTCTAGCTCTTGACAAAGCAATATACAATTGTCCATGTGAAAATACGGGCTGACGAAGATAAATTTCTACATAATTAAGTGTCTGATCCTAGGACTTATTTATGGTTATCACGAAATATAAACGGACAAGGAACTGTGTTTTTACAAAAGGTATCTCATTTTTTTCATTCTCAGAAGATTGTAGAGGAATCTTAGGTATGAAAACTATATTTCCTTTATGAGGTCCAAAAACAATTTCTGCAGAAATTTTGTGTTCTCTTAATTGTCTACGTATCAATTAAAGAACACATTGATTGCTAACGAGGACATTGGCTTTTTTTAATAGCGGAGGTTTATAAGACCTTCTTTTCAATGTTTGATACACACCAACGTTGCATAACTTTGGCAATATGACGGTGGTATGTCTTGGCAAGAAATTAATGCAATAAAGTTGTTTAGAAAGTTGCTAAGTCACAAAAAAGCTGGAAAGTGTGTAAGTTGTCCATTTTGGCAAAATACAACCACAATAGAAAACGGAATGATCGTAGCATCGTAGCTGTTGGAAATTCAGGTTCGATACAAGCTAAAGACCACTTTATCTTTTGGTCTTCACATTTACAAAAATGGAAGTTATGGAATGATGATTACTTTTAGGTATGTTAGTTATATCGGTTATGTCAGTTATGTTATTTGTAAGTTGTTTGTCCTAATTGGAATGTTTAGAAGGGTCATATTGTTCCAAACATCAGCAAATTTTAAATTAGGATAAGTTTAGCATGAAAGGACATGATGGTTAGTGAAGAAGCTGTTATAACTTATCCAATGCTGTTGCCTATATATATGTATGTTGTAGGCCAGAAAATGGGTTGATATTGCCTCTTTCCATACCTCATTTCATGTAACCTTTATTATGAGACATTAATAAACATTTGCTACACATATATGATCTAATTATTTGTTATTTACTGCCCAAAAATACCATATAACTGAGTGCACAGAAACTATTCGATGAAATGTCTCAAACTGTAAGGTGCGACTTGTACATGTTCACTTATCCATATTTGGTTGTATTTGTGTTTTTGAATTTCTAGACCTTATCCCAACACTTTTAACATGTCAAATATATTTGGCTAAGCCTCTAAAATGTGGAGACTGAAGGGCTTAACAACTGTTTGACGAAACGCTTCAAAGGAGTGCCTAAAAGGTGTTTGACAAATTGATTAAGTGAAGTGCACGTAAGCTATTTGCTGGAATTTCACTGAGAACTTAGCTAAGAGACTAAGTTACGACACAAAGGACTTGAAGGCATCGTTCTAGCCTCAAAACACCCCAATGATAGAGGCCATGTGGGCAACTGTTCATATAAGACCCTTTTCCAAACATGTCCCTTTGAAACCATCGTGTCTCATGTTTCTTATTACAACAATAAAAAAGATTATAGGAAGATCAAAAAGAAAGTTCCATTGACAAACATAGAAGTTGTTGATCCCAAGTTATGACATCATCTTCCTCGATAACTCATTACGATAATAGCATCAGACTCCATGTTAATGCGTTAAATTTTCTTTAAAGATATGACCAAGTCATGGATTACAGTGAACAAGAAATTTGTAGCAAAATCTATTCTACCACTGTAATGGTGATCGTGGATGTGCTAGAAAGGAAACTAATACCTTCGTCATAAATTTTAAGATCAGGTTTTACATGTTATACTGCAGGAGAAAAATGCCTCCATATCCAAGGTTTCATCTTCTGGGTTGTTTATAAGGTTTTGTCTAAGAATTATGACATATATGGTTGGAATAGAGTTGGAAGAATAGTGGAGGAAAAACAAGCACAACACTCCTGAATATGGGTCAAAAACGCAAGTTTCATTATACAAATGTACATATATGCATAAGAAAAGTGTTACGCATATTTAGGTCATTCTCTTATCATTTACATAACTAATATATATATATAAATATAGACACACACACATACATGTATACACTCTTCTATTGTCTTCACAATATAAGAAGTTTAATTGACCTTACTGATAAATAACTAAACTGCAAATTCTTACCTTAACTAGATATAATAATCTATCTACCAATGTATGAAATTAACTTATTCAAATTGAATATAATATGAACTACTTAAATTTTTCTAAGCCATTATAACAATTAGTTCTAAATATCATTGTTATCCTAGTTCATTAACCCAAATACGGTTTATCAAATAGTAATACTTTTAGAGTGAGTTTCTCTTTGGATATATTTAAGTGTAGAAAAGGCTCAAGACATGGACATGTGTGTGGGCATATTCTTCTATAGAGGCAAATATGAACATACAGTCTAAGATGCATATATTGGTTTATACATGCTTTTCTTTGGAATCAATTATTTAGTATACATTTTAATATACGAGTGTATCTGTACATATGTTCATTTTTGGACTTATAAAAAATGAGCTGAATTGAATTTGAGAGATCCTTGACTTGAAGTTTCAAGAGAAAGCATCAACTTTAATACTCCTCGTTAATGTTTTTCCTTAAAACAACAAGTTTTTCCCCTTAAGGCTCTACATCTCCTTCTTAAAAGAGCTTAACTTGGTCATTTATGAACAATGACGCCATTTAATTTTATCATTCATTTCGACATTCAACTTTTCCTTTTTGTGTTTGGATCACCCCTTTTTGCATTTAAGTCTTGATAAATATTCCAAACTCTTTATTTTTTAATTATAACCCAAATTTTCTTTTTGATAGCATTGGCATAATAAGCTTGCTTTAAGATTTTCTTATTGTATTCATCACTCATCTTAAATAAAAGATAAGCCTCTCTTATCAAAATTTCTTAATCAACTTTAGAATCAAGATTTATAACTGTTAAGGAAAATGCCCTCGGATTGGATACCGGTTGAATTTAATAGCCCGAATCTTAATAACGAAAAATAAAGAAAAGGCAAAATAAATGGGACAGGTTCAATCAATGTGATCTACGTTCACGGCCAAAAGGTTAGCCAAATTCACTAATATGTAGAGAATGTACAAAAGTACAAAAACTGGCACAAAAACTTTCAACTACTACAGCTCACATGCGAGAGAAAAGAAAAAAATGGAGCTGTAGTGCTTGAATAAAAGGAAGGAATGGTGCTCTCAACTCTGCAAGTTTCCCATCTATTTATAGCCAAGGTTTTAAGCGTCCGTCCAAAGCTTACGTTAATTTAGCTTATCCATGCGAAGGACATTTTGCAAAAGGTGGGAGCAAATGTCAAACATAGAATTTTGGTCAGTAAAATGCATTAAAAATTTTGGTCCAAGTGTGGCTGAGCAAGTATGACTTTTGAGGAGCCAAGTAACCAATTTCAACAAATCTCCACCTTGACTTAGTTCCAGACAATTAGTGATTTGCTCCACCTTCTCCAGCAATGCCCCAAAGAGCGATATCACCAATTATAAACACCAGTCAAGTCCAAGCACTACTTGAACTTGTAAATTGGAATGGTCTTTGTGAAAATATCAGTAGGATTGTCCTTAGTATTGAGCTTCTGAATAAGAACTTTCTTCTCTACAATAGTATCCCGAATAAAATGATACTTCACATCAATATGCTTTGTCTTCTCATGATACATCTGGTCTTTTATCAAATGAATAACACTTAGACTATCATAATAAACGGTAGTAACCCCTTGATATAGAGATAATTTACTGAATAAACCTCTCAACCATAATGCTTCCTTGATAGCCTTAGTGGCTGTCATATATTCTGCTTCAGTAGTAGATAAAGATACTACATGTTGTAGAGTAGCTTTTCAGTTAATGGCATAACCTCCAATGCAAAATACATAACCTGTCAAAGACTTGCGTCTGTCGAGATTATCGACATAATCTGAATCTACAAAACTAACCAAAGTATCGCTAGCTCTACCAAACTCCAAACAAAAGTTTGAAATACCCTTCAAGTATCTGATAATTCATTTCACCGTTTACTAATGTTCTTTGCCAGGATTGGCCATATACCTGCTAATGACACTAACAATTTGCAAACTATCGGGATGAGTATATACCATTGTATACATAATACTGTCGACGGCACTAGAATACGGAACTTGCGCCATATAATCTTCCTCTTCTTGTGATTGTGGTGATTGAGCAACAGATAGTCTAAAATGACTAGCAAGAGGAGTACTAACTACTTTGGCATCTCGCATGCCAAACTCTCTAAAATTTTATTGAGATAATTATCCTGGGTCAAGAATAATTTACCAGCTCCTTGATCACGTCTTATCTCCATGACAAGAATTTTCTTTGTTGCTCCCAAATCTTTCATCTCAAATTCACATGTAATAAGGCCTTTAAATGATGAATATCTGTGACATTCTTGGCAGTAATGAGCATATCATCAATGTATAACAACAAATAAATGAACGAGTCGTCATCTAACTTCCAGAAGTAAACACAACTATCATGCATGCTTCTAGAGAAATCATGACCCAACATAAATGAATCAAACCTCTTATACCACTATCTTGGAGACTGCTTCAATCCGTACAAGGATTTCTTCAACAAACACACCTGGTCTTCTTTTCTTGCCACTTCAAAACCTTCAGGTTGTTTCGTATAAATCTACTCATCTAATTTGTCATGCAGGAATGCTGTCTTGACGTCAAGCTCTTCTAATTTCAAATCAAACATAGCAACCAATGCAAGTAATACACGAATAGAGCTATGTTTTACCACTGGTGAAAAAACATCATTAAAATCAACACCTTATACCTGACTATAGCCCTTTGCAACTAAACTTGCCTTATACCTTGCATTTTAAACACCAGAAGTACCTTCTTTTCTTTTGAAGACCCATTTATAACCAACAATTTTCTTACTCTTTGGCGGCTTCACCAGAACCCAATTACCATTCTTGTGTAGAGATTCCATTTCTTTATTTATAGTCACCACCCACTTATTAGCATCAGCACTTGAAACGTCCTCCGTAGATATGGAAGGTTCATCATCTCCACCTATTTCATGTGCCACTGATAAAGCATATGCAACTAAATTTGCATACCTCTGTGGTGGTCGAATCTCTCGTCTTAGTCTGTCTCTAGCTATGGAATGTTCTTCTTCTCCTGGTTCATCTTAAACATGATCAGGATCTGGTTCATCAACTTGATTTGTTTGATGTGTAGAAGACGTCTGTGAAGGACTTGAACTACAAATCTCTAACTCCACCCGCTTCTGTGCACTATCCTCCTTTTCTAAATTATAAGGATTACGAGACTCTTTTCTAGGATACAATATAGAAGACTCATCAAATATAACATCCCTACTAATTACAAATTTAGGTGACTTGGGATCAGGATACCACAAACGATATCCTTTCAACCCTAAAGCATAACCAAGAAAAATACATTTCTTAGCCCTAGGCTTTAACTTTCACTCATTTACATGCGTATATATTGGACACCCAAATATTCTTAAAGTAAAGAAATCAGCAAGAGTACCTGACCAAACTTCCTCTGGAGTCTTAAAATTATGAGGAGCATAAGGAGAGCGATTGACGAAGTAGCAAATTGTAGTAATAGCTTCTACCCAAAAATCAAATGTCAACCCTGCAATACAGATCATACATCGAGCCATTTCTAAAAAAGTCCAGTTCATGCGCTCGGTGACTTCATTTTGTTATGGAGTCATTCTGACGATGTGATACTGAGCAATTCCTTCATTCTTGTAAAATTCATTGCATTCACCTCCACAAAATTCCAAACCATTATCTGTTCGTAATTGCTTAACATGTTTTCCTGTATACTTTTCAATCAAAACTTTCCATTGTTTAAAGGTTAAGAAAATATTATTCTTATATTTCAAGAAATACACCTAAACCTTCCTAGAATAATCATCAATAAAAGTCAACATATATTGGGCACCACCTTTAGAAGGAACACGAGAGGAACCCTAAAGATCATAATGAATATAATCCAAAGTACCTTTAGTTTTGTGGACAGTTGGAGAACTGAAACTGACTCGTTTATGCTTTCTAAAGATACAATGCTCACAGAAGTCTATCTTACTAGTATTTTGACCACAAAGTAGGTCTCTCTTGCTTAACAACATTAACTGTCTGTTTGGTTAGCGTCTTCAACATGCAGAGACGGGACGAGACAGAAATCTGAAGACAAAACAAAACAAAAATTGGAGACAGTGAGGTGTTTGGTTGCGATGGACAGAATGGAGAAAAATGTCCCCGTCCTCAGGACAGAAATGTATTTGGTTGTAGTGGACAGAACAAAAAACAGTGTTTAATGACAAAAATGCCCTTGCAGTATAATATATTGGAAAGATGTATTTCATTGATTATTTCATAATTGTATCAATATTTATATGAAGTGTATTTGTAACTCTAATAACATTAATTATCTTATTGTTATAATTTTTGTAATAACAATTATTATTGATATAATTAATATTAATTATTGTAATTGTTGTTATTATAATTCATTG
>JANZXP010000196.1:34671259-34701946 GCA_027576715.1 Erythroxylum flavicans
TCATTGATATTTAAAATTGGATTGGACATATCTAATATGTAAATTCCATTGCACAATGTAACAGTACCATACAACATTTCATTCAACTTAATTGAACAACCATTATTTGAAAATTTTAAATCAAATCCTGCTTTATTAAGACATGAAACAGATACCATGTTTTTACTCACAACAGGTACATAATAGCAATTTTTCAAAACTAACCTTAGCCTACTAGGAAGATACAAAACATATGTCCCTTCGGTTAATGCAACAACTCTTGCTCTATTTCCCACACATAGATCCATCTCTCCCTTCTTAAGCAGTCTACTATTCCTAAGACCTTACATATCAGCACATATGTGTGAGCCATATATGGTATCTAATACCTAAATGTTATGATCAAAAATAGTATTAACCTCAATGACAAATATCATCCTAAAGTGGATGGTGGGGCATCTAATGCCTTCTTTTGCTTCAGTGACTCCAGATAAGCTTTGCAGTTCCTCTTCTAATATCCTTCTTTGCTATAATGGAAGCATATCCCCTTTGGTGTTGTCTCCTTTGCCTTCTTCTTGGCTATATCTCCCACTAGCTTATTGGACTTCTTCTTCTTTGGTTCTTCTTTCGAGAACCAGAAGTAGAATCCACTAGCATCACAACCTTACTGTCTTTCTTGACAATCTGCTTAGCTGTTTTGAGTTGATTAATTATCTCAAGTATCATTGTGGATATTTGGTTCATTTGATAGTTAAATACAAACTGTGAATAATTATCAGTGAAACCAGTGAAAATTAATTCTATACTTAATTCATGATCCATTATGAAGCCTAAACTGGCTAATCTCTTAATATATCCATTCATCTTCTGCGTATACTGCACTAGAGATGATCCCTCAGTGATCTTAGAATGAAAAGCAACCTCGAGGTCTCGAACCTTTCAGACTGGGCTTGCTCATTTAACAGTTCCCTCAGATGGTAGATTATGGAATGAACATCTATAGACTCATGTTGCCTTTACAATTCTGGTGACATAGAGGTTAGCATTATACAGCTAAGCATCTTATTATCATCCAGTAGCTTTTTGTAAGTTATTTGATCTTCATCAGATGCATCGGTAGTAGGTGGATTGGGAAGTGGTTCATCTAGGACATATCATAGTTTTTCAAATTTGAGAATAATTAATTTCATAGCCAATCCAAGAAGTTTGGTCCCATGAGTTTGTTGGAATCTAATAGGGAGCGTAAGTTCACACTAGAAGACATCGTGGTGATTCAATAACCTAGAAGAATGAGATAAAGTGTTAGAATGTACATTAATGCATATTGATAAGGACTTTAATCACATGTATTATGGGTCCCATTATTCTTATTCAAATCCATAGCCCTCATTATGAGTTCAAGAAAACTTATAGTTTTCTTAATGGATCGATGTCCGATATCACCAAAAATGACCTTAGGTTTGTCCAATAAGCCACCTTAGGTCAATCTTTAGGTATCATTCATACCAATTGCATTTAGTTATGCAACTATCAACTTGTGCCATCAACTATTGATTTAGCACACTCATTAGGTTATCAACTCTTGATTTGTATCCATCCCAATGTATATAACCCAACTTCGCCTCTATCTATGTTGACCTTAGGTTTACCCAACAAATCAAAACTTCCAGTTAGGACCAACCTATTAATTAGAAATCTAATTTCTATGGTTTGAACATATTCGTGTAGACTGGGCTTGAGTTTGCCCAATAACCTAACTCTAAAAGAACTTTGGTTCTTGCCATATCAATGGAAGTTATAAGTCCTAATATTTTGGTCTCGAGATTTAACCTTTGGTCTCATCAATACATGGATGATCTTTATTATATATATCACATATATATTTAGATTATGGACAAATCAATTGAATTGAGCCTATGTCTATAAGTACCCTTAAAATGCATCTAATGCATGCATCACATAAAGGAGGTTTAATTTAGGTTATGACTTGACTATGCATCTAAAGTTGGTGATTCGATTCAACTATTGAACCTAATCGGGTACTAGTGTTAGTCTTAGCTAATCCGAATTATGAATGTAATTCGATTAGGAACCCTAAAATTCAATTATTTTGATGTCCAGATTAAACACTTTAATCCTAGTTTACATGTCTTTTTTCTAGTCACACTAAAAATGCTATGCTTTACTTAGATTAATTTTAAATTAATCCCTAAGGTTTCTAAAATTTTTTTACATCAATTAGTCATCTATAATATGCTTAGGTCATCTTAAATTTTTCTAAACAATTTCGGCACATGCCAAAATTATCTTGATGGCTAAAATTGTCAAGATAAATAAGTGAACCTACTAGACACTAAAGAGACCGATTCAATGTTCGAAAAATATCCGAAACCCTAATTTCAAGAATATGCATTGAGCATGTTATTGCCATCAAAATAATATATTTCTTATCACATATGAACTTATTTAGGTCTTTATAACCGAAAAACATACATTATAAATCATTAAGTAAGTCAACTTCATCAATTTTCAAAAAGTTGATCAATGTTGACTTTGATATTATTTATTAATTGAATCAAATTCAATTAATTTTGGAAAAATTTTAGAGTCTTATGCCAACACATCACATATGTATGACATTTGTCACATTACTTCTAACACTAGTCAAACATTATATCATACATGCATAAGATAACCACGTTAACAACAAGTGTCATATATCTCATACATGTGGCAAAATCTCATCTTGCATGTGAATGCATAAAATTTATAAAGACAATTTTTATAAAAATTAATATATAATTTACATACATGTATGTTCATCATATTTCCAAAATTCCCAAAACTTCATATATGCATTAGGCTGAAACTAAATTTGTAAGAAAATAGTAAATGAAATGTAATTGCATTTAATTTAAAAAAAACATAATATAACACTTTATAAACATTTATATGAAAGAAAACAAACAAAATGTTTCTAGAATTATTACGAAATTTTCAAAAACAGTACATGCATTCAGTTTTCTAGAAATCAACATATGAACAGTTTGGATATTAATTCGAAATAAAATCACAAATGACATTCAATTGCAATTTCTTTTTGCAGAAACATAATATAATAGCTTATAAAAATTTTGGGGAAAGAAAATTAGAAAAACAAATTTTCTACATTTTACACGAATTATTCCAATACAGTATGCATGTTAGTCACAACCCAGCAAACACTTTACACATATTTAATACATCATCTATCACATGCATAAACTTGCTCTGATATCACTGTTAGGTTAGCCATGGTTGCATGCACCACATGCATGCATATGTAGTCGAACTGTAGGAATCAAGATTCCGACACCATGAAAACCTAAAATTCATAAGATCTTACATGCATGCAAGGATATGTATCTAGGAACATGAAATATAAACTTTTTACCTTTTGTATCTCCTCCTTTCTTGATTCTTCTCCTTGTTTAGGTTGTTGTAAACACCAAACCCTTCCTTGATCACCCACGAACACACAAAGAAGGAAGATGAAACAATTTGTAAGGGTGTTAGAACACCAAACTTGATGAATTTAAGTAGAAGTTCAAATGGGAGATAGATTAAGGTTATCTTCCATGCATGTTGATTTATACAACAATTGTATAAATTGCATGAAGATAACTCAACAACTCTTCTCACTCTCTCTATAACTCTTCTAGAGCCCTTTCTCTCTCATTTAAGTTTGTAGGAAGTGAAAGAATTTGGAGTACAAAAGTGAAGAACTCACTTATATATCATTTCGTGGCCTGTCTCGCCTTCGACCCTATAAGTCATGATCGTAGCCTGCTTAAAATGCTCATACACACTATGTTTTTCATCCAATATTTTATGCGTGTGACCTTTAGGCTCCCGGTTATTTTAATCACTTAAATTAACTCTTAATTCAATCAAATCATGAAGGGTTTCATGATGCCAATTTGCCAAAATATAAGTGGATTAATATACGAACTCTTCGATAGTTAATTATCTAACTTATGAATCTTTCTATAGACAATTACCCTGGAATTCATCCTTTCGCTATACTACACCCCACTTGATTCAGGGTATAGGCTATGTGCCAACTCCCACTAGACTGACTACGTCACATCTAGTCCAAGTGATGTTAGTTCTTGTCCTGAGATCTCATTACTCTATGTTTCATTGAAGACTCTCTTTATGACACATAATTGCTTTGGCTAGATACTCCCAAGTAATGATCCTAACAGGAGGTCGTGGGTATCATATCATTCTATTAGGAGTGGTGGATCCTTTATTTGCTACCCAATTACCTTCAAATAAAAATAGCTATACCCAATCACCACCATAAGGGCGACCTTGTCTTGAGGTAACAAGGAATGATGTCAAAGCACAGGATTAATATCCAAGATATCCTTCAGTATCTCAAGTCTAAAGATATTTGCATCATAGCTATGGTGAGATTATTCATTGACATTCGATAGATCATCCATATGATAATCTCGTAATGGGTCATCTGATGTACTTACTACTCTTAGTAAGCATCCACATGTTAGCTCTAAATAACTCATGCTTACATTCGTTGTGATCTACTACTTGATCAAATAAATGAGTATAACATGTGCTAGTCTGTCTGGATTAATAATATCTTGTCTTATTAATCCTATGACTAGGGATTATTTAAATACTAACATAATTGCATATGATAGGAATCTCATTGTCATGATTTCCTTCATGCTATGTTTTGTATCATGGACTTCATTAATTTGATTTAAGATCAATATCAATTCATATATATATAAATGAATATAAAATTAATGACAAATGCCTTTTCACTTTATGAATCAAAATAAAGTTTGTACAAAAGTGCTAAAGGTGATTGCCTTTAAAGCACTACTCTAACAAATAGATGATGCCATATAATTTATGATACGCATTTGTGCATGTTGTGAATGTTGTGAATACTTGATCTTTAATAGATGATATCGTAAAATTATTATGAATGTTGTGAATTTTGATAGTGTGAATGACCAAATTCTATGTCCAAGTTTCTAAGAGAAAAACTAAAAACATATGCATTTCATCAAGAGCAACTATGGCTTTCCCATTGGTCATCTTCAGGGGACAAAAAGGAGCTGGAGTGAGGATTTAAAATCATCTAGGACTTGTTTACAAGTTCATTTAGATGTTAGTGCTTGTGGGATTTTCTTATGGTTTTTCTGCTAATATTGTGACAAGTAATTTGGGTTCCAACATAGGAGTTATAGTAGGTGCAACATCATTCACCTATTTTAACAGCTTTACTAATGGTGGAAAGTCAATTAAGCTCTTTTATATTGGGCCTAACATTTTGCATTGGTTATTATCCATTAGGTATTCAGTTCAGATTTTGGAGAGAGAGAGACAGTAGGATGGAAATGAAAATGTAGAGAGATCAAATAGAGCTCGTATGGAGGGAAGTGGGATGGAGGCTGAAAGTGGGAAAGTTTTATAGTGAAACCAGGAGGAAGAAGAAAAAAAGGAAGAAGCAATCAATGTGTGTAAAAGAAAAGCTTATTAATATTTAAACTAACGTGATTGTGAACGATAATCATATGGGTATTCCCATTGTAGAGAAACCACAACATCTCTTTCAGGAAACATAAAAATGTTATTTGTAATGAGATAATAGAGTTTAATTTGCCTAATGATACTAAATATCCTTCTCTTATATATCCTTATTGCATAATTAGCATGACTAATAAGTTACTAAGGGAGGAGCAATTTAAGCTAATTCAAGTGATCCATTCAAATAACATTTGGTGAATGATTCCTCTCTAAATAATAAAAAAGAAAGTCCCACATGTAGAACTTAAACTTCTTACTTACACTCTCAAATTGTAATTCCTTAAACCATTTCCACTTATAATGTTAGGATACATTAAAGTCTAAGTGACGTTGAAACTAAATTTTTTTATAATTTCTTATATTTTATTAAAAATTCATATTATATACCCTTAATGATATCAAGGGAATTAACCCGTCCATTTGCATTTATATAATACTATTAAAAGATGAGTATAACTGCTCCATTAAGAACCAAAGAACATTTAATCCTATTATGAAAGAAGTTATTTTTAAAAGGGTAGTCAAAATACTTAATATCAGGATAACCTATCCTATCTCTAATAGTGAATATAAAGAATGAGAATAACAAATTGATCTCAACAAGGATATTTATGGGATGGAGAATATGTATTTACTATAAAAAGTTGAATAAGTCAACTGGGAAAGATCATTTTTCCTTCCCTTTATTGATCAAATGCATAAGAGGTTAGCTAAGTATTCTTATTTTTGTTACATGGTTAGTAATTCTAGTTTTTCAAATTACTATTCTTTCTAGTGAGCAAGAAAAGATCACATTGACATGTCCTTATATTACCCTTTCCTATAAGAGAATGCCATTTAGTCTCTATAATGCCCTTGTTACTTTTTAATATTATATGATAGAAATTTTCTTTTATTTTATTGACAGCATTATGGAAGTGCTCATGGATGGTTTCTCTATGTTGAAGCATAAAAATCAAAGATGGTTGATAGACGATACCTACCTTTAATACATATAACATTAATTAATTAGAATATCCCAAGCAAAAAACAGGAATTTTTTGGTATAGATTCATTGTGATAATCAAAGATAGGTCATCTACAAATTGGACTAATTAAATAATCGTATTATATTAACACCTACTTGCATTATTATCTTAGTTGAGTCAGTCAATATGTTCAAGGATTTTTCACATGTTGGGTCTTGATTTTGTGTTTTTTTTAGAATATTCTTATAGTCATTGATGAGTTTTTATGTTCTTCTTTGATAGTTTAAGTATTTATGTTTGTGTTTGTTTGAATCATTGATGAGTAAATGTATAATTAGATAAGTATTTATTGTATATGGAATGAGTTTGAGATCTTATGGATGATTTCAGGCATAATAAACCACGAGGACAGTACATAGGCTAGAAACTCATGGTGCAACTCTCGTGAGACTTATCGATGAAAAATTTCACGAGCCCAAGAATCACAGCAAGAACTTGATTTCTTAATTCATAGGTGTAATCAATGCCAGATACTATAGTATTCAAATCAATTGTAGGTGATTAATTCAAACATAACTACTTCAACTTCAATGTGATCAATTCAAAATTTAGTATTAACCTAAGAAATTCATAGGTTTAATAAACATGACAGTTCTTTGTATAATAAACCCCTAGGATGGTACATAGGCTAGAAACTCGTGATGCAGCTCCCGTAAGGTATATCGGTGAAAATTTTCACGAGCCTAGGAGTCATAGTGAGAACTTGCTTTCTTGATTCACAGGTGTAAACAATGCCACGTACCATAGTATTGAAATCAATTGTAGATGATTAATCTAAACATAAATACTTCTACTTCATTATGATTAATTCAAACTTAATATTAACACAAGAAATGCATAGGTTTAATAGACATGATAGTTCTTTACATAATAAACCCTTAGGATGGTATATAAGCTAAAAATCTGTGATGCAATTCCTGTAAGGCTTATCGGTGAAAAACTCCACGAGCCTAGGAGTCACAGTGAGAAGTTGCTTTTTGGATTCACAGGTATAAATAACGCCACATACCATAGTATTGAAATCAATTGTGGGTGATTAATTCAATTAAGTAATACTTAGGGGATGTTGTGTAAAGTTTAAATGTTTTGTGAACTTAGGGGGCATGAAGGATACTAACATGTAATCACTTTTTTAAATTAATGGTTTTGTAAAAATGAGTAATATTGATAGATCTTGGATGTATAGATGACTGACACTTGACAGTTTCATTAATCTTGAGTTTGTTAAGGGATTTGAAGCTTTTATTCATTATATATATTCTAAACTTGCATATATGGATGGCCCAAAGATCAGATATCCATGTAAAAAGTGTAAACATATTCATTTCCTTCATATTGAAGAAGTTTGTTGAGAAAATGGCTTGTTCCAAATTATTTTGAGTGGACACGACATGGGGAGCTTTTGATTTGTAGCACCTCAAGGGGTAATGAAGTAAACTCATCAGTAAATGTGGATGAGTTTTAAGGGAGGATTGGATTTAGAACATGTGGGTGCAACTAAAAATTCTTACATGAAAATGGTTTATAATGCAGTTAGTTATACCTTTCAGGAAAATATAGAAAATCTTAAAGAAGAACCAAACTTACATGCAAAATAATTTTTTGACTTACTACATTTAGCTGACCAAGAATTACTGCCAAATTGTCAGACAATGACTCAATAGTCTTTAATTGCTCAAATATTGAACATCAAGTTTGGAGGGCATATTTCTGATCGTAGTTTTGATAAAATTTTTGGATGGTATAATAAATCATTGCCTCCTGATCATACAATGCTTAATAGTTTTTACAATATGAACAAACTTATTAGGGGTGCCTGTTGAAAAAATTGATTTTTGCAAATTGGGATGTATATTGTATTAGGGGATGATGTGGAATTATAATACTGTAAATTTTATGGTCAATTTAGGTTCAAGCATAGAAAGCATTCTATGAAATAGAAATTAGTACTCTAGAAGTAGATGTATTATTTCCTTCTAACTCCGAGACTTCAAATTTTTTCGTCAATCCAGCCAACAATATTCATCATGGTTAATCATAATTACTCCTTATAATTTGCCTCCATGGATGTGTATGAATGAGGCATATAAATTGTGACAGAGCCTATAAATCTAAAGCATAAAATTTATGTATTCTTACAACTAAAAATCCAAAGCATAAAATTGATGTATTCTTACATCCATTGATATTTGAATTGCACCATCTTTAAGAATATAGTGTGGAGACATATGATGTATCTCTGAAACAAAATTTTATGTTGAGAGTAGTTCTGATGTGGATCGTTAGTGATTTTTCGGCATATGTTATGTTGTCTGGATGAAGCATAGTAAGGAAATTGGCTTTTCCTTATCATGGTAATGATTTTAATGTGTCTAATCTTGTAAACGGGGGTAAAATATGTTGGTTTGAGAACCACAGGAAATTTCTTCCTCCAGATCATCCATTTAGATGCAACAAAAAAAAGTTCATTAAGAATAGGGTGGTACAAACACCTCCACCCCCTCACAAAGCTAATCAAGAGATGTTGTAGGAGATTGATGAATTGTGGTTACTAAAATTACAGAATTTGAACCGGATGAACTTAATACAAGCATTAGTAAAAACTTTAGTTAGAGAAAATGAAGCAACTTTTAGGATTTACCATATTGGAAAACTAATTTGATACATCATAATCTAGATGTGACGCATATTGAAAAAAATATTTTTGACAATTTATTCAATACCATAATGAACATTTAAGGGAGGACAAAAGACAATGCAAAATCATGAGCAGATTTGAAACTTTTTTTAAAATGAATGAGTTAGATAAAGATCTTCGCACTGGTAAATATCCGAAAGCATGTTACACTTTGGACAAAAAACAAAAGAAAATTTTCTGTGAATGGTTAAAAAGTCTAAATTTTCTCGATGGTTATGTTTTAAACTTGGCAAGGTATATGGACTTGTGGAAGTACAAATTATTTAAGATGAAAATTCATAATGTCATGTGTTTATGGAAAAGCTAATTGCAATTTCACTTTGGGAGTTGCTACTGAATAAGGTTTGGGAAGTTATAACAGAATTGATTATTTATCAAAAGCTTGACATCATTTGAAATAAAGTTGGCTGAAATAGAAAAACTAGAAAGGAAAATTCTAGTAATTTTGTACAAATTAGAAGGAATTTTTCCTCCAAGCTTCTTTGATAGTATGGAGCATCTACTCATTTAGCACACGAGGCTAAACTTACTGGTCTAGTTCAATATCGACAGATTTATCCGTTTAAGTAAATATTTAAATTGAAGTAACAACATGTTTTAATAACAGAATTGTAATAACCATATTCGCTAATGTAGATATTTGCATCACTTGAAGAAAAATGTCAAAAAACAAGGCTAGAGTTGAAGGTTTGATATGTAATGCTTATTTAATGAAGGAAGCAAGTACATTTGTTCACATTATTTTGAACCGCATATGCACACAAGAGAAAGAAAAGCTCCTCGCAATGATGATGGAGGAGGAACAGGTGATGCTGATGATAACTTATCTATTTTCACATATCCTGAACGAACATATAGATGTTCAACAAGAAGAATGTTAATAAAGGAAGAAGTAGAGGCTGCCCATGGTTACATTTTATTGAATTATCAAGAGGTTTAACCTTTCATGCAGTAAATTGAAGTTGATTTTGAAATTGGTTATTTGGGTTTTGAAATTTAGTGTTATTCACAACTAAAATACATAATAATATTTTTAGATTATATGAGGAATGGTTAAAAGAGCTAATGCGCAAGAAAACATCAGATGATATCAATAAAGAAGTTAGAAGACACTTTCCTCGATGGTTAGAAATATGTAAGTTTTCAATTACAATTATTGAAATGATTGAATTATAAGATTAAAGTGTTTAAATGACATTATACTATTTAATATGATAATTTTTTTATGTAGGCCTTAGAAAATCCAATAGAGAACAAGTTCATATGTGATCTTGCGTAAAGACCTTTGCAAACCGTTAAATCATATCCGATTTATTTTGTTAGTGGATAGAAATATCATAGTCATAGCATGGTAATAGTAACTAGTGAAGTTTGTATACAGGGAGAATTGATGGATTCTTATGGTAAAATTATTGAGATACTTGAAATGAGTACTCTGCATTGTCAAAAATGTGAAGTATCATTTTTAACTGTGACTAGTTTGATTTAACTCCTAATCATGGTACAAAAGTGTATAGCCGATACAATCGAGTTGAAATCAACCAACAAAAAAGATTTAGACAATTTAAAGTTAGCGATGCAAGTGATCCAGGTGTATTGTGTCCCTTTTCCCAGCTTATGATGAGATAAGTCAGATTGGTTGGTCGTTTGTAAAATTAAACTTAGAGTTGTTTTCAAATCACATGGAAAAGAAGAAAAGAGAATTGAAAGTGAAGCGTTTCAAGAAGATGTTTATGAAATAAATTCATCTGTTACATGTGACAGGAATGAACCTTTGAACGATCCAAATAATAAATATATTGAAATTTCATATAGAGAGGATAAGGAGGGCAAGAGATCTGAAGAGGAGCTTGAGTTTGATTCTAATTCCTTAAAAAAAGATAATGATCATTTTTGGCAATTAATGTGTGTTTGTAATAGAATATTATATTAAATAAATCAATTATTGAATCAATAATATATTATTATATATTGAATTAAAATTTTCATATTTCTAGAATATTCAATAAAATATGAATTTTAGGCTAAAATATGCCACTAAAGAGAAAACAGGATATGATGCAACCAAGGTTTAGACTACGATTTGGAACCAGTTACGTTCCAGGTGAAGTATCACATTCTGGAGCTACAACAGAGTCAGATATTACACCTCTAGCTACTACACTTACAGACGAGGCATTACCTTCCGTACCTACTGCTACACCATCCACCAGCTCTATATTGACATAGATATCAGGGATAAAAGATATGGATGAAGGAGGCGACCTTTAGCCTGGAGCTGAGGGAGTTGATGGAAGAACTTACATAACAATTGTTAACCATCTGTAAGTGAAAATAAATGAAACACCATATGTTTATAATTAAGTTATAGGTTTAAATTTAAAAATGATATAAGATGGTTTTTATAATAGGTTGATTCCGTCTGGACTTTGCTCAAGAAACATGGCATCTAAATTTAAGGAGAAGATTGATCTTGAGGGTTATATATGGAAGAATATCTCTCAGTTAACAAAGGATTTTTATTATCAAGAGTTTGAGGTACAAAAAATATCTTTTTGTATTTTTGTAATTAATTTTCATGTATTAATTAGATAAATATTGAAGGTTATAAGTACTTAACATATGTTTTTCCTTTTTTTAGAAAGAATCTTTTTGGGATTCTGAATTTGACGCGGTTATTTATAAAGTATGAGAGAGACGAGCTAATGCATGTTATAGAGACTTTGTTGGTGTGATACACAAGACTAGTGTACGACCTCCTTATATTTCTAAAGAAATATGAAGTCATTGGCAATAGTATTGGACATCTCCTGAGGCGCAATGTACATTTCAGAGTGTAATTCTACCAACAGACGTAGAGGCCTAGGGGGAGAGAGTCTTCTTGTACACACTGGAAAATTTATTACCGACCACGAGTATACTGAGAGGCTTGTAAGTATCTACACTTTGTACTTATATTCTGATTTTTTTTACTTTGATGTATTTCAATTTAATTTTATATGTGAAATTTGGAATGAAATATGTGTATTATGGATAATGATAATGTTATAAATGTCTGGTGCCATATATAGTTGTGTTGTTAAATTAGTTTCTTTATTCAACAAGGGGTAAATGTCATAAAAATAGAGGAAATTCTGCCGAAATGTTTTTAAATTATAGTTCACTTATAACATTTTATTCTGATTTAGGAAAAATCTATATGCAAGAAGCCTACACCCCGTCAGCTCTTTCTGTACACTCACACTAAGAAGCATGACAGTGTGAGCTTTGTCAACACCAGATGTAAAGAACTAAATGTACTTGAAATTTATGCTTTACTATTAATGCTTAATAATTATCACTTATAATATAAACATTGCCTTCTAATATGAATAAATACAAGAAAGTATTCAACGACAGTCTCAGCAGTCTGAAAATGTTGATGAGAGTCAAACCTATCTTTATGCATTTGGTGGTAAGGACCGTTATGGAAGGATCTTCAGCTTAGGCTCATTTGTAAACACATGTTATTTGCAATCCTCCAGAGCTAGTACAACAGCATCTAGTTGGTGGTTTGCATCTAATGAAGTCTATGAGCTTCGGAGCATAGTACAGGTACTGGCAACTCAGTTGCAACAGTTGATGGAGTACATACTCAGCTCTGTAATGAGATGGATGAGTTGAAGGGAAAGGGCAGTACCTCATCGCAATATTCGGAGCATCCACATTCACCAAATGAATAGCATAGTTATACTCATTTTGTATGAATTAAATACTTACTATTGTAGATAATAATTTTATTATTATCAATTAAGATAATTTTTACTTTTTATTATCAATCAACTTTCTGTTTTAACAAATTAAATGTAAAAGCAAATCAAAATATTATCAACAAATAACTGATAACTATATGAATTATACATCAATCATAAGATTATCAAATAAAATTAAACGCAGGGGAAATATTTCAAAAACAATATCAGTAAATTTTCTGACAAAAAATCAAAATCTGTTGGTAAAATGCAGTGAACTTATCGACGAACAAAAAAAACCCGTTGGTAAAATGCATTGAATTTATAGAGGGACAATCAAAATTTGTCGATAAAGTTAGTCTTGAATTTACCGATAGAAATGGAAATCTGAAGGTAAGTTTACCAATAGAAATGACTTGTCCGTCGCTAAGTTTCCCGACTGAAAAATCTTTTGTCGCTAAATTTACCGATAGCATAGAAATTATCATCGCTAAATATAGAGAAGGAATAAAAACTATCGGTCGATAAATTAGTGACGAAAAATCTGTACTCTGTTGTCAATTATTACCTATAGCCGTTTTTCTAACAATTTATTCCTTCAACAAATTCTGTCATTACCTTGGCTTACCAACAAAAAACCTTCACATTCCGTTGGTAAACCTCATTTTTCTTGTAGCGCAAGCTTCATTTTATAGTATAAGCAAACTATAATCATAAGGCTATAGGAAGGGAAACTTTGTAATTTATATGACTTGGTTGGGTTAGTATCTTTATAATAGGTCGTTCTTCAAACTGTCAAAGGTTAATGACGTATAGCATAATTGTTATGCTACTTATTTTGTATTGTTAGGCTTGTTTTTTGAAGGAAACTGCTAAATCTTTATTCACCTCCTTGCTTTTTCTATAGTCGTGACATATATATCCTCGTATAAGTCCCTATTGCATCGACGCCATTTTTGTACTATTTTATTAGCTATAAAACTTTAATGATAATATATAATACTCATGTTGGATCTAGAGAGCTCACTTTTATGGGAGATCTACATTATGGGCCTAGTGAGGGAACATACTTATGGGTCTTGACACCATACTCCAACTAAAAACCTTAAGGTGTTATGTTTATGGGTCTTGACACCACACTCCAACCCAAAACCTTAAAGCACTACGTTTATGGGTCTTTTCCACTTAAATGCCCCTCACTAGTTCCATCTCTTTTCAACGTGGGATTTTCACTCACACTTAAAATCCCAACAATCTCCCCCTTAAGTGTGAACTTTCCACATTAGGCTTGGACTCTCCTATGAGTGAAAGCCTTGTTCTTAACAGCTTGAGTATATGGCGTCACCAAGAGCCCTTATATTCCATTGTCTGGGCCCCCCAGGAATCTCCTTGCTCTTCCACATAGCAAGGCAATCACAGGATCTGACTACCGTCATCGTACTCATCCCTTGCCGAACTGTCACCTCTAATACCACTTGATAGAATTTAATTCTATATGGTGAAGACCATCACCAATTACATAAACAATCATGTCAAATCATTAAGAATACTTAGATTTGTTACAGAAGCATACCTAAATTTATTATAACAACTTGATTTTTGAGTCTTGTCATTATTCGTCTTCCAAGTCAATATGTCCATTTGTTTTCTCTTAAGAACAGTCTTTTTTCTGACTGATGGGATATTAAAAAAGATAGTCGTTCATATGACTTGAGGACTATAACCTTAATGCTTTATATAGTTTGTCTTATTTCTATTTTAGCAAATCATAAAATCAAAATCAGATTATTGGGTGTCTGCATATTAAAGCTCATACTTTATTAGATGTCATAAAGCCCAAAGCTTTAACCTTAATAGATCACTTTAACTGGAATTAATCTTATGATAGATCATAATATATAATTAATTCATATATATATGACCCCACATGTTGGATTAAATCCAACAACTCATTCACACTTAGTTTCGAGATTGTACCTTTACTTTCTTCTTTAGGTTGATGTATAAGTCGATGTTCACATTCTCAATGAGAACTCTTACTTACACTTTCACCAATACTCTCTTGTGATGTATCAATTGTTTGCTCATTTTTCCATCTACCACTGGGTGTTCTTCTCTTTTTATTTAACCAAAAAACATATATATTTTATGATTTGACTCACTCTTAAAACTTTTCCCATGGTTAAATAATTACATAATAGGACAACCTCCATTCTGTTTATGATTAAATCGCATATTTCAAACTTGTTAATCCATTAGTATAAAAATTAATTAGCAATATTGGATCCAAAACCAACATATAAAAAGTTAAGAATTAGAAATGACTAATAAAAGATTAATTTTCAAGTTCTATAATGAAACAAAATTAGTAAATGTTGGTTGTGTTGTGGGTTTAGCCCTTAATAGATGCCCTGGAAGTGGTAATTGTCTTTACGGATCAAAAGGAATAAAGTTATGGGTGACCATATATGACATAAAATCTTATCTTTTTGAGATTTAAAGATAAGTTTAAGAGACATAAATTGCATTAGACAGAAATACATACTGATCGAAGAGTTTAGAGTCCAAATAGCTTTCACCAACTACAATTTTATTAAAGTTTGATTTCCAAAATTTATTTAGTAGTAATAGTAGTAGTACGTGCATATATGTCTATGTGTGTGTGTGTGTGTGTGTGTGTGTGTGTGTGTGTGTGTGTGTGTGAATTTGTAATCAATTCTAAATGTTAGAGAAGAATTTCTAGAAGAGAGCTAAAAAATATTTAGATGTGGTTGTTGTATAAGGTATTATTTTCTCAAAATCTTAACGCTTATATCTTTTTATTAATGGATTTTGTATTAGTAAAATCATGTATCCTATTTTCTTATCATCTTCTATATCATCTAAGTAGTTTATTATTGACTTAGTGATCTCGTTAATCACCTGAGCATCATTGGTTGGAGTCCCAACAAGTGTTATCAGAGCCCAACAAGGGGTATTAGAGTCTTAAATATGGAAAGCGACAATAGCTCTATGATGAAATTGATATGAACCAACTATTCAATTTGGGGACTTGTGATGGAAGATCTAATGTATTGCAAGCATCTCTATGATTCAATTGATGTGAAAAAAGTATAAAAGACGATGCGATGTCTAAACTAAAGAAGATGATAGATAGAGGGTAGGAGAAGATAAAGCAAAAGACCTTGGGAACTATTAGATTGTGGATTAATATCAGTATATTCAATCACGTATCTCAAGAGACAGATCCTCTCAAACTGTGAAAGAACTTGAAGAGTCTTTAAGTAAGGAAGATCACTCATCATAAGGCCTCCTTGATTAAAAGGCTAGTGAACCTAAAGTTGAAAATTAGGAAATCGATGTCGAAGCATCTTAATAATTTGTAAGATATCATCAACAAGTTGACTACGATAAAAATCGTCTTTGATGATGAATTACAAGCTTTGTTTTTATTAAGTTCTTTGTTAGATACTTGAAAAACTTTAGTTGTGACTATCGGTAACTTTGCTCTAGATGGTGTGGTTTCTCTAAATATGATCAAATAGAGCTTATTTAATAAAGAGATTAGGATGAAGGAGACCGATGTCAAAAATATACATGCTTTTATGGTAGAAAACAAAGAAAGAAGTAGGAGCAGAGGTCTTAAAGCGCAACATAAGTCAAAGGATAGGTTGAAATAAGTAGAAGACAAAGAGACCAAAACGTGTCATTACTGCACCAAATCTAGTCACATAAAGAATTTCTACTATAAGAAGAGAGACTAACAAGGTGTTTGGTTAACTGGAAAAACCATGTCATTCCTAATCTATTCCTGATAATATGTTATGTTATTCCCATCTTTAGTTAAAGAAAACATATAGAATATATAATCCAAGGATTTATTCATTCCTTAAGTTTTGGGGAATAAGTAAACCCATCACCCCATATCTTTAACTATTCCAAGTTTATTCCAAGTAATTGGGAATAAAATTGAGAACATGTTGGATATAAATATCTTTAAGGAATCCACATAATTACTTATTTATAATAATAATAATAATAATAATAATAATAATAATAATAATAAACATTTATCTCTTCCTCCATTCACTCTTTGTTTAATTTGTGGGTAGAGAAACTAACCAAGCTTCAATAAACGGTTAAATATCATAGAGAAATGAGAAGAGCTTTCCAGTTATGCCTGTTTCTTATTAATATATGATCGAGTAAATTTCTCGTCGATAAAATCATGTGTTCAATTTTTCTTATCATCATTTATATTGGTTGAGTAATTTCGTTAATGTTGAAATTATTATTACTTAAAAGAGTCCTAACACGTGCTATTAAAGCTTAACACAAAACAACATCAATTGGTGTCTATTTTAAGCTGACTCTAATGGTGGGAGCACTTTTTTTTTTTAAGTCGAAGCCCAATGTTAATATTTGAACTCTCAGACTAAATCGATTTAAGTTTGTAATTATCTAATGCTCACGTGATAGTTGTAAAGTACGTTATCCAAACTTGTTGGATTAAAGCAGGTTGTTGGCTTTCACTCCATTAACTAATATCCAACACGTGTTTTTACAAATGCATGACACACGATTGACTTGACCCAGCTCTGGAACCGAGATTCCTTTTGTCTGGCAGGACCAGATGACTCAGTTAATTAATCACCATAATATATTGCTGAACAATTAATTACATTAAATTTTTATTTTGACTTCTCAATTACCACATTAGAATGGAGCCATGGAATTTCAGATGAAAACACAACAAATAGAAATTTAAAGGTCTGCGTGGCTCAAGATCAGTAGGTCATACGTCCAGGATAGTCCATCATCTGGCAATCAAGACTGATAGTATAATAAAATTAACGCTATTTGCACTTGAAAAATATCTTCAAAGGAGAAAATTACGCAAGTCTGTTGATTTAGTATTTATCAGCTTATCTGAGGCAAGCTGACATGATATAGGATCTAGACTCCGGAGTATCTGATGCGACGGCAGCCTATCTCGTAAAATCTTTATAACTCATGGAGTCAGATCTTTTATATTAATTAAATTTGTTGTACTTACTATTTTATATCAAATTTACTATTTTATATCAATTTTATTATACCTGATTTCATTCATATAATATATAGGAATTACGTAAAATTTAAAGAAATATATAGATGTAATCACGTGGAATAAAATTAGTACAAGATAATAAATGCGGAGAATCTTACTCCTTGTAACTCACGCCCCTCAATTATCGCAGGCCGATATAAAATTTTTGTTAATATACCAATTTTAAGAAAATAAATGTTCCATCAAAAACAGTCTCACATAATTCGAGATAGTCGAACCTTACATAAAACCAGACCAGAATCTCGTACCTTTACTATGAAGCAATTGGCATAACAACAGTAGGACCCTGCAAGTTTTTAATACTTTACGTGATAATTGGTTTGGGCTTGATGATATCGTTAACTTACTTAAGAAAGTATCGACAAACCTTAATCCTTACAGCTCATATCACGTTAAAGAAAACTATAGTTCCAGTGATCCTCGTACAACAAAATTGTAGTAAATTTATTACTCTTACATTTTAAATACGATGTCAGTGTGTGACCACTCCTTAATTTAGTGGTTTGAAATGTCTGGACATTTTGTCTTCAGACGATATTTTGATGCGTCTTTACTATAAATGTAGACTTTTATGTGCTCAAACTCATGTTTCTTGATCTGGCTCCATTTTCCATCATTCTTCAAAGCAAGCAATAAAGATCAATGTAGCTTCATCATCTGCACACACTCGCGATCATTAACTATGCAAGTGCGTTGAAGTTTCCCTTTTATGTCTATCTAAATCCAAATTGAGTTGAAGAAGAGGAGAAATCTTTTTTTTTTTCTATAATCTACTCGGATGACAATGCAAATTAATTAAGCAAAATATTGATTTATGCCTTGTAGGCTATCGTCTAGTTATAATTTTAGTGACATAATTATTTAGAGATTTTTTTACATATTTAGATCTATATGATAAATTTTATTTGATAAACATAAATTACAAATAAAATTATAAAGAGATTATAATTATGAGATTCATATTATACTTATGTATTATTGCTAAATTATTTTTGTCATTGTTCCATTGAAATTGAGCATCAGAGTGTAAAAATACTAGTATATGTATGCTTTTTTCTTGTGATAAAAGTAGTTGATATTATAGACTAAAGTATGAAAGATTTAAACAAATGAATGAGTATTTGTTAGAGAACAAGTTTATTAAACTGTTCCCATATAAGAATTTTATTTGAAACATTAAAATTTTATTGTGATAATTGTATAAGTAACCCTTTAACTTGAGATCTTCAAAGTATCTCATATAGATATTATTATATTTGATACTATTTATGACTTATTCTTGTGGAGAGTACTTTAATTGTTATTTATTTGATATAACATGGACTACATAACATAGTTGAGATATCAATATAGGATTAAAGTGATGGAGAATTTTTAATTGTTCTTGGTTAGTATCAATTCAAATAACCTTTGCTCGAAGTGAAATGACACTTTGAAAATATGTTTCAAATGCTCTTAATATAATCTATTACTAATGGAGGAGAAATAATATGATTAAGCTCAAATAGAGCGTACATTAATTACATGCTTTATGTCCAATTGGAACATTGTATGATAAAAGATTGAAACCATAAAAATCATGCATGAAAAGGCTAGCCAAAATCACTTTGTCATTTTTAATATTTAGGTCATGATGCATTTTTAGACATCAATCATAACTTATAGATATAAATAATTTAATTATAAAGTTAAAGATAAATTAAAGAAATTTAATTTATCTAATCCTAAAGATGATTTAAGGTTCTAATTTATATCCATTATCAACATATTTAAGAACCTAATCGTTCACATACAAAGAACGATTAATTGGAGGAAAAGATAGTTCTATCAAATCAGACATAAATAGAAGAGTTTGAAAAACTTTAGAATTAAATATGTAATATGTAATAAATAATGATCAATATTATATATTAGATTTTATTTGGTTCTAATTGATACTTAGTTAGAATTCATTTTGATTATAACTAAAGTTTAATTGAAATTAAAACTTTATTTAAATTAAATTACTAGAATGCTCAAAACTATTATAAACAAATTTAGATTCTAAAAGAGGTAATATTTCTAGCCTATGTCTCTTTACACTAGTTATAGAATTTTCTTAAATCGTATGGATACCATTACAAGTTAGATAAATGTGATACTAAAATGGTTATGATGACTTAGTTTTGGGAATAATTTAAAGAAAAGGATTAATTTACATAATAAGGTGCGATCTACATTTATAGTTTTATGCGTTAATTATGTTATAGAATTTAAAATGATATGAACATTTGAGAAACCAAACAAAAAACTTTCGTTCTTATTATCCTGTACGCACGATCAAATCCTGCCCTAATTTTCTTATACTAAATTGTTATTTAATTTCAAATTTTTTTTACTTTAGAAAAAGAGAGAAAACTTAGGTCGTGTCTGTACTTCATCAAAGATTGAAATTAAACTAACACTATTGTTGTTTAAAACATGTGCATACTATTATTGCTAATGACTAATCATTTGAACTAAAATAAAAAAAAGAGTCTTTCATCTACTAAACAATGATATTCCCTATTATTTTTATCTTTAATTAAGAAGTATACTCTTAAGTTTGATTTATTTAAAATTTTTCATTATATTAATCCTCGTCTAAGTTATAAGTGAAACAATGCATTCCCACAAAGCTAATTATAATATTTAAATCGTAATTATATTCTTTTAGAATGTAACTTATTTATAGATATACCAATGTATTATACGTATTCACTCATTTTATTGTTTTGTATTGTAATTTTCTAAAGATTTTATTATGTTTATTCTTATTTAGTAAGTAGGCATAATTTTAAAAGAAATTTATACAATTTTTAAAATTAAATAATTTCTGTTTTCATTATTACTTTATCTATTATGAAACAAATAAATTAACTATGAGCAAAGTTTTCTACAAAATGTTTTTTCTATTTTTACTTGGTATCTGACTTGCTATCGTTTAGTCAAATAATGTTTACCTTAAAAAGTTGAATTAGTTACTCGAGGAAAGAGCATATCATCATAGATAATAAAGCCTTAGTTATCACATGGTCTCCACCAATGGGAAAATAGAGTATATCGACACTTACCCAACAAAATGAACGTGTTGCTTAACACAATATAGCCATAACAATGATAAATATATTAAAATGAAAATATGTATACTCTCAAGTCTCAACTTGAGTAACAAATTCTTCTCTTTTTTTTTTACTGATATGTCAATATTTCTAATGATATATAATGAAATATAATATAGATAACGCTTTAAATTTTTGGAAAATTAACTAAAACCTTTTACTCTGAATTGCATTAGTTATAAGTTACATCATGCTTTAAATTTAGCATATGTTATGTTAGTTATAGGTCTTGAAATAAATCAGAATACACATGATTTATCCCTGTGCATAAACATGATGACTCCTATGAGTATCTAACAATCTATAAGTATCACCTTATTATTCAATAGTAAAATAATCACTTTTGAACTGCTCATTTCTCCTCTCAATGCACAATAAGCCCAACTAATAATGTGAACTGTGACCATGATAAAGAAGAAAAAACTAGTGGGGAAGGTTGGCATAAGGTCAAAAACACCCAAAAAGAGGTTTAGAAGTTAGATTGATGAAAATCCCCCACCTATTATAGAAGGGGATATGTAGAATAGGGATGAAGGAACCAGCAATCGAGGTTTAGAGAAATTGCAGTTGTTTGGAAAGAACGGAGAAAGTCAAAAAATGGCCCAAAGAGGGTCTGGAAAGTTTGATTGAGGTGGAAAACTTGCCTATTACTGAAGGAGATATACAGAACAAAAAGGAGAAAACTAAAAGTGGGCATAACATGAACAAACAAATAGAGGCTAAACTCAAGGACATAGAGGCTAACTCAAGGACATAAAGGCATTGATTGTTACAGAAGGCAACCTTAGAGATATTGCGCAGAAATAAAAGTTAGTGAATAAAATATAGTAGTAGACCCTTGGAAAACCCAAGTCTTGCTGGGTAGCTGAAGTGAAATCACAGGTAAATAACCAATCCCTTACTTTAATTTGGTCACATTTTGATATATCAAAGATAAATAGTGTAAGCGAAAAACTTAAATCTGTTGAACTTGTGGTTACAGGTAATTTAAAGATCAGTAAGATTACTGTAGATGATACTAAAATAGAGGAGAAATATTAGAGTAATGATATTGCTTGTTATTTCTTGAGAGCAAACCCTCCTTTCTCTATTATGGAGGATTATTTGAGGAGAATATAGGGTTAAAAAAGTTTGATAAAATTACTTTGTGATGGTAAATAAAGAAAGACTAAGCTTTGCTAAAATCTTAGTTGCGATGAGGATAAATAGACAAATGCTTAAGAAAATCTTATTGGAAAATGATAATGGGAAAATAATGAGAAAGAGATGAAGTGTGAGTGGAAACAAACTCATTGTTGTGCCTATATTAGGTTTGGGCATTCTGAGAATGAGTGTAGGAAAGTAAAAGGCAAATTGATATGGATGCCCAAAAGTAATCTACCTATGGAGGAAAGAGATTGAAATCAAACTAACATTAGAGAGACTAATCAACTAGTAGATATAGAGAATCAATCAAACCCCAATCTGAGTAGAAAATTTCAAATAGAATAAAAGGATGGAAAAAGAAAAAAATGATGTTTGAACCCAATCGAATAATTATAACAACTTCATATTTTGAAAAGGGTGGTGCTATGTATATCTATTTAAATGTTAATGAGATGGAGATTAAAGGAGATCAAAACTCTACAATGGTAGAGTATGGCTAATAAGCTAGCTATGTGGAACATTAGGGGCCTTAACGACCTTAATAAATAGAGAGAAATCTCTAAATTTTGCAAAAAATTTGAGGTTGGTTTTTTATGACTTACTAAAACAAAATTGAATAAGAAAGAATTTAAGGCATGCTATAGAAAATATTGGCAAGGTTCCAATATTAATTTGGAACATTACAGTAGAGCTAGAATTTGGGTGATCTAGATTAAAAGTACATTTGAAGAGAGGGTATTAAGTAGTTCAGGACAATATGTTCATTGTGAGATGGAGAGAAAAAATCCCAGGGCTATATTAAATGTTACTTTTAGGTATGCCTATAACTAAAGTGTGTATAAATCTTCCCTTTTGAATAATTTATGCAATATAGCTACTGTTAGTAATTGAACATAGATCGTGAATGGGAATTTTAATAATACCCTCAAATTTGAGAACAAATTTGGCAAAAAAAACTTATAATGAAATCAGTCACTTCAGGAATTGCATAGAATAATGCCAAATCTTTGGTCACTCCAGTAAAGGGAACAGATTCACCTGATCTGATAGATAAGAGGGAGGGTATAGAATTTTCTCTAAGATTGATTGAGCATTGATTAATGAAGAATGGCTGATTGAACACTCATACTTTGTTATCTTTTTAAACGAGTGTCTCTTTGATCACATTCCTATACTCATAAGTCCGAACATAAAAGATCATTAAAGAAAGAAGAGTTTCAAGTTCTTTACTATGTAGGTCAATTCAAATAACTTTTTTCCTCTGGTTCATATGCATTGGTAATAGAAAATTCCGGCCTAAAACTGTTCAAGTTGGTGAAGAAGTTCAAAATGCTAAAACCTCACCTGGCTACTTTGAATAGAACCCAATTTTCAAATATTGAGATTTTGGTTAAGGAGGCTAAATTTGAGGAAGCTCATATTGCTTTGAAGTAGGATTTATTGAATCCACACTTACAGGAAAAGGATAAATAAGCCCATAAAAGGTATATGCAATTATTTTAGACAAAATTTATTTTTCTTCAATAAAAATCTCAAATGGAGTGGCTACAATAAAGAGATAAGAACTCTTTAAGTATTTCCATAATATGTTAAGGGAAAAGAATTCTAGATATAGCATGGTGGGATCGTAAATGAGGAGGAGAATGACTTTTCAATATGAGCAAATAAATCAACATGTTACTGATTTTTTCAATAGTTATTGGAAACCACTCATAAGATTGAGAAAGTGGATAAGGAAATTCTTAATATTGGTACTATCTTAAGTTCAGTACAAGTAGTCTAATTAAGCCCTTTACAAAACAAACTGTGAAAAAAGATATGTTATCCATTAACTAAAATAAAAACCCAGGCTCTAATACGTATAATAGTGTTTTTTTTAAAAAGGCATGGAGTGTAGTGGGGGCCCTTGTTTTAGATGCCATCTTATTTTTTTTTTTTACTCAGATACATCCCTTAAAATAGTTAGGAGTACCTTGCTTGCACTTGTGTCAAAGGTTCAGCCCCTTGATAGTAGTGTTTTGTATGATATTTTAGGGTTTAATTTGTCATGCATTTTATGTTAAATTGAGTGTTGAGTATGCATTTAGGGTTTAATTAGGTTAGTTTTTGTGTTTTAAGTGTTTTTATTAGTTAGTTTGTATCTTTTGAATATTTTTTAGGTACTTTGATGTATGTGCTAGTGTTGTAAGTTATACAGGGAAGAACGTGAAGATTTAAAGAGTTTCGGGCTAAAAGACATAGGCCACGATTGTGATAGAAAAGGAAGAGCCAGTTGCAGTCAGGCCACAATTGTGCACCAGGGGCTACGATAGTGACAAATAGCGTCTAGTCAGGCCACGATCATGCACTTTAGTCCATGGTTAAAGTGTTAGGCACGATCGTGGCAGTCAAACCACATTCTTTCCCTACATCGGACTAATATGAAAACTTGATGTTTGGGTGATTTTTTGGACCGTTTCGATCCCATGTTTGACCTAGAGCGGGTACAGAATAAATAGAACAATACCTAGCAGCCACCAACAATTTTTAGAGAGCCGAGAGAGCTGTGCAAAAGGGAGATTCTGTTAAAATCCAAGAGAGTCCAAGAGAGAGATCAAGCGATTGAGGAAGGAGACGAACGAAGAGAGGCACGGAGATACGTTTGACGCATTTTACTTTTCGAAACAGGCGGTTTCCCGCAGTTGCTACCTCTGAGATCCATTCCGATAGTATTTTCTATTTTTTTATTTCGATTTCATTGATGTGTGAGATTTGGATATTGTCGTTGAGTGTTGATCTTTTGTCTAAACTCACCTTCAAGTATTTTGTTCTTAAGATTAATAAAATTTATTTGATTGTATTTTATTCGATTTATTTGTGATTCAATTTTGATTCTTCATAACTTGGCAACAAAGTGGGTGAGTCAGGTGAAAATCATCGATTTAGGGTAACGAGAGTTAGGTAAATCGATAGGTAGAGAGTTGAATCAAACCGATAGAGTCGTGTAACGAGAGATCTAACATAGATTCCCAGTAGGTTAATAGACAACTTTAAAACTAATTTAGGTTTTGGACCATTTGCGGATCGAGAGATCACAATTTTCATAATTTGAATTAGGGATTATTAATTAGGATTAAGAATTATAACTCAAGATAGAATAATTCGCCCTAGGACTGTCTAGGTCCTTTAAGTCAAAAATTACATAATTAGGTAGATTTTCTTTAGTTTCGAATTAATTCTTCCTTTCTCTCAATTGGTCACTTCTAGGTTGGGTTTCGGATTATTTGTGTGAGCTGGCTATTTTGTTCATTCTTTTTGTGCTTTAATTTCTCATATTTGATTCTTGATTAATTTAACTTCTACAGTCGTTGTTTAATTAGGTATTGCGAACTTAGCTACCATTAGATTCTAGGACTAGTTCCCTTCCTCATAGGATCGACACCTTGAGTACTACACGAACGATGCGTGCGCTTATGGTAATTACTGAGGTTATAAATAGTAAAACTTAGTGCATGTAACCTTGAGCGAACAATTTTTGGCGCCATTGTTAGGGAAGGCAATTTAGTTCTTTATTCTAAGGCTTTTCCACTAACTTTTGTTTTTGTTAAAAAAATTAGGGCATAAAGTAAAGACAAATCAAGACATCTTAGAATGAGATATCTAAAGAGTTGAATGCTGAAAAATGATGGAAGATAGATATTATAGGGAGCAAGGAAATTTTAAGAATTGCAATGAGTCGCAGTATGGTTAGAGAAATAACAACCTTTATTGGACCATGTACACTTTGGGATGGTAGAACCACCTAAATTTCTATTGGTGCAACAATGCAAGTACTCATATAGGACATCAAGATCTATTTGATTCTTCAACATGACGAATCTAGTTCATGGGATTCTAAATTGGACAAGATCTTGAATAAGCTCACAGTCATGGAAGAAGGGCAAAAGAGACTAGAAGTGAAAATTAATCAAGTGACAAAAAATGATGCCGCTTCTATTCATAACTTAAAGATTCAAGTAAGACAGCTTTCCTATGAATTTTGTAAGAGAAGTGTGGAAGAATTTTTGAGAAAAATGGAATTACGAAAACTAGAGCAATACAAGGCTATCACACTTAAGAATGCAGTAGATCAAGAAGAACCAGAGGAAGACTATGCCGAACCCAAATTTGTTAGCAAATAAAAGACGATGGAAGTGTACAAGGAAAAGAATTCCAACCGTCTCTATTATTCACTAGTCTTGGATATACCACATGTGAAAATAAAAAATTCTTGGGTAAATGTCCATGCAAAGAACCCTATCCTTTGGATTGATCATGATGAAGAGACATTTCATATGAATGATGTATTTAAGAATCTGAAGGTTTATAGCTCATTCAGGATAATTGATGTGTTTGAATCTTATGATGAATAAGAGGACGATGAATAGATGACAGCAAACATTGAGTTTGAAGAAGCGATAAAGGTCTCTGTTCATGAAGCGGAAGAAGCAAAGGAGACGAAGGTGATGCGGGAAGAAGGAGAGCAATTCACCTTCGTACAGGACAGACTGTTAGATTCAATGGAAGATTCAGGGAGTTTTGTTATTCGCTATTTTATTGACAATTTATTAATAAGAAGGATATTGATGAAATTAATTAGTTTTCTCAACTTTATCAATATTATCCTTCTGACCATTTGGAATCACAGGCTACAAAATTGATGTTGAACGAAAAAGGTGGAAGCAAGCTACTTATGATTAATCTTGGCTGAGTTTTAAAGGATAGAGGTCAAACTAATGACCATAGCACATTTAGTAGTTAGATTTAAATTGTTGTGTAGTTAGGATTGTTTTAAATTCTTAAATAAGTTTGAATGATTTAGAACGATTTGGACTGCGAATTCTTTTGATTTCTTGAATCACTTATAAGATAGGGAAATACTCTCTATATCAAGTGGAATTAGTCTCAACATTATCGCCATCACCACCTCTATCACCATAAGTGGTTTCATGTTCTAATCATTTTCTTTTCATTTTTATTAGTATTTTATCCTTATGTTTTCCATATATTATTTTTTAATTCCCCTAGCGTTTGTGTACCCTTCTCACATTGTCCTTAATTTGTCGTTCAAGTGTAGGGAGGGATTGTGTGTTTTGCTTTTGAATGCGCTTTTGCATACTGTATGATAGTATTAAGTTACATTGTGTGAAGTGCGTGAATGTGTCCATGGCTTAGATTGAGTGAATTTTTTTTAGATTGAGTAAATTGAGTGAATTTTGCCTCTACAATAAAAATTAAAAATAATGTAGCATCAATCGTCCTAAAATCAATTAATCACAATTAAACCAAAATATGACAATTTTGCCCCTATAAACACAAATTAAATGTAAGGCACAGTAATTCAAATAATAATCGAATCATGCAATAAAGACCAATTATAGTGAAAAAAGATCTAAATGATATGAAAAATATACAAATAAATGAGTCTGTCAACTCCCCCACACTTATCCTTTTGCACTCCTAGGCAAAATACTAGTAAAGGGAAATCCAACAATTAAACTCAATCCAAACAAACATAAAACCGTCAAAGCAAGAATATGTAATCAACTCAAGCAACCTCCATCCCTAATCAATCAATAGTCATGGAATGCTTCAGTGCAAAGAAACTAACATAAGAGATATAGCAAGATAGAAGGAAGAGAAATACATAGATCTCTCATAAGGTACAAATGTCTCACTCATCTCTCAAATAGGAAAATTTTCACTTAATCCACCTAGATTAGTACCTACCATAGGCTTGTAAAGGTTCTACTATCTCCACCATTATCATACCATAGATTTATGATCAAAGGGACTTTGTAGGATTGTAATGTTGATGAAAGACTAATGAATGGATGAAATGGAAATAATGACAAGTGCAATGCATGAATGTTAAGAAACAACTCAAAGTGAGCTAAAGTGCAACCATCAAATGAACACCGATGTGCAAATATCAACTTTAAAGAACCAATCTTTAATCTTCAACCACCAAGGGATGCTTTATTTCAAAATTTATTCTTTTTGGTCAAATTATTCTTCTTTCTTTTCTTTTTCTCTCTTTTTTCTTTTTTTAAAAATTCTTTCTTGGCTTTTTTCTGTAAATTTTCATCTCTTTCTTGCCTTTTCTATTTTTTTAATATATTGGCATACCTAACCCAAGAAGATAAAAATAGCAACATCAATGATGCACATTTAATCATAAAGACCATAATGTAACTCATGCAAAACACTTGTTCAAAAACAATGGAATGAAATAAAAGTGAAAGGCTCAAAGGGTAAGCAAAAGTCAATTGAAATGGCTTGTATTTGGGTGAAAAGGTTTAGAAATGAATGCCCCTATCATGCTCACAAATCTAGGTATTAACGCAGCTTTGAAAAAGAATCTATACAAGTTCTACAGGCTAACCAAACTAGGTGGAAATCACACAAGACGAGAAAGAAAAGTAAGGCTAAAAAATCCTTACAACAAAGCTTTCTCTAAGATATTTCCTCCCTAAAATCAAACTGTGAAACAAAGTTAATAACACTGCACCAAAGGCACTCCACTATGCTAATCAACTAAGAATAAAAATTACTCTAATCAAAATGCATTCAAACCTAGACATGTTAATGTTCATATGCATAAGCAACAAGGATTTGAAAACAAAGCCCAAGGATTGCAAAAGTCAAGTCAAAAGGTGGGAATCAAGACAACAAATCACCCATACAGCAGTGAAAAACACTAAGGCGAGTGAACACAGAAAGACACAGAATCCAGCAACAATATTCTCAAGCAAGAATCACCTTCTAATCATGTAGTACAATCAAGAAATCAACCAATGAGGCAAATGAAAAAGTGATTATAGCAGCAGTACTTAAGAAGCGAGAGAAAAACCCAATCAATTTAGCTCAAAAAGTTTAAAATTTTTAAAAATTTCAAATTATTTCAGCTCAATCAAACAAACAGTGCATAACGAAAAGTCAATAATTTGGAAATCCAAGTAGTGGCAAAACAAATCAGCAACAACAATCCCTTCCCCCCACTTAGTCAATACATTGTCCTCAATGTAAGAAAAACAAGTGTAGGCAAAATGGCAAGAGTAAAGGGAAACTAAACTAACAACTACTAAACGAAAATAAACAACTACATCTACTTCCTATTGGAGAGATTCCCTCCCCCACACTTATTTCAAACTATCTCAGCAGACAGATGTCACCATCAATACAATAAGTAAAGGAGAAGCGTGGAAGGGAACAATCGTGTGATTAAGTGGGTCTCTGATCCTTATGGTAGTGCTTAAGCAGATGACCATTGGCTTCTGAAAAATGACTATCTGCTTCATCCACCAACTCTACCATACCTTGCTAACCCTAAAAGGGCCCTCCTATTTGGTAACGAACTTCCTAGGCATCAACTTTAATCAGGCACTTTAGAACCTTGTCACCTTCATGGAACTCTTTCCTTAGAATCTGCTTGCCATGAATCATTTTCACCTTGTCTTTGTAGGTTCTGGTGTTATCATAGGATTCAAGTATCATTTCTTCAAGCTCTTAGAGTTATATTATTCGATTTTCAAGTGAAGATTCAAGGTCTACACTGCATGCCTTGATCACCCAATAAGATTTGTGCTCAATCTCTATGCATAAATGGCAAGATTTGCTATAGAGCAACTGGAAAGGAGACATGCCTATAGGGGTATTGTAAGCCCACAACGCCTCCTCAAGCATTTGACTCCAGTCTTTGCGGGATGGTTTCATAATCTTTTATAGTATCCGCTTCACTTCCTAATTGGAGACTTCAGCCAACCCATTTCTCTGAGGGTGGTAAGGAGTGGCCAACTTATGATTAACTCCATATTTAGCACGTAGAGACTTAATGATCCTATTGCAAAAATATGTTCCTTGGTCATTGAAGATTCTCTTGGAATGTCGTACCTACAAAAGATATGAGAACATAAGAACTTGGAAATAGTAAAAACATCATCCTTGCTAGTTGGCACTACCTCTACCCACCTAGACACATAATCTACTCCAAGTAATATATATGAAAACTCAAGTGATGGAGGAAAGGGACCTATAAAATCCATACCCCAAACATAAAAAATTTCACAAAAATGCATAGGTTTTAAAGGCATTTTAAGCTTTCTGCCTAGACTCCCAAACCTCTGGCACTTATCACAACACTTGCAAAAAGCATAAACATCTTTGAATAATGTAGGCTAGTAAAACCCACACTCTAAAACCTTCCTCGTAGTCCTATTAGCACTAAAATGCC
>JANZXP010000196.1:34720714-34743499 GCA_027576715.1 Erythroxylum flavicans
TCCAGCTCAGGTGTTCAGTGAAGCATTGGGCAAGTTGGGTGTTGGGGACCCTACAACCCAACTTGAGGAGGAGTGTGAGAATAGACAACTGCTAAAATAGCAAATAAGGAAAGATTTTTTTTGTAATTAAGTCAGTTGACTGAGATCCCATAATTTAGCCTTAGAATCTGTAATCGGATCAATCACAATTACTGTGATTGATCCAATTACACATCTCTGTAACACTATAAGATTGATGTAACAAGGCAAAGGAAAAATAATGAAACAAGAAACTAAATATTCTTTGCTAAGAAGACTGACTCAAATTCAAGTCATAAAGATTAAAAAATAAATATATGACTGATCATATAAGATAAAATAAGGTAACATAATTGGAACATGGCAAGATAACATTAGCGAGGACATAAATCTAGTAAAAGTAGGTTTAACAGAAGAATGTTAGACAAAGCAAGTACAATGAACTATAATCAAAGAGATGAAGTATTTTTGAAATAAAATTCCTAGATTATGTTTCTTATATCATCCACTAACATGTGGAATCATCAATGGCTTGTTGTTGGGACAAGTATAGGATATAAACTTTGCACATCCTAGAGCCGAGTATCATAATCTACTTTTGAAACTATCTATAACTTATTGAAAAGTTACCAATGAGGCTCTTTCACTAAATACCATTGAAAATTTTCAATTTTTCATTTGAGAGTATAGTTCATAAGCCAATAGAAAGCGTTAGGTACCCCTTTTTATGTATAGACTTCAAGAAATTCTAAATTAGTGGCTTTATAGCAATGACTAGGAGCCCTTTCCCATTTTACCCAAAATGTGCTCACAATTATTTTCAACTGCATTATGCACAATTCTTGTGGTTCAGTACATTATGACTCATTCAACAATATAGAGAGTGCATAATATCTTAGATTATATAATAAAATCTTGTTACAAATTCCTACATTAGGTTATTTTGTGAACATTTAGTATACTATTTTAGTTTTCCTGCTATCACTTTGTAACTTAGGTAATACTCCAGTTTGACGGATTGCAATTATGGCACCCAAGAAAGAGAACTCTAAAGAATGATGAAGGGATTTTACAAAGTTCTATACTATCACTCAACCTAACTCTAGCTAACCACACTTCCTTACCTGCTTGCCAACCCTTTAGCCTTAATTATACTTAGATAAAAATTAATAGTTTATACTAGCAAATGTTTGCTATTACATTACATCTGCTGATAACTTTTTCTGGTAGTTCTTGAAATGTTTTTCCATTAGTGTGACAACCTTCGTTAGAACCTAAAACAAAATATTTGGTTGCTATTAATAGTTTAAGTTAGTTGGTTTTCTAGCTTACATATGAGAGGCTAGTGTATTATACTTGTTCACGTGTTAAGTTATTTAGACATCATATTTCTACAAGTTGACAAAAGAAATTTGAATGATTTTTTCTACGACACTAAGAGTAGAAAAAAAAATTAGATTAAGTGGACTTAATCAAGAATAAATGGAAATTACAAAGACCAAAAATTTATTTGTGGGGGCTAAAAGGTGATGGTGAAAGAAATAATTATCTAAAAAGTAAAGAACTTGTAGAAATTTGAAACCCAAAATTTTTGATCCATTACTCTTTCTCTTTTCTTTGGTACTAAAAATCCATAAGCAATGACGTGATTTAGAAGACCTAAAGACAAGATTTTTACGATGCCATATTATAGGTTAAATGTATTTATGTTCCGTATTTTAATTGTCTATCTTGTAATGTTTTTTTCTTTCAAAATATTGAGTTTGAATGCTTTGATGAATTTCTTACAACTATTTGAGTTATATTTTAATCTCTTTCATCTATTTGCACTAGTTTTGGCAAAGGGAGGCAGCCAGCTTGAGGAAGGAATTACAACACTTGCAAGAAACTCATAGGTAGAGTGGATGATGCCTAACATTAAATCTTTTAACACATAGCTATTGACATAAGAGTATGCACAATTCACATGTTAACTTATTTATTAACTTAAGTCCATTTTCTTGCTTTTCACTTTTTCCAAAATTATATCCCAAGGATGCTCCAACCTAACCAAATATATAACAAAAAACTTATGTTTTGTGACTATTGAAAAACCTCTTTCTTATGCACACAATAACATACTTTCTAAGATTGACTCTTGCATTCAAATAACTGAAAAGGAATATGCAATAAAATAAACATCTAAATCATCTATATGGTTAGCACTAACTATGAATAGGTTGTTGTTTAAAAAATAGGTTGTCATAGTAGGAATTTGATTATAAAATGATGTTTGCATAGCTAAGCATTTTATAATAGCAACAGGCGAGAGGATTTTTCCATAAAAAATATCAGTTGTTACAAACCTAGATCTTCATACATGTAACTGGCTTCTAAATTCGCCACCACTTATCCTGTTAGAAACTTGATCTCGGGAGGTGGGGAGGATAATATACCAATGAACTAATCATTTTGATCTCATTTTGCTAGCTTCTATAAAGGAAGGGCATAAAATGTGAGAATAGCATCAAAGTACTTTTATAATGATTATTACCTTAGAGGGAAGGATCATAACAAGTCCTACAAAAGAACCATGGTTAAGAGTAAAAAATTCTTTAACAATTATAAGGTAGGGATAATATACCAGCAAACTGATCATTTTGATCTCATCATTGATAACTTTTGTCAATGAAGGGCTTAAAATGTGAGGATAGTCTCAAAGTAATTACATAACGATTATTACCTTAGAAAGGAAGGATTATAACAAAGAAGCATGGTTGAGACTAGAAAAATCTTTAACCTTCATAGGGTGGGGATAATATATTGTTAGCAATGTTAGCACTTCTCCTACTAATCAGCCCATATTACTTCAAACAGCCTAAGCCCATTAAAACCTATATTTGTAAGGGTAAGATGGTGAAGGGGAAATCTGCCACATAGACAGGTTGTTATGAGTTTGTTATAGGTGGTTAAGGAGAGAGATTGTGTAAAAAGGAATATAGAGTGGAACTAAGGAAGAGGGAGGTAGTTTTTACAATTGTGAAGGATTGTTTAGGCCAGGTGGGTAGAGATTGTATGCAAACTCGAATGGAGGCTAGATTATCTACAGTAAAAGCATCTCTTAGGAGGCAAGAATCATCTCTCTCAGCCCAAGAGGGAATGTTTAAGTCACACGATAACACGTTGAAGGACCTAAGAACATAGCTTAGTACCTTGATGGCTATCGTTGAGTCACTGTCCAAATCCCAAAATCTTCTGCAGTCACAGTTGAGAGAAGGATTTTAAACTCTTACGGCAAAAAACCCACAGAAACATAGCGTGTGAGAAGAAGGAGAAGGACCACCGGTGCCTTCCCACCACGCATCCTCTTCTACTGGTGGTGACAGACCCCCAAGTGACTTACAAAGGTCAGGACCTCATCAACAGGAAGAACGCACTACTTCAATCGCTACAAAGAATGCATGGGAAGAGTACAAAAATGCAGCACATTGGGTCAACCTTCCTGCATTGCATAGCAAAGACCCATTCGCGTAGGTTATGTGAGCTTAATCATATTTCATATTCCATGAAATTCCTTCTGAACTTTGTTTGCCGATGGTTTATATATATATGGAGGGAACTACGTTGTATTAGTTCATGAACCTACATGAGTTCGACCCTTGCATAACTTGGGAGTGATTCAAGCATTCCTTGCTTGACCGATAAGGGGAAAAGGATAAAGGTGACCCGATTAAACAGCTGAAGTCAGTGGCTCAGCGTTGATCAATGGACGGGTATATTGATGAATTTGAGAGAGTGGCTTCGTAAATAACCCATTTTCCCGAAGAGTAGTACATAAGCTATTTTCTGGGTAGGCTATGTGAAGAATTCAGGAATCGGGTCCAAACCTGTGACCCGTCGACTTGAGTCCAACTTCTTTCTGTCACACAAAAGGTACTGAGGGAGTTGATCGGAGAAGGAGAAATACAACCTGGTGAGTTAAAGAACAAGCCGCGAATCTTTCCTTCAAGTTATGGGTCTCGGCTGGGTATTTCTAATGTCCAGTGTTCGAGCCAGATAAGTAATATAGCTGTAAGCACTAGGAGTGAAGGGAGAGAGTTGCCTAACAAGCCCCGAAATACCATGACAGATGGTAATCGGTATGGTGGTTCAAAATGGAGGGGGACTAGGAATTTATCCTTTGAATAGCTTATGGAGAGAAGAGTAAAGGGGTTATGTTTTAAGTGTGGTCAAACTTTCGGTCCACTTCACCGATGTCCAGACAAGGAATACAAGTTAATTGTTTGGGAAGGAGATGAAGATGATAATATGATGAATAATCAGTGGTAGAATAGCAACAAGAAGATTGTGAGTTGGTGTGCAATTCGATTGAATTCAGGGAAATCAGGAAGGTACAATCCTCACCCACGAAGTCCATGACCTTGATGGGTAAGCTTAATGAAATGCCTATCTTAATTATGGTAGATAGTGGAGCTAGTCATAATTTTGTATCCAACAAGTTGGTTCAAGCCATGGGAATCTCCATTACTCCTACTAGGACTTTCGGAGTAAGATTGGGAGATTGACATCGGTCCTTCTCACAAGGAATTTACAAGGATATAAAACTGGAGATGAATGGGGTAGGGTTTAGTGTAAATGCATACATCTTTGATACTGGGGGACCCAATTTAATACTAGACTTTGCATGGTTAGAGACATTAGGAGTGGTGAAGGTTGATTGGAAGAAGATGTATATGTCCTCTAACCGAAGGGGAGCAGAGGTTACTTTGTAGGGAATTAACATGCAAGACTCTTCCCCTCATGCTCTACAATAGATACTCAAGTGCTAGTAAATGGAAGTAGAAGGGCTGTTATGGTCCATAGGAATCAGTGGATCCGTATCTGAAGAAATGGGAACCTTGAATGTAGGGTAACAAAAGGAATTGTGGGTTGTTCTGTTCGGGTTTGAGTCAGTTTTTCAAGAGACAAAGGAGCTGCGACCTAAAAGGGCTAATGACCATGCAATCAATATGAAGGAAGGGGCAGAACCTGTGAATATTCGTCCTTATAGGCATGCACATCATCACAAGGATGAGATTGAGAGGCAGATTTGAGATTTGCTGGAAACCAGGGTCGTTAGGCCTAGTATCAGCCCTTTCTTAAGTCCCATGATCCTTATCAAAAAGAAGAGTGGGTCATGGCGGATGTGTGTTAACTACCGAGCTTTAAATAAGCTCACAGTGCCCCAAGTTTCCTATACCAGTAGTAAATGAGCTGATGGAGGAATTACATAAGGCCAAATATTTTTCCAAGGTTGATTTAAGGTTGAGCTTTTACCAAATCAGGGTTAGAGAAAAGGATGTCTACAAAACAGGGTTCTGGACTCATGAAGGGAATAACGAGCACCTAGTGATGCCCTTTGGAATCAGAACGCACCTGCTACATTACAATCCACCATGAACTCTATTTTTAAACCTCTGTTATGTAAGTTCGTTTTAGTTTTTTTTTACAACATTTTGGTTTACAATTCAAATTGGAATCAACATATGCAGCATTTAGCTTGGGTGTTGCAACTTTTACTGGACAATCAATTTTTTGCTAATAGAAGAAAATGTATTTTCGAACAGCAATATGTGGAGTATCTAAACCATGTTATCTCATGTGAAGGGATAGCTATAGATCCATCAAAGATCAAAAGCGTTTTGGAGTGGCCTATTCCCAAAAATGTAAAGGGAGCAAGAAGGTTCCTTGGTCTCACTGGGTACTACAGAAAATTTGTCCAAGATTATGGTAAAATTGCCAAACCACTTACTGATCTTACCAAGAAAGACGGTTTCAGTTAAAGGAAGGAGTTCAAAGAAGCTTTTGAGAAGTTGAAGAGGAGAATGACTACATTACTAGTCTTAGCTTTACCCGATATCTCCAAGGAATTTTCCATCGAGAGTGATGCTTCAGGAAGAGGTTTAAGAGTTGTCCTAATACAAGAAGGCCTCCCATTGGCCTATTTTAGCAAGGCACTGGCTGAATCAACTTATTTTAAATCTGTTTATGAGAAAGAAGTAATGATAGTAGTAGTGCCAATTCAACATTGGAAACATTTTCTAACGGGGAGACATTTCAAGGTTTATACCGACCATAAAATTTTTAAGCATTTATTAGACCAGTAGATTCCATCGATAGATCAACAACGTTGGCAAGCTAAGTTATTGAGTCTAGAATTTGAAGTTCTCTATAAACCTGAAAAGCAAAACGTAGCTACAAACGCCCTCTCTAGAGTAGAAGATGACAAGATATTGTTCTCGATAATTTCAGCTCCATTTTGGCTTGATATGGATGTGGTCCGAAGGGAGGTTAAGGAGGATACCAAGCTGAACTCACTCATGAGAACTCTTCTACAAAAACCCAATTCTAAACCTGATTATCATCTAAAGGATGGCTTATTTTTCTATAAAAATAGGTTAGTTCTTTCATCCACTTCAATGTTAATTCCCTAATTTCTGCAAGAGTATCATCCCTCACCTTCAGGGGGACATTCTAGTTTCCTAAAGACCCACAAGAGGTTGGGTAGCAGATTGTTTTGGCTAGGGATAAAGTCATTAATACAGAAGTTTGGTAATGAATGTGTCATATGGCAAAAGAATAAATACATGGCAATATCTCCAGCTGGACTCTTACAATCCTACCTATTCTCAAGCTTAATCGGGATGAAGTCTCAATGGACTTTATTACAAGGCTCCAAAAGTCCAATGGTTACGAAGTCATAATGGTGGTAGTCGATCGTCTATCAAAGTATGCTCATTTCTTACTCCTCAAGCACCTTTTCATGGCTAAAACAGTGGCTGAAGTATTTACCTGAGATGTGGTGAAATTGCATGGTATTCATAACTCCATATTGAGCGATAGAGACCCACTCTTCACTAGTAATTTGTAGAAAGAGTCATTCAAACTATAAAGGACAGTATTGAAGATGAGTTCTTCATACCACCCCCCAAACGAACGGATAAACGGAAGTAGTTAATAGGTGTCTAGAAACCTACCTTCGTTGCTTCACTATCGAATAACCTAAAAATTGGTCTTATTGCTTATCTTGGGCTGAATATTGGTATAATACTAACTATCATGTCTCAACTGGTAGGACTCCTTTTGAAGTCATCTATGGTCACCTTCCACCAACCTTGCTGCATTTTTTCCAAGGAGAAACTCAAATGGAATCAGTGGCACTAGCTTTGGTTGATAGAGATGAATCCTCACGCTAACTCGAACATAACCTATTACGAGCACAATCTATTACGAAGAAATTCGCAATTGTTCATAGGAGGGAGGTCAAGTTTCAGGAAGGAGACTTGGTCTTTCTTAAGCTAAGACCACATAGACAGCTTACTATTGCATGGTGGATTTGTCCCAAGCTTTCAGCAAGATAATATGGTCCCTTCAAGATCATTGGAAAGGTAGGATAGGTTGCCTATAAACTACAGCTCCAATCTACCTATAAACTAAACCTCCCACCAACATCTAAGGTACATCCAGTTTTCCATATTTCCCAGCTGAAAAACCCGTGGGTGATCATATTGTTGAGCATCGTGTTCCTCAAGGGTTAGAGATGGACACTTTGGAATTAGATGAACCAGAATCAGTCCTAGCCTCACGCATAACTAAGTCCAAGGGTAGAAATATTCAATAGTGGCTCGTTTGTTAGAAAGCTAAACTAGCAGAAGAAGTAACTTGGGAGGATACAGAATTCATTAAAAGGCAATTTCCTTCTACCCAACTCGAGGACAAGGTGCCTATTGAGGAGGAGGGAATTGTTAGCAATGTTAGCACTTCTCCTAGTGATCAACCCATGTTACCTAAGTAGCCTAAGCCTATTAAAACTTATATTCGTAGGGGCCAGATATGGAAGGGGAAACCTACCACATAGGCAGGTTGTTATGAGTTGTTATAGGCAATTAAGGAGAGAGATTGTGTAAGAAGGAATATAGAGTGGAACAAGGAGGTAGCTTTTACAATTATGAAGGATTGTTTAGGCTTGGATATTTTTCTATTAGGGAAGCTTACTCCTGTATATCTCTATTACACACTTAAATAATACAATCTCTATAGCATTACCTATCCCATACGAACAAACTGATCATTTTGATCTCATCATTGCTAGCTTTTGTAAAAGATGGGTGTAAAGGAAGGGCTTAAAATGTGAGAATAGCATCAAAGTAATTGTATAATGATTATTACCTTAGAAGGGAAGGATTATAACAAGTCCTACAAAATGCCCATGGTCCAGACTAGAAAAATATTTAACAATCATAGATTGGGGTTAATATACCAACAAACTGATCATTTTGATCTCATCATTGCTAGCTTATATAAAGGAAGGGTGTAAAAGAAGGGCTTAAAATGTGAGAATAAAATCATAGTAATTATATAATAATTATTACCTTAAAGTCAAGGATTATAACAAGTCATACGAAAGAAAGATGGTCAAGACTAGAAAAATCTTGAAAAGTCATAGTGCAACTTAGTCAACTATAAGTATAGGTTATCATGCATTAGAATACAGGAATGGAGTTCAGGATCTCAATGACTTGTTAAGGTTTGCACAAAGACAACCTCAATTATTTTCAATACAATGTTTATCTTATTAGAGAACTCTAATGCCTCTAATAGACACTGCAGTGAAAACGTGATTTGATCAATATTTCACAAGGTAATCCATCAATATGTTCTAAGATATCTTAGGTAAACTAGGCATTAAAGTTAAAGAATGGTCTTTGTAGTTTACATGTTGGGAGTTTGGTTTTCAAATTAACTTTGGCTAACTTCGTGGATATCCTTGTCACAAGATTATTCCAACATCTGTAGAGCAACTTTCTATCATACAAGCAAATCTATAACTTGAGAATATAATTCAGTTGATAATGACTATCTTCTCATAATAACCTTTCTATTAGGTAAGAGTAAGATTATATATTATTCGACCTCCTTAGATCTCGCGTGTCCACGTGATTTCTATTGAATGTTGTTGTTATCATCATAATAATGCATAATGATTATAATACATAACTTTTTCTTTCCTAAGACTATCCAGTAGCATTCCATAGCACTTGATGAAGACCATTGATGAAACTTATCCCATCCTATTACATCCAACCCTATATCCTATCTGCAAATCTATGCATTTCAGATGTAAAACCTACAAAGCATTTACCTAAAAAAAATTGTAAAGGAAACTAATGGGAGAAGAGCTCTCTGGTTTGAGCATCAAGGATCTACAAAGCCTGGAAAGCCAATTGGAGATGAGTTTGAAAACTGTCCGAGCTAGAAAGGTATGGCAGCTTTGCTGGTACTGCGACCTTGGTTTCTTACAGAATTATGTGCATCAACTGACTTTCTTTCTTTTCCTTTTTTTTTCTTTTACAGGAACATAATTTATCTGAAGAAATTAAAGAATTGAACAGAAAGGTTTCCCCTTCAACATATTCCACACGCACACATAAAATTTTCAGGCCATCTGACTTTTGTGCGGTTGAATGCAGGGAAATCTATTTTATCTAGAAAATCTAGAACTACGTAAGAAGGTAGACATCATCCATCAAGAAAATGCAGAGTTGCGTCAGAAGGTAACGGTCTAGACAGATGAATTATCAAATAAATATATCAGATTCCTGACCTAAGCGACTTATATTCACAACGAGAAGATAAGACCCAATTACAATCAAGTCGACTCAGTTGCCCCAAGTCACATCAGGAATATGTATAGCTGCATCCAGGATGTTATGTCTCTCTCTTTACATCTGACAAAGTGAACTAAGTTTTATCTCATATGCCTAAACAGAGTTTTTGACCCCAGGTATACGGAGAGGAGGATCTGGCTGAAGCAAATACTAGTCCTCACCCTTCATACACCCTAAGTAACAAACATGATCTGCATCTCCCAATTCACCTCGAGCTGAGCCAGCCACAACCCCAAGACAATGAAGGAACACTACGATCAATGAAACTAGGGTAAGTTAGTGAGAAATGCGGGATTTAAGTACAAAAACGATTTTTTAATATGTCTTGAGAATGTTCTGTGACAGATTACAACTGCAATAGAGCGAATGAGTTGTTCATGTATATTGGTAGTCATGCTACACAGTTTAAAGGCCAAGCTCATATCTATGGGATTTCTCATCAGCTACTAGCTAGGACTACTTTCAACAACAGGGTCATTGCATTTGGCATGACATTTATCTACAAGACAGACTTCTAGAAATTGCTGCAGAATGATCACAGACCAGCATACCTACAAATTATGCAATAATTGGAAACCTCAGTATGAGCTAGGTGCTTTCATGTTCCCTAACCTAAAAGAAAAGGAAGGTGCCAAATGTAACTTTAAATATTGTTATATTTTTGAAATTGAATTGGTTTGGAGATCACAATATGAAAATGTGTTTAGTGAAGATTTATTGGAATCTTAAACAGAAACATTTAAGTTCGATGCTAATGTTACAGTAGCAGTATACATTCTTTGATTCATCGAAGAGTTTACAATGAACTAAGTACGATAAGACAAGCAAATCAACTCAGTTGAACCACAGTACATGAGAACTGCTTATTTTAAATTTGAGAAGTCTATTTATACATGAATACAACGTGGCATCATGACAGCACTTATCTCTGCACCTAACATCTGAAAATAGTAGCAAGTCACTACTAATTTCTGTACTGAACACAATAAACCTACATGCATTTGTTCATTTAAATTTAAAACTTAGAAGTTCCTTATACCAACGCGGTTCATGTCACCACGAAACATGTCATTAATCATCCATGTGGTGAAGAGAGAAGCTTTGTAAATTTATCATATGCACAAAACTAAACCTGCCCAGCTTCCTCAACAGAAAAAGAAAATTGATAGGAATTCTGATGTTAAGATTAAATATAAAATCAAATGTTTTAGCTTATATCACGTAGGCTATGTGTATTTCGTTTGGAAGAAACAAGTGCATTAAGAACAGATGCAAATCAATTCAGAATAAGAAAGAACACCAAAAGCATATCCTATCCAACTATATGCAGTAGTGATGCCAGACAGAAACAGTCATTCAGATATTAGCACTATTTCCATTCATGATTCAACATTGCCAGGACCAGAAAAGAACTTCACAAATGAATTCTATGCAGAAAGGGCAATCCAGCATACACAGTGGACAAAGGTTGGTAAGTAAAGTTCTGCACCATTCAACATTTCTTTATTTCATGGAGAGCGACGCTTGTCTTGTGAATGCTAGAGGTAAGCAGACGCTGTAATGAGAACAGAAGGCCCTTCCACCTTTTTGTTCCCCAATCAGGCTTCAATTTTATTGTATCTGTCGAACGCAAGAGTATTTACTCAAAATTTGCATCCCAATGTTAAGCTTGCAGTGGAAACATATAACTCTCACGTATCTAGCTGTATATGAGAAATGTGGTTCACTACTTGTTTTTCCAGTGAACAAGCTATATAGTTGCTTGTCTCAAGTCCTTATAACATGGAATTTAAATTACTTTGCATGAAAAGTCTGTAATAAGGCAGAGGTCAATTATTCATAAGATAATATAATTTCAACAAACATTATGTAGGCATAGCGACGGAAATATCAATTGTGACGTAGAAATTTGGTAACTAAAAAAGGAAATAACTGCATCCACCTTTGCATAAACATGTAGACACTTTTGTACTAATAGCTCAAACTCATGGCCCACTTGGTGTACGCACTCTAATCTGTACTGCATTAAAGAAGCAGTTGTCACTGAGGTGGAAGCACTTTACTAGAAGACATTACGCCAAGCAAATGCATTATGGAGATAACAGCACATCGACTCAAATTACAGTGTGTAAAAGTTTTAGTATTTGGATACCATTACATTAATATATGATCTAATATGGGCTTCAACCAACGTTTTAAGTTTTTTCACTGAGTGGTTTCTTGGCATGTACCACATCAAGATAAATAAATTCTATTAAATAAAAGTTTAAAAAAAAAGGATTTTCAACCTAACTTTCTAAAATATCCTTGATATTTTTCTTACATTAACCTTAGCCCATACTCTTCTTTGGCATCTACAATTTAATCCTTAACTTTTAGCAATCATTAACAGCAGTTTAGTCATGGATTGGAGTCTTCAATATAAGAATAAGTACATCAACCTTTTATAAGTTATTGTTGTAAAAATATGTCAAGTAAAAGATATGAAACTCTTGTAATTTAAGAAATTTTAAAAAATTCTTTAATCTTTAAGACTTTTTAAAAAAACTCCCTTTAATTTTTAAATTTTCAAAGAAAACACTTTTATTAGATTTCATTTAAAAAACAATGATAAAATAACTATAGTATGAACATCATATATAGATCAATCAAATGTTGCCTACATGAAGATCTAATCTACTTAAAACGAACTAATTAAACCTAATATTAACTAATAATTTATTATAACTGTGTTAAATTATTAATTTATGTCGAGTTTAATTAGTTTATATCAGGTTTAAAAGTTAAGTTGATTATCATGTTAGTGACATTTGATTGATATATATATGAAATTCATACTACATGTGTTTTATTGTTATTTTTTGACTGAAGTCTAAGAGAGTTTTTTTAAATTGAAAATCATAAGATTTTTTTAAGAATTTTAAAGATTATAGAATTTTAAAAAAATTTAAATGATAAGAAAAGTTTATGTCTTACTTAAATATACCAAAAGTAATAAAATACTTCAGAAAAAGAAAAATAATGAACTTCTTTTGTTTCTCAAGCTCCATGGTTCCTACCTATTAGAAACACAATGAACTTAATATATTACATAACTGCTACAATCTAGTGTAACTATATATAAAGTAATTTAGTCAAAAGTTTTCTGGAAGCAACTTACATTACCATATTACAGTGAAACAAAACTATTAAATGTATGATCTTAAATAGCTAGAGCATAATTCATTAAGGTCAAGTATAGTTAAAATATCCATGCTAAATGTTGTGAAATGATGGGCTTTGATGGAATTATTAATCTTAAACTGCTGATTCATTCCATAAACTAATTAACAAAGCCATCATGAAAAATTAGTACAAAATTGTCATGAGTCTCATGTTTAATTTTCCTTTAAACATCATCTACAAGTTTTTCACAATACTTCTGTCATAATCAAGTTTTTTTATGATTTGAACCTATTAACTTTTATCTTTGCTTCCTAAACAATAATCTGTAAGCTTGATTAAATGTCAAAAAGACCCACACATAACTCGAAAAGCTTAGAATATATTAGTAATTATTCCTTGTACCTATATCTATTTTAACTTTTAAGCATTGTCAATAGTTCTTGTAAAAAAAGTGGTATTTATTTTCTCACACATATATTTTCGTGAAGCAAAAAACAAGATATATACAAGAAGGTATGTTAAGATATTGTTCTTAGGCTTTACAATGTCTACGACTAAAAAACATAATTGACCTTTGAATTAAGGAATTTCCTATAAGTAAGATTTTTATATTAAGCTCTTCTAATGACTCACGCCAACATTTCCTCCTTAAATTAGTGTATAAACATCACTAATGCCCAACTTAACAAGGGGGTCAAAGACGTTTTTATTGGAAATAACCTTTATAAGTTTGTTTTTCAATTGATTTTTTTACCTAGCAAATGAAAATTAAATGATCTTTTTATCTAAATTCTGTTTGATGAAATATCAATTCACCTCCATATGTTTGATATGATCATGGTTAACTAGGTTGTGTGATATATCAACGGTAGCCTTATTATCCAAAAACAAACTCATTACAAAACAAACCCACATCTATTATCAATTATCTAAGTTAAAGGATTTCATAGCGTCCTTTTGTTTTACCTCTAAACTCGACCCCAACACTAGATAAAGCCATCATTTCCTGCTTCTCACTTTTCTATGTAATTAAATTGTCTCCCATAAATGTAAAGCAACTTAAAGTAGATTTTCTTTTTAAAATATTCCATGCTTAGTCTACATATGTGTACTCTTCAATATTTAGGTGACCATTATTGGAAAACATTAATCCTTTTTCTAGTGAAGACTTAAGGTAATGGAGAATTCAAAATATTGCGTCCATATAATCTTTACTAGTATTAATTGGCTTATTACACTTACAGAATAGGTGATATCTAGGCGAGTAAGACATAGGTAGATAAGTTTACTCATAAGTTTCTAGTACCTTCTTTTATCTATTGCTACAATCTAATATTCTTATGATAGTAAATCCAACATATGTTTTCGTTAGGAGAGAACTATGCTTTTTTGTAATCTTGTTATCCCATCCAGCCTGATGCCTATTGAGCTATTGGGAAATCATTGATGGATAGTTGTCAAAAAACCTATGCTCTTATTAGGACTTTCTTCATCTTCATGATTAGATTGTTAAGGATGGACTTACTTAAGTTAATTGCCAATTGCGTCAATTTGAGGGAATCAACTATGGTTATGAAGTAGCTTGGATTCTTTCTTAATCAAGAGTCAAGAAACTCCCAATGAAGCTCTAACGCCATTTTAAAAAATGGTATTTATTTATCTTAAAAAGATTTTCCCTCTCTTTCTCTCTCGAATGAACAATAATTTTCTCACCAGCACAGTAACTTTCCATATTTGACAAGCTCTAGCTGAAGGTTTAACTTTCCCCCTTTAGGAAGTTATATGGAAGGCCCTAAGGGAGGTTCCTCTCCCACAACTATGGCTTAGTTTCACTTCCCTACTCTTTAAGTGCCTGAATGTCAACTTTCTAAGTAAACAAAAGGTTGAAGGCATAAATGGGTATGGAAAATCCTAGAGCAGTGTAGTCTCAACAAATTCACCTCAGGATAAGCTAAAATATTTTCCTCTACCACAATTCTCGAGCTGCTCCAAGAAGGTGCCAAACTATGAAACAACACTATAGTTGGTTTTTTTCCTAAGCAAAAGAGTTGTTTTTCCCTTCATGCATAATTGGGCTCTTACTAGGTGGGGTAACAAGGGCTTAGACAAAATCTTGCTCACTAAAGAGGAGATCTTCTTATTCAAATACATAGACAGTGATAGTATGAGTAAAATATTATAATCATGCGTTTGACATATTGGAGGACAATCAATGTTCATCCAAAAATGCATTCCAGGCTTGGAGTTTGACAAGAGTAGCATAGAAACCATCCCTCTTTATATTAACTTCCATAATATACCTTTCAAATACTAGACATTGGATGATTTTAGTTTCCTGGCTAGTTCAGTTGGTAAGCGTGATGTTTATGATTTAGCAACTTCTAAACTTAAGAAAATTTTTTATGCTTATATTTGTGTGGAGATTAATCCTAAGAATCCCCTCCCTAACATTCTACCTGTTATGAAGCTTAGTTATGCCAATAAGCTTGTAAGAGCTGAGGTTTAACTATCTTACAACAAGAAACCACAATTGGGGAAATAAGTGTGGAGACCTACAAGAAAAGTATTCTCCTCCTCAGGGAGCTATAATGAGCTAATGGGTATAGAGGAGGAATCTAAAAATACTGAAATCAATCCTATTGAAATTATACCCGAATGTCATAATTAGAATGCTTATGCAACTGAGGGTGATGACCTGATCAATCATCAAGATAATTATATAATGAGTGAGGAGGGGAAAGCTAGTATTGACCCACAAAAGTTGAACAGGAGATTCCACATCAAGATCCTTTTCATAAGATACAAGAGTTAAATGACCAATTCACTCTGACCTCTACTAGAAAGTCTGGGAGAAAAAGGAGGAAACCCAAAGGTGGGAGAAAAAGGAGGAAACCTAAAGGTGGTTGGTAATCTCAACTCCTAAGCATTATGATTTTTTAGAATTTGAAGGGATTTAATGAGCCTTATAAGGGACAAGCTATTAGGGATCTTTTATTGGAAAAAAAACAATTATGTTAGGATTGCATAAACCAAGATTAAAAGCTCATAAGCTTCATAATGCTATGAAAATCCAAGAAAAAACTAGAACTTTGGTTCTAATCATGGTTGTCACTTTAATGGTAGAATAATATTTGCCTATAATGCTCTAAAAATTCAAGTTTCTGCATAAGATCTCCTGATCAACTTATTCACCTCAACTCCAAGCCCATTGAGATAGGAATTGAGATTGAAATCACCATTATCTATGCTTCTAATTTAAAATTCCAGAGAGCAAAACTCTGGGAGGACTTATTCTCAATTCAAAATTTAATCAACAATCCTTGGTTAATTACTAGAGACCTTAGTTGTGTTTTGCACACCTCAAAAGCTTAAGGGGATAGGATAAATGTTTATAACATTGGCAGGGAACTAATATATGTAATCTCTAAACTAGAAGTGACTGACTTAAGATTAGTTGGAAAATTTTTCACTTGGACTAACAAACAACTTGGCAATTGCCTCATTAGGAAGAAGTTAGTCAAAATACTTTTCAATCATCTTTTTTTTGAGCCATTTTCCTAAATCTTATGCTTACTTTGGTTCCCCACCTTGGTTTGATCATTTTAGTATGGAGGTTTTGAATGTTATCTCTTCACCCACCTTTAGACCTCTTTTTAGTTTCAACTTCCTCATCAACAAGGCTTTATGAATCTAATGCAAGAGGTGTGGAGAGGCTTACCCGCTTATGAGGAAGCTTCAATTACTTAGAGTTAAGCTTAAATGCTTTTACAATACTGACAATTCCATTACATCTGTTAAGCTGCTTAAAGCCAAGATGAAGTTGAGAAGAGCTCAAGAAGCTTGCTACCTCAATCTAGATAATGCTGATTACAGAAATGATGAAAAAAACAAATTAATGAATTACATTAAGGCTCTTTGAGATCATAATTCTTTGCTTATGCAAAAAGAAAAGAGTATTTTGGCTCAATTAAGGTGATTTCAACATTATATTTTTCTATAATTTAGTCTTGGAAAGGAGAAATACCAATAAAACAACTTGTCTCTTAGACTCCAATGAGCATATGATCACTAATAAGGATGTTTTAGAAGAATTTGATATACAATTATTTCGAATGACTCTTGGAGTTCCAAACTCACATGGATCAACTAATCTATATGGGCTTAGGAATCTTATAGGTCCCTTTATCACTCTATCTCAGGAGGGCTTAACAAAGCTTTAACACCCTGCCTCTCCTCAGGAAATTAAATTAGTTTTATTTAACCTCAATCTTGTGAAAGATCTTAGTCCAAATGGTTATAATGCCCACTTTTTTTTTCAAAAAACTTGGCATATTATGGGTAGTCTTCTTGTGGACACAATACTAGAATTTCTAAATTTTGGAAGAATCTTAAGGGAAATCAATGCCATTCACATCTGCTTGATCCCAAAACACCTCAATGCAAACTATCTCATTAATTTTCACCTTATATCTTGTTGTAACATTATTTACAAAGTAATCTCTAAATTGCTTACCAACAAACTCAAAAGGAAATTGAACTAGATTAATCATTGCTCTCAAGGTGCCTTCATACCTGGCAGATCAATCTCAGATAACATTCATCTAGTCTAAGAGCTGATGAGAGAATACAACTTTGGAAGAACTATTAAAAGCCATATTATCAAAAGTGATTTCTCCAAAGCTTTTGATATACTTCACTAGAATTTCATCTTAATCTGCTTGGAATGGCTTGGTCATCCCAGCTTGTTTATTAACTGGATACCCTCTTGCATCTTTGGTCCTACTTATTATATGCTCATCAATGAGGCCCTTACCAAGCAATTTTGAGGTTATAATGGCATTAGGTAGGGAGATCCTATCTCTCCCTGCCTTTTTGTCATTATTATAGAAATCTTAAATTGGATCATTAGCTCCAACATTTATTGGAATTCAAATTTTGAGTTTCATTATAAATGTATGGAGTTATCACTTACTCAATTATGCTTTTCAAATGATCTATTATTATTTTGTGGAGCTCGACAGGAATCCATCTTAATTCTGCATAATTCTTTTATGGTTTTCAGCAGATTATCTGACCTAATCATTAAGTCAAGCAAGAGTAATATATACTTCTCTTAAAACACTTCTAACACTGAAAGTCTCCAACAAATTTTTGAATTGAATTTGCATGGTATGCCTTTCATATACTTAGAGGTCCCCATTTTAACTAACAAACTAAAATATCAATACTTCCTGAGGATCTAGGAGAAATATAAGAAAATCATCAACTCCTAGTAGAATAGAGCTCTTTCTCAAGCTGGGAGAGTTCAGTTGATTATTCCAGTTCTTAACAGTCTTCACACACATTGGAGTTCTCATCTTCTTTTACCAAAAAGAATCACTAAAGAAGTGGAAGAAAGCATCATAAACTTTCTCTGGTCTAGGAAGCGTGACATTTCTAAAGGTGCTAAAGTTAGATGGAAGCAACTTTGCTGGAAAAAGCAAGATCAGGGTCCTGGTGTTACCCCAATTTCAACCTTTCAGACAATACAAGTTGCAAAGAGGATTTGAAGACTATTCAAGGATAAGGAATCTCTGTGGAGGAAGTGGATTAATAAGATCTACCTCAAAGAGAACAGTCTATGACAAATCACAGAGAAGGAAGAGCATTTCTGGGTTTTTTATCCAGATCTTAAGAAAAAGGAAATTGGTATACTCTTTCATTAAAATTCAGGTGGGGAATAAAAATGACACATAGTTCTCATTCGACAATTAGACTACGCTTAGTCCTCTTTCCCGTAACTGCTAAAAACTTATTATTTATCTTCCCAATTATCAACCAAATCACTCAATATCAGACAAACCTATATGGTCATTAAGCAGCAACGAGAACTACTCCAATTCTACTTACATTAAGGCACTTAAGCCTTCTATAGCAATCATTCCTTGCTTTAATATTGTTTGGAAAGCTTTCTTGAATCCTAAGGCCTCCTTCATAACTTGGCTAGCAACTAGGGGAAGATTAAAGAATAAAGATATGATTATTGGATCCAATGACACTCTTTATAAGCTATGTAGCATTGAAGAAGAAAGCATTGCCCATCTATACTTCAAACGTGAATACACTGCCTCCATATAGGCTAGTATTCAACATGCCTTGAATCAATTTTGCCATGAAGTAAATTGGAACAAAATTTTGGAATGGGCTGAAGCAAAGTACCACTCTATAGGGAAAGATAGAGTCTGTTTAAATCTCAGTTTTAACTATGCAGTATATGCAATCTGAAGGGAAAGAAACCAAAGAATTCATAACATTCCAAAATTGCTAAGCATACTCTAATTCACAAGCTGCAATACTGGATGAAGGAAACTCTAGTAGCCCATAAAGTTGGTGATCACCTAAGCATTCACCTCAGAAGGTAATGGCACCTTTAGTTCCATAGTTTTTTCATAAGAAAACAATTATGTTGTTGTATTATCTTTTGTCGGAAACAATTGTGTAATATCCCTTTATGATGCCTTTCATGGGTATTAGCGAATTCTTTATTTAAATTCAAAAAATGGTGTTATTTTATCACACTTCTACATTTTTATTAAGCACGAGAACGTATGTTAAAAGGTTGTTTTTAGGTTGTATAATATCTATGACTAAAAGGTATGATTGACCCTTGAATTAAGGGATTTGCTACATTTATGATTTCTATATTAAACTATTCTAGTGACTGATGCCAACAGTTATATATAAAAGAAATAAGGCAAAACATTATACCGTGCAAGCTATTCTTAAGAAGTATGTAGGTTGTTGCAATAAAAAATTTATTGGTATAAACCTGAACATAAGCTGTTTTAGAAAAGTAATCAAATACAATATAAAAGTTAGCCATCTAAGTTATGCATTAAAATTGCCAATAGTTGCAAGATAAATAAAACTGTACCTATCTTCAAGCATTATAAATGCAACAATGAAAACCTAGACAGAGGAATGATAAAGTAATCTCCATTTAGAGTTATGCATTAAAATTGCCAATAGTTGCAAGATAAATAGAACTGTGCCTCTCTTCAAGCATAATAAATGCAACAATGAAAACATAGACAGAGGAATGATAAAGTAATCTCCATTTAGATTTTTTCCGAAGAGATAAATTGCAAACTTACATCCATTAAAGTGCTAAACAAATTTTGGTCTAGTTAGATCTTAAGTTATGAAGTGGTGTCTAGCACCATGAAAAAAGTATTTCAAATGTGACTTGTAGTTAAATGAATCTGCACTCTCTTTAAGTGTACCAAGCAAAATGTTCTCAATTCAATTCAAAGAGCAAGAAAGAAACTGAAAATTTTTGACATATCGAATATGTGGCACAAATCTGCAATCTCTTTCTGTTTTCTTTTTTGAGAGGAACTTAGAAACAATCTCAAGAATTGAAGTATGGGAACACAATATATTTAGAAATCTAATTATCTAAAATGTTAAAGTTTTGAATTTCATCTTAAAAAGTACAGATTTGTTTTGTCAAAATAGCTTTGAAGAGTTATTTTGTTAATTTTAACGGCAGTAAGTGAAATAGCTATTTATTGAGATCTCTTTTTTCTTTTCTTCAGTTAAAGAACATATAAACAGCTCTTATCTTGTATCATTATAGTTGCAAGTACATCAACCTTGAAATTGAAAGTCCAATCATGCAAATGAAATGCACAGCATCAAGCAATCTACCAAATTTGCAGGTCATTAGCAATTTATAAGAAAAAGATAAAGAATGAAATGATAGGGATTCCTACAACCTTGTAAAAGAAGGATGTCCAAACAAAAAATACCGTCTGCAGCTGCAGAAGAAGATCGCAAAATCAAATAGAACCATACCAGCATTACTCTAGGGTAATATTAGGAAGTACAATAGGATATATATTAATGGTACATTTTAGTATTGAGTAGATAACGCATACATAGACATTACTACCTCCATTTTCAGACATTGTGAATCAACTATAACACAAAATAGAGCTGGCAAACCATTTTCACTTCCTCTTCCGTCTTGACTTTTTTAACTTCGTCAAGAAAAACCCGAAATACAGCAACAATCGAAGCCCAAACCTTCCTGCGTCATCGAATTTCATAAAGCAAAAACATAAAACACTCACTTAACGTAACTAAATATAGACCAATAAGTTTTTACCTAACTGTGCATCTACCACCATGTTTTAACACTTCAAAATACCTCGTTGTAGCTACCAACAGAAACCAAAGCGTCATAGTTATAAAAGCATCTTCAAATGAATCCACGAGACTACCCTACGAAAAATAAAACACATATGAACTAAAATCCCACAAGAGGCCTAAACTTGATGCAATAAGACAAATAAAAAGGTGCAAAAATTGCACCAGTCACGGACAGACTTGGAAAGCAATAAAGCACCAAAGATATAGACAGTGAACAAAAGCACCAGAAAACATAGTCAATGAAGATACAAGAGGGGAGTTGAAGGGAAGGGAAAGACTGGGGTCAGTAAGACGAAGAGAAAAATAGAGGGAAAAAGGGCGATATAGAGGAGAGAGAAGAAAATATCTGATCCAACTTCCTATTGGGAGTCCAACTTCCTCGATTATTGGGAGTTTAACTAATTTTTCTTATGCAAATGGCAACAGGTGTATGAATTTTGTCGTAATCATAAACACTTAACACGTGTCTCCTACCGACAAGATTGCATTAGTTAAATCTGTCTTAGTACGGTCCCTGTCTTTAAGCTTTCAAAAACTATAATTTAATCAATCCGTCATTGTTTCAACTTTTTATAACTTTCAGAAACTATGAACTGAATGTAGCTTTTTATTCAAGGTGAAAAGAAATTAACTGCCTTGCATTAATAGAGAAGAAAGAGGCCGGCGGAGCTGGAGGGTGCTGCGCTCTACACTATTACCCTTCTTTTATCAGCTCCCAAAATTTTCTAATCTACTTTTTCTATTCTAACCTTATTTTGTTAGATTTTATTCATATATTTATATATGTAAGTATGTGAATAAATTTTAATAGAATACAATAAAAACAGCATAATTAATATAGAAGATCTGATCTCTTTTATCAGAGTTCAATATTTGATGTTTCAGTTTATTTAAATAACGTCAGGCCTACACGAGCTCTTGTCTATTAAATAATCTTAGGATAGTGCTACAAAGCTGCAAAGGTGTGCGTAATTATTTCTTATTTTTTATTGACTTACCCTAAAGTTAAGCTTGACTTCATTTTGTCTGCCTGAAAGATGAAAGCATAGCGTGCAGGTGTCTCATCTAGTTCCAGCTTTTGTCATAACTAGGATGGATGAGTATAATCAGTGGCTTTCAGCTAAAAAGATTAGTTAGTCCTTAATATCTTTAGGGTTCAAATGTGACTTTCACTACAAGAATATTATACAATCTGCGATGTTTTTAAAACGTTGCAACTTTCCTTTTGCGACGTTTTAAAAAATGTCATAAAAAACGTCGTAGATAGTGGAGTAGACAATAAGTTTCTGCGACGTTTTAAGGGAAACGTCGCAGAACGTATCAATATTCAGCAACGTTTAAGAAAACGTCATGAAAATTTGGACTTTTGGCGACGTTAATATAAAACATCGCAGAATCATAAGTACGATGTTTTACAAAACGTCGTGGAATTGTTATTATTCCGCGACGTTTTAAAAAACATCGTGGAATTGTTAATATACCGCGACGTTTTGTATATCGTCGCGGAATTGATAATATTCTGCGACGTTTTATAAACGTCGCGGAATTATTAATTCCTGAAAAATAAAGAATTAATTAGATAGTAAAATTCATAAATACTAAAAAAATTGTATTTGAACTATGTACTCACCCATTTTTCTTTGCATTCTGTAGTTGTCCATTGACCTTTACTTTCATCATAATGAGTGTGATACCATAGCTTCATCCGGTCACACTCTTCTCC
>JANZXP010000196.1:34747503-34763871 GCA_027576715.1 Erythroxylum flavicans
ATCTTCATTGACAAACTGTACGACAATAGAATAAGTGGCATTTATAGGGACATCATCTATAATTTTAGTAATAAGCTCAGCATTAACAACATGATCAAACCATTTAACTCCAACTTCAAACTTCTGCTGACACATTTTTGGATCAAACCATTCAAGCTCAGCATTAACAACATGATCAAACAACATGATCAAACCCACATTTTGGAATTCAGCTGACATCTTATATATAGGTGTAAAATAACTAAGTTCAGAAAGCTAGAAGAGTTAATAGTGTACTGCACTAATGAATCAACAATAAGAGCAAAAAAAGCTTTAAAAAATCAAATTGTTCCACACTGTAAAGAACCCAAATTAATTCAAGTTGCAAACTTACTTGGAAAGAGGAACACCACACTACTGATTGTCAATGACACTTTTCTTTGTTGAGCACTGGAAAGAGGAAGACAAAGAGGAAATTCACACTCTTGCACAATGGAAATAAGTAGGACATGGAAATGGGTATTATTCAAAATGAAACTTCCTAACTAAAACCGAAGAAAAGAGAGAGAAGCCTAAACCGAAGTGACTAATTTTCATGTAGTGGAAACCGCCAGAATGTCGGAAGGAGGCAGGAGAAGCTCGACGGCAGTGCAGCGCAGGTGTTGGGGGTTGAGAGGAGGGAAGGAGAAGGAGACTGCCAGAGACGTTTTAACAAACACACAACGACGTCGTTTGGTTTAGCGGAAAACATTTTAACAAGGCCTTCTGTGACGTTTTCTTCAATAAAACGTCGCAGATTCTATTTCGCGACATTCTATTCTTAAAATGTCTCAAAAACTATAAAAAATCCTCAACATTTTCATAAAACACAGTGGACGTTTTATCAATCAAACGTCGCGGATTGCCTTCATTTTTTGTAGTGTTTCTCCACTTTGGATGTGGTTGTAATTGGATATCATATAATTACTAGTAATATATTATACTTAACACCAAGCACTGAAGAGTAGTTTATAAGGAATACTATGCTAGAATACAAATGAAACTTTCACTTGCCATCACATTCCCATGCATGTGTATAAACTTGACAGCCATCCACCACTATTCCTTTTATCTGTTGGACAACTGCTAGGTCATAATAGTCAACTTTGCATCATTGGTACTAAAAAAATTGAATTTTTGAGTATACATTTCAAAGATGGATTTTACCAGCTGGTCCATATATTGCATAAGAGTTGTTAGATTTTCTTGATGAACAACAAGACTGTTATGAAGGCAACTCTAGCTTCCATTACTGCCGAAAGAATGTAATTGTATCTCTGCCACCACTTCTTTTGGTAGCGAAAGATCAAGAAATTGAAAATTGTTCCAACTATTATCCATGCATTGTAATTTAGAGTCGTTGCTGCTGGCATCATTGAAGTACCCCCTAGAAGGATCGGGAGGTTAATTAGGGGAATCCAAGATTGCTTGGGGAATGCCTGGTGTAGCAACCATAATATAACTAGTCCTACTGTCTTGTTATAAAGAACTAGTTCATGGTTTGAGTTCCCAAGAGATTCGAAGATTCTTTTAGGTTCCACCAAACCCCATATGACAGATGCATCAAAGAATACACGGTCAATTGGTCATTTCCAAAGATCTTCAGGGGAAGTAAATCATCCCGGCATATGTTCTCTGTGGCGTTCAATAGCCACCATGCCCCTACTAGATTGATAGTTCCAGCGAGTACTGTAATTCCAAAAGGAAGTAATAGTTTCGCAAAATATCTGATTTGGTCGTAATGTTTTTAATATGATCAAAAGCAAAAAAAATTAAATGCACAAATGCAAATTTAACAGTAAAAATTTGTTAATGCAGTTAGGCACACTTTGTCTACGTCTGCGAGGCCCTCACCTAGCTTAATACTTTCACTAATGACAATAGTTTTATACAAGGCTTTATCGAGCCGACTTATTCAACGCTTGACATTATCCCTCATCCTCACAACCCGTGAAAGTAATTTACTCCCTACAAATGACCGACTCGTGCTAACCTCAATAGAGGATTGTTTTCAGCAACTGTTAACAATAAAGATAATAAATAAATAACTCAAGTAATTAAAATAATAAAGAACATAACGAATACACTTGAGATAAGAAAGACAATTTTCCTAATAATTTCCATCTTCTTGAACGAAAAATCGGAAAGTTGTCCAAAAATAAATATGTTGTAGTCTTTCAATATAATCACCATAACATCATACCCACGATGCCAGAACAACTAACAACCCCCAAAGATTCAAAAGGAGAAGAATATGCAGCTACAGAAACAATATAATCCATGATAAGAAAACAGGAACAAGGTCATGAGACCTTGAGAGAAACTTGTAGCAGCAAGTCTAAAATGGTATCCTATAAAATCGCTTCAAATATGATATAAGACCAACCTTAATTTTCGTTCAAGAATGAAAGGATACACAACTGCAGAAAGTCATACACATAACCAAAAAACATGGCAAGATGATCACAAATCTTCTAGCTGAAATATGTAAAAACCAAAAGAGAAAATCACAGCTGCACCAACACTCAATTAACGACAACAAATCAAAGAAAAACGCAGCATACACACTTCAACCTAGGTCACGTGATACACTTCAAAAGTTTGCAAAGATGGAGTTGTATCTTAACATAAACAGCTATAGAACCTTATGGAAAATCACCTCAGAAATACCAACTTCCAAGTCATCCAACATCTGTCATTTTTCCTTTTCCAAAAATGAAAACATTTAGCCCACCACCCATTTAAATCCCAGCCACATTACAACTGCCATTATCAATTCAAATTGGATAGCAATTATCCCAAAATAGATTATAGATTTAAATTCCATCTTAATTAAGATTTTAAATCTTATCAAAGTTGTCTTGGAAGAGTCCCACATAAACTTAACTAAGTCCAATTTTCAAATAATATCCAAAATTAAATAACAAGATATTATAACCTATATCTTAACTATCTGTCCCATTTTGGCATTATTTGTCACATATTTAAAGCTCCTCCTAAAGGAGATAATTGGACATATAATATCAAATTCACAATCCACAAAAGAACTCCCCCTTAATCAGTCAATAAGATCCAAACATAAGCAGTTATCCGAAGATACAAATATCCAAAATTAACAAAATCCAAATAACAAATCAAAAATAGATGTTCCAAAATAGTGTTCTCCCCTTTGGGATAAAAAATGCCAAAAAGTAAAATAAGGAAGCATCTAAAAATCAAAGAACTTTGCTTCAATTGACGAAGAACATCAATCCCCATTTGAAAGATACCTTCAATCCTATTGATTTTTGTAACCAGAGCAGCATGCGGATTGATGGATGAAAAGGTCGATGCATCAGAAGGTCTAGACAGAGTATAAGGAAAATCAACGACTTGAGCTTGCTTATTCACATTCAAAATCCTTGGAGAGATATTCATCAATGTCATTAGTTCAAGAGCACATCCAACCGAAGAACACCATTAGCATAAAGAAATTAAGTGATTATGTATGGAAAGTATAACAAGAAATGAGGCTTACCAATAATTGCCAACATTGCTTCAATGATAAATCTGCCTAAATTGAAGTGTTCCCTAGTTCCAATGGCGTAAATAAGCTTAGCTTGCATCGAATAAACTGATACCACATGTGTACTTGGCAGCCAATTTTCCAAATCCATCTTATGAATAACAAAGTATTTCTACATCAATATAGAAGCACACAAAATGGAAGTAGATCGCCAAGCAGTTAATCTTCCTCTAGTTAACACAGTTGCAATCATATCATTTAGCACATTCCAATCATCACTATAAGTAAGATTTCCAAGCAGATTATCAAACCCTAAAAATAAATTCATTCTATCAGGATCAAATGGAATCAATCTACCTCTCACATACACCAGTTGATGGCACACAATAGATTCAGTCAAGAGATCATTATCCAAATTACAATAGATTTCTTTTACCAAATTAGAATCAAAATATTGCCACAACAATGCAACTTGCAATAAATTTCTTTCAAACAAAAAATTCCAAATGAAACTGCTGAAATTCATCCAAGTTTATAGGATGGTCAAGAACTAACCTAATGTTTACAATAATGTCCCATTTATGTGCTGCAGTGAAAGTGTAGAATTTATAAGACACAACAGAAGTGTTTCTACTTGAGTTGTTGGGACATAAACTTCATGTCATTGATTTCCTTCTCATTATGTATTTATACTTCCAACAAACTTTCATTCCTTCCTCTAAACAACGTACTTCTGAGCCTCTAGTACCTTTTGCCATTTTTTTCCCATTGGCCAATGTTGAAGACCATTTTGCTCTGATACCAGCTATTGTGATATTTTAGTAACAACAGAAAATCACGTGAATAGAGAAGAAGAAGATTTGTGTTGCTTAATGGTTTTTACATGCTGTACTCTATCATTACAACGGCTATATAAACGATAGGAGAGCAACATGTGTTCTTATTCTAGATATTTCGATATTATTTTACATATATAATATTTTTTTAATTCCTTTTGTTGGTTCCTTTGATGCCATTTCCTGTTATGTTGTGACATCGTTCTCTGTTTCTTCACAAGCTTGCCTATTTTTCATAACACATCAAAAGCCTTAATCACTTGTTCTACATTTAGAATGTTGACAGGAAAGACTTACTTTCATCAACAATGGAAATAACATCTTCCTTTTGGAACTCTTCTGGAATGTTTCCTCAAATTACCTTGTCTTTAAACCTCAAGAATTGTAATTGTCACTCCTAAACATAAATTAAAACATATCATGCTTTATCATATGCAAGATTCATTGGTGAAATTAAAGAAAAATGGTTAAATAAGTAAAGATAATTAATTTATTATGTGGATAAAAAAAGATAGACCATATACAATGAAAAAAATGTATGTCACTGAAGCGACAGAGGCTTTTACTTCAGAAACTCAATTTTAAGTAGCTAATGTTATGTATGAGGATGAGACTCCTGACTACTCACTTATTAATCATAACAGGGGTAGTAAAAAGAAATTGAATAGAAACAAAGGAAGCACTTCAAGCTAACTTCTTCATAATGACTATACTTTCTTAGAATGTTAAAAGATAGAAAGTTCTGCATCATTATTTAAGTGTTATTAAACCTTTTCTTATTAGATTTTGGAAAACTAAGCTAAAGAAGGATAGATGCAAAAATTTGAAATTTTTGAAAAAGCACTAGCATTACCATTAATGCCATTATAATGGTAAACTGGTGATTTCATTTGACTTGATATGATTGAAGTAGCACATTCAATAATTGAAGATCAACTTATTCATTTATAAGCTAGAATGAGGTAGGAGAATATTAAATTTCAAGTAATCTTTATCTATACATTTAATCATATGTTTTGGAGGATCTCTTTATGGAACAGATTAAGGGAAATTGGATCTCTTATCAACTATCTTTCAATCATTCTTAGAGACTTCAACATTATATTTCATCCTTTAAAAGCTAAGGGAAACTCATGCCTTAGGAACTTTTTAAAAGATTTATTTGGTTTTGCAAGCAACAATCAGGTGATTGGCTAAAAAATAGAGGGATATTTCTTTATTTGGAGCAATAAATAGAAAGGAAGATGGTTCCTAAGAAAAGAGATTGATAGAGCTCTAGTTAGTAATCTTTGGATCTTTACTTTTCCTAATAGTAAAGCTTCTTTTAATAACCCCTTAATCTCTAATCTTACTCCTATTGTAATTAAGAACTTCTCCAATATTACAAGGATGAAATATTCATTCAGGTTTGATAATTACCTAAAATTGGGGGATTTGAAGAAGCTATCACTAAAGGGATTAGATATGAAGCTCAAAGGCTTAAGTTATTCATATGTATAAGGAAGCTTTGGAGGTCAAAGAAGAGCTAAGGGTTTTCAATAGCAAGAAGTTCGGGAATAAACTCTGGGCTATTTTTGAAGCTAAGGAAAGACTAAATATGGCCCAATACAATCCTTATAAGTCCCATCCTGATAAAGATATACAAGTAAAGGGAAAAAACCAACACTCCTAATCCATTTCTAGGCAGTAGAAATTAATCATTTCCTCTTGAAACAAAGATCGAAAAGTTAATGGCTTAAAGATAGGGATAGGAGCTCTACTTTCTTTCACAAATTAATATTTTATAAGAGAAATAACAATATATTTGTTTCTCTTAAGAGTGGTTTTGAGGTACAAATTGAGTCTCAATAGGATCTATTGCAGGAGGCTTAGGACTATTTCTCAAACACTCTTGGTACCACCACCAATGGTACCTCTTTAGTGCATCTACTTCAGTCCATCATTAATGAGAAAATTTCTACTTAGGAGGTTAAGTTCTTATCTAGATCCTTTAATGCAAATGAAGTAAAGAAAGAATTTGCCCTCAACCTAAAAAAGACTCCAAAATTTGATGGTCAAAATGCCTACTTTTTTTTTCCATAAAACGTGGACTTATACCAAGACAATTGTGATAGAAGAAGTGATGGAATTCTTTAATCAAGGTAAAATATTATAGTAACTAAATAAGAGTTTTATTGGTCTCATTCTAAAGGTTCATACTCCTAACTCAAGGAATTCATGTCAATCATATGTTGCAATCCAATATATAAAATCATTTTTAGGATTATTATTAATAGGCTTAAAATCATTCTACCACACTACATTGACTCTTCCTAGCGGACTTTCATCTAAGGGTATGAACCTTTAGAATAATATATTGCTATCTTGGGATCTCTTAAAGAATTATAATAAAAGACATTTTTATCAAGAATTATACTCTCAAAATTTATTTCTATAAGGATTTTTATTTCGTTAGTTGAAAATATATCTTGAACACTCTTAATGCATTTGGGTTCCTATCTACTTTTGTTCGTTAGATTAAACAATGCATCTCCTTTTTCTCTTATAGTGTATTAATCAATAGCGAGCCTTCTAAGCTTATAAAAAATATTAGAGGTTTGAGGAAATAAGACCCTTATCTCCTTATCTCTTCATTTTGAGTTTGGAAGTACTTATAAGATTTATTATATTAGTTATCAATTAAGAGAAGGACTTTAAATTTCATTCTAAATGCAAGAAGCTAAGGATTTGTAGTTTTTCTTTTATAAATGATCCATTCCTCTTTTTAAGAGCTAATGCTTATTTTATAAATGCACTAGTGATTACAATAAGTACCATCGAAGAGATATCAGGATTATCTAGGGATGCAAAATAGCCCAAGCCTAACCTAAAGTCAATTAGCTCAGCACGAGTTGATAGGGTTTTGAGTTGGGAACAAGCTTTTATTTGTAAAAATTTTTGGGTTCTAGGCTCAGTTCGGGCTTAGGCTTAGGTTTCACACCCCAATCTTACACAAAGTTCAAACACTAATTAAATTAAAAATAATATTTTTATTTTAACAAAAATATTTCTTTAATAATAAAGGATATTTAAAACAAAGAGTCTAAATTCAATTAGGAAAAATTAATCCCAATAATATAATCCTTTAGAAATTATATGATTGAGTTAAGGATCCAAATGCTTTAGTTATTGAGTCAAGATCCTCAAACTTTTTTTTTCACTTCCAGTATGGAAATTGGGACCAAAGAGTTGGATCCTTAACTCAATCACACATCCCAAGAGCTGGATTTTTGGGCTTGACTTATCCTAATTATTCTTTGGAACATTTAATTTTTTTAAAAGGGTTGATTTTTTGGGCTTGACTAGGCCTAGATAAAATTTAAACCATTTAATATTTTTATAAAAGGGTTGGACTTTTGAGCCTAACATATTCTAATTAGGGTTCATTTTAATTAAAGCTTAATTGGACTTGAATTTCGTTTAGGTTACTCGAGCTTGATCAGGATTTGAGCTACCAAAAGCCTATTAGAGTTCAAGTTTAGCCCAAGTTTCTTAAGCCTAATCAGACTTCAGGCTAAACTTGAGCTTTAAAAAATATTTTTAAGCCTAACCTTGGCCGGCCCATTACCATTCAAAGCCAGATTTTCATCTCCTTAAGTGCTAAGCATTTTGCAAATTGGCTCTCCATTTTAACAGGCCAACGTTCTATAAAGCCTCCTTTTATTTACTTAGATATTCCCATCTCCTCGAAGAGACCTACATAAAATGATTTTTGCTAGTGCAACAAGAATCTATCTTTAATAGGTATAATGCAACTTGACCAATTCAAGTCCTCTAAGTAGGCTTATAGAACTAGATCCTTTAAGAAATATCTTCCTAGATAATGCATCAGTTGAGGTTAGGGATGTCAATAGGTCGAGCCAACTTGACCCACCTTATATATATATTTTAAAAACGTAAAAAACGAAGTCATTTTTTATGTTACAATTAGGACACAGGCTAACTCGAGCTTAGTGGCTCAGTCAACTCAGGCCAAAATCAGGCTGGGCCGACTAGGCGGGGCCAAAATTGACATTCCAAGTTAAGTTGGTCTTTAGTCACAATCTAAGATGTTTTAAGCTCCTATTAAGGTCTTCTCTTATAAACCATATCTTAAATATAGTTCTTACTCCTAATAAGGAGGCCATTATACTGTGGAGTAGGAAATCCTTTGTAGCTTCTCTAATCATTTTAAAGGAAATTGATAAGGATTTATGCTTCTAAGTTTAAAATGGCACAAGCTAGTTTGGTTTGAAGAAGATAATCCTAGAGCAACTTTCTTCCTTTGGCTTGCAATAAGAGGGAGGTTAAGCATCTTTGATAGGATTAAAGGATTCATTAACATACAAAGTACTTGTTCACTTTATAATCAAAAGGATGAATTAATAGATAAAAGATAATCTTCAATTGTAGCATCTCTTCTTACTACTAGAATGGAATCTTAAAGCTTTGCAGCTTAACCACTCCTCTCTTAATTTGGCATTGTGTAATTAATTGCTCATGCAAGAATCATAAAATGTGTGATGGGGACATGCTAATTTACAAGATTTCCTTAGAAAACATTGTTCATTCCTTATGAAAAGAAAGAAACTTAAAGATATTTTAAAAGCAAAATATCCAGAAAGGAATTCTTCTATAAGAGCTACTTGGTATGATTAGAGAGCATTTGGTGGTACAAATGATATATCTCAAGTGTAGTGAACATATTGCAATTATTTGGAACTTGCCTCCTAAATACTAAGGTGTGAAGTTTCTTACTTTCAAAGGATTTATTCAATAAAAATTAACTTGCATGTCATATGCAATGGCTTCACATGTATTTACTATATTCTAGTCCTTGAAATGAAGAGTTATAGTTTTTAAATATCTTTCCCCTTTTAGCTAAATAGAATACTAGAATGTTAAGCTTATTTTGATTCACATAAGCTAGAATTTCCTAAAGAACTTATTAACTATAACTAGGGTCGAGCTTTGTATTTAAATCACGATCCATATACTCTCATTTATCACTTCTTTTTAAACCAAAATGCAATTCTTTTAATTTCTTAAAATAACATGCTAAATCAATAACGCCTTAACTGTAAATAATGATAATAAGAGAGAAACAGGATCTCTATTAAGCATGTTCCAAAGATAAATTTATGGTATAAAACATACTAAAATTATAAATTTATGGTATAAAACATACTAAAATTTTGACCAAAAGGATTATAGTGGCCATGATTACTCTTTTTCCTTGAAGATCCAGCCTTATCCACAAGTTGTTTAAAAGAGTTAAAAGAACATATCTTGAATGAATTCAAACTTCTCCATTAGTGCAATGCTTATTAGCAGTTATACCAGGGTTGTTCCTAATTCACACCATTCCTTTAGTCTGTTAAACACCAAGAGTATAAAAAGTCAACATATAACTACTTTATACTATTATCCATGTATAGTCTAAAAATGAAGGCATCTGAAGCTAAAAACTCCAACTAAACATGGAAATTTGTCTAGCTTTTAGCCTGAATCTTTTATCCCAATTGTGACTATTTTCTTTTCTAGGCCATACCTATAAAAGTTGAACAAGATAAGAAGCATAAACATGTTACTTCTAAAAGTTGTTCATTTGAACACATCTATCTAATGTAGTTGAGTGTAAAAGAATGATGTGACCTATAAAACATCTTAGTTAAATAATGGCAGAGTCTCAGAATTATGTCATTCGATACCAATTAAAGAATCAAGAAATTTTCTCTATATCTTGATGAGAGTTAGTAAAAATGTTCTATTCCAACCATAACAATAAATTCTCATAATAAAAGCTACTAGAAATGAATAAAGAAGGTAGAGAATACTAATTATTTGCATGATGCATTCATAGATATTTCTTTTCCGAATTGTAATAATAAATAATAATCAAAATGCAAGAGAAGAAAAGGATATTCTAGTGAAGGAATTCGAGCGAACAATAATGTTCACCTACACATTTGTCCTTAAAAAACATAAACATTAAGAAGTTACTTTTATATGTGCCAGTAGTACTATCTCCATCTGCTATTAAAGCTTACCAAAATTGAACCTAAACTAACTCATATTTTATATATTATCATTTATAGTTTTTTAATATGGTGATTGGTGGATTGCAAGTCTTATAAGCTATTATAATAAAAAGGATGAAATTAAAGAGTGGTACTAGTATCTATTTGAGATAGTGGCCTAGTTAAATAACAAGAGGTATTTATAGTGAGGTAGTTACTCTCATGTTAAAAGGCTAGTTACTTTTCAAATAAGCTTATATGCTCTTATATTGTTTAAGTTTAGTTTTTGAATAAGGGGTATGAAAATGTCTAAAGGTTTTAACATTTTCCCATGTATGTTCATTTTATGCATTAAATAAAATAGTGCAAACTTTTTTTAAATCTAACGAATTACAGGGCAAATCAAGATTGAATTATAATTTGATACAAGTAACTAAGTGCTTTATAAATTAAATGAACTTTGCAATTAGACGCATAATGGAGAATTTTGATGGATATCTTCAATATTTTTAATGCTTTTCTAAAGTTGTTCCTTATTAAGTTGAGAGTAACGAAATTGATTTGCTTTAAAAAACAAATTATTAAGTTAGGGGGAGATTGATAAGTACTTAATTGTTCATATTTTAGGTTTATATTTATTATTTTTTGCTTGTTTATTTGAATGTTTTTATTTTTAGTCCTTAATTAATTAATATTGTGTTTCTAGGTTGTAATTTACTTATTTAAAGCTAAAAGAATGAATTGGGACAAGTTTGGGGGCAATTTGGAGCTATTTTGACCAAGTTATGATGATGTTAGAAATCAATATAGGTACCAATACCTCAATATGGCCATGTTTCATTAAAAGAAAAAGTGGTTTTAAGTTTCGGAAAGTTACATAGCCATCAACATGCCTGTGTTAATGCGCATTTTCATTTTGGATTCAAAGGTTCACAATTGTTTAATCAACAAGGTCATGTTGATGCCCATGTACCACTTAGAATCTTAATTTTCAAACTATAAAAGGGAAAATTAATAGAAAAAGCAAAGCAGAAACTCATGAAACGTGAATTAGCAGCCTAGGACAATTGAAAAAATGAAGAAAAACAAGGAAACACATTCAAAGTGGATTTTTATTGATCTAAAGTGGATTTTTTAAAGATTAAAAGGGATTTTATCATATATCTTTTGATTTTTTTATTTCCTTTATTTTTAATGTTATATCTTCTATGATTAGAAAGTAAACCTTTGTTGATATATAGAATAGATGAACCCTGATATAGACCTTGTAGTGATTTTATTTTAATTTCATTCATTTTTAGTTTTATTGAGATTCAATTATATGTTCTTAATTATTCTTGAATTTATATTGCTATTATGCTTATTCATCTATGGTTTTATGCAATTGAAATTAATAAATTTTTTTGTATGAATAGATCTAGTATAATTATAAAGAGTTCATGCAAACCTAAAACTAGATCAATATAAATCTTCTAGATTAGAGTCAAATTTAATAGTGAAATTCATAAATTAATTAATGCAATTATATGGGGTTTTAATTAGAAAGATATTTCAATTGATCATCCTAGAATTATATGTTAAAAGTCTTGAACTATAGATTAAATTAATTAGTGAAATCATGATTTCATTGGAAGTCCTAAGGGAATTCAAATTCTAGGTCCCATTGTCTTCTTTGATTGTTTCTTAATTTTTTCTTTGTTCTAATTAGTCAATTGTGTTGATTTATTATTTTATTGTTTTAGTTTTTAATTTGAATAATCATAAGTACCATAATTTGTTAGATTAGATAATAGAAAGATGGTAAGTGCTAGTAATTTTATCCTTATAGGATTGATCTATACTCGCTAGTATTAACTACAATTACACCATACACTTGCAAACAACTCAATTATTGCCTATAATACCCCTTTATGTGTGAGATGAAAGTTAGCTCCAAACTAAGAAATTCCATATTAATCATTTGAGCCTTGGTCCTCGCCTGTCTACAACATCATATCCTCAGTTAGTATAGCTTTTATCAATTAGGATGTTGTTATTTCCTTTCTTAGCTTGCTTCCCTCTTACTGTAATTGATGTTAGTTATAGGCCCCCTTAAACCAGTAATTGCCTTTCTAACGTATTATTATTTCTTTAAATATACGAGTCCTGCTTGCTTTGTATCTTTTGCAGTTCTTTCACTTGCTTGCTTTGTATCTCTTGTAATTCTTTCAGATCCATGAGCTGTGAACATGGATAGCTACATTGACATGTTCTACTTGAAGTCTAGAAAATGGATTGTTCTTTCCTTATAGGAATGGTTATTTACCATTAGTTTCGGTTTTTCAACATACATGACATGATAAATTGTGACAATAGAAAGATTGTACTCGAAATGGAAATTATAATATTCGAATAATGGGGAGCAAATTTTTAATATGAATACAAGTTGATGGTATGCTTGCTAATTGCATGTAATTCTGTTTTGGAACTATTAAAGTGCCTTTTCAAAGTGATGAAAATTACCAATGTTGCTAATTTAAATCTTTATGTATTGAAATTTAAAAATTATCTATTTTTAAAGTATTTTTCTCAATCAATCAAGCATTAAATCTCGAACTCTCATTTAAGATATGTGAATTGAAATCTTAAACTCTTGCAATTTGTTAATTTTCAATATGGTAATTTCATTTAAATGAATTATCTCAAACTAAGGAGGGGGATGTCTATTTTGTATCAATTAGGATTTAAAGGCATAATTGTACTCTTTACAAAAAAAGGATATCTTTATGTATATTACAATTCTCAAATAAAAAATAATATCACTTCATATTAATTTTGGAGTATATTTCAAAAAATGAGAACAAATGTAAAATAACTATATTAATAAAACTCTAATTAATTAATATTTTTAAGTGATATTACTAGTACATTTTAAAACATATAAGGATGCTAAACATCTTTAATTATTTTATTAAAATTTATTTTATTTTTATTTTAAACTTTTATTATATAATTAATGTGCAAATTTTTTTAGTTATACAAAATATTCTTTTTTTAATAATTATAATAATTAATACCTTAAAAATGAAATTTAATATATAAAATGAATTAAATTAAATCATAATGATATAATAATTATATTAAGAATAAAAAACCAGAAAACAAGAATAAGCAGAATTTTATTTTAAAATTTTATTATAAATCATAAATTAAAAAATTTTTAAAAAATGATGATACATCGAATAGTCTGACTCAATTTTGATGAAAAGTCTCCATCCACTTCTATTGCCATCAAATCACTACAATCTTTTATCACATCTATGAGTTGTTATTTGTCACTCTTACCACTAAACCAAGGCTATAGGAAAAGATTAAGGAACTTACACGTACATCAAATAACAATGTTTCCAGGAAGAAAGGAGATAAATCACCCACTTAGAGCATCTGTTCATACTTGATACAATTACTAAAGATTAAGTACTGATTATTGCAAAGAAAAGACGTTAAAATTATTTTAGACAATTTTAAAAGATGTAAAAGATCTACCGAAATCCAAACTAACTACACAAAGTTGCAACTGACTGCCCCTTTAGATTCTCTCGCAATGTTTTTGTTACGTCGAATCCGAGGTCATTGTTGTCACAGCTTCTTCATCATTTGCATTTGATTGATGACAAATGTTTGTTTATTCCCATGTGGAGAAACACGTGGAGCTGTCGTGGCTCTAAGTATTGGAATTGGAAGTTTCAAGGAAGCTACAAAGCAAAGAACCTTTATCAAACAGCACGTCCTGTCTTACGACCCAATCTTCGTTATTTCCGGACATACAATTGAGTGCGACCCAGGTTAATTTAGGTTGTACAATTATTCAACGATCCTTTGCGCGTTTCAGTTGGTGGCATCTGGTTTTCGATTGCTGGTGTTTTTAATTGATTTATGATGATAAAGGTCTGTTCTTTACTTGTTTTTGCGTTCAAGATGCTGTCTTTCGATGAGTTAATGGATGCTTTTTCTCTTAGCTTCTTCGTGTTTATCGCTATGGAATGTCGTGTTTTGGAGGTTTGAAAAAGGAAGTATATATGGATATTGCTGATTTGCTTTCTTTTAGTTTGGTGGAATGGAGTAGTTGAGAACATAGGTGACTCGAGTCGAATTCGTCGCTAAATGGTGGATAAATTCTGATTTCTGTTCTTGTTTTGGCATTTTGGTTAGTCCGTTTGAGTATTGTTTATCGGGTTGTTTAGATTTATCTGCATTATCTCCGTATTGACTGATCTGAAGTGAACAAGGAGAGGATTTAACGTGATTTTCGTAATTCCGACTATTGGAGGAGTTTTTGGATGTTATAGAACTCAAATTGATACGTTGAAGAAGTCTTTTTGTGAAAGCTTTCCGAAGTGGCTTGGCTTATTCTATATACTGTATTGGATATAAGAAGGAAGCTACGAATAATGGAGCTGGAGAAGGACGAGTCTGTAGGTAATGGGGATGTGGATGATTTGTTGAGAGAACACTATACTAGCCCTCCTTTTCGGAGCATGTCCCTGAACTCCTCCCGAATTCCAGGTATGGTGAGACAGAAAGCTTATATATTTGATGGGTACGGAAATTATTACAATAAAGAATGGGATCTTGCAGAAGGTGTGGGAAAGGAGTTCTGTTGGTACCATGTTGAATTACCGAAAAGTAATCATAAACTTTCGGTATCAGCACAATGCCTCATTGATGTTCTTTGCCCTCCTCTGAAACTCCAAGACATTCTGTCACTGGTCAGCAATGGACCCTTTTGTGCTCATGTTGACGGTGCACTTGTGTTTAGAGTTAATTCTCCTGGTCCTCCCTCGAGCAATTACACATTTAGATTAGCCGCTAGAGTTACTGAGAATTCAGTGATTACTGTGTCATTAGGCCGTGTTCCAAGATTGGGTTTCTCACCAATGGGTCAATCTCTTCTCTCAGAGATTCCAAGTGTGGAGAGTCCCTCGTATCAGGGTGAGGGCCGAAAGGAAGGGAGTGGGATCGTGATTAAGGAGCATGTTCTTGAGTTTTTATTAACAATGAACCACTCAGAGGAGGCTGACAATCCTGTCCCTAGATCAGTTTCAAATCTCGTTGTTCACATTATTGACACACATGTCGATCACCTTCAAGATGTTGTAACTGAGCTTGAGATAGAGCTAGACTCAGTGGAACTTGAATTGGACAAAGGTGAGATTCTTATAGTGATCAGATTCGATATTATTTTAGGAAGAAATATAGCCCAGCAAAAATTTGAATTCTTAATGTTTTTATGCTTTGTTCTTGGAAGTATTTATATTCTTTTTTTTTTTGGTTTTTACTTATTGACTGATTGCATTGCTTTTTGATAAAACACCTCAAGGATTTGTGTTCTTTACCTGATCAGAAAGACACCTGCCTTTATTATGCTTCTTTCTTTCTCGCTATATTTGATCCTTCAGAATTTACCATTGATATACTAACATAGCTTCAAAAAGTTCTATCAAACTGTTCAAAATTTCAACCTTAGTATCCGAGTTGAGAAAAGCACAATTAATCATAGGACTAGTAGATTTAGGACAGAGTCGGGAAGTCACATTGTGAATTTTTTCTCGTTTTGTGCATTTGATCTATCAAGTTATGCTGTGAATACTATTTGATTATTGTCATAGTAGACATCAGTCACTTTGATGATTCATCTGTTAGATTTCACCCATCCATAGAGCAAGCGCAACTCTACTGTTTTACTTGTCAATCCTTCCTGTCCTTCCCCACTCTTTTTTTGCTTAAAATGATTCGTAGTCACTATTCATTCTTTATAAGTTTTGCTAGTATCCTAACCTTTTATTCCCATCCTTAAGTTCATGAATTCTGAGCTCTTTGGAGCATCAATGGTGAATTTGAAAACATAAGGGGATTTAGCTTTCAAATTAGAAGGTGGTGATTTAGATTACTTTGATTTAAGAGTTTTTGAGACTTTTCCTTGTGTATTTGC
>JANZXP010000196.1:34774128-34794955 GCA_027576715.1 Erythroxylum flavicans
ACGGAGAGATGTATTTAGTTGGTAACTTACCATCGGAATGATATATGGAATATAACACTCTGTCGTTAATTAGCGACGGAATATTGTGTTTCCGTCATGAAATTTAATTTATGACAAAATTTCAACTGTCATTTCTCACTTCCTACCCAATTTTTCTGTTGATAACTTTATGATTTTTTTGTACATTTAATTTTTGTAAATACTATAAAATTGATTGATAAATGTAAAGTAAACATTATCCTGAATGGTATAATAAAAAATTATAATGTACACGAATAAGTATCTTGAAAATAACTGTAAATTAAGAATTTATACGAAAATTTAAAAATAGCAGACTATAAAATACATTCACTTACCCAGAAGCTATGTAGGTGGTGAAGGCAGATTTTGACTGCTATGATGAGGTCTTATCCTTACCCTTCAACTCATCCATCTCATTACTGAGCTGGGTTATGTACTTCATCATCCTCTCAACAGTGCTCTCAAGCTAAAGCACTCTCTCATTTGATGCAAACTACCTATTAGATCCAACTGTAGTGGATGTGAAGGATTGTGAATAACATATATTTGCAAATGAATTCAAGCCAAAAATCCTTCAACGACGGTCCCTACCACCTATTATATCAAGATATGCCTGGCTCTCATCAATACTTTCAGAGTTCTGAGATTGTCGTTCAATACTTTCTTGTATTTAGTTCTATCATTATAATTGTTTATATTAATAAGTAATACTTTTTAAGAATTAATATTAAAGCATAGATTTTATATACATGAAGTTGTCTGCATCGGGTGTTGACGAAGGTCTCACCATTGTTCTTCTTGGTGTGAGTGTGCAAAAAGAGTTGGCGTGGTGTAAGCTTCCTGCCCATAGACTTTTCCTGCATCAAAATAAATTGTTACAAGTAAATTACAATTTACAAAAATTTCAGTAGAATTTTCTTTATTTTTATGATATTTACCTCCTGTTAGACCAAAAAATTTAACTTAACAACACAGCCATTAATAGCACCAGACATTTATATCATTTTAAATTTTATATACCAAATTATATTGAAATCAAATTTCATACATCAAAGTTCAAAAATCAAAATATAAGTGTAAAGTTTTGATACTTACAAGTTGAAGTACATGTTCTTGGTAGGTCAAAGATCCTTCAGTGTGTACGGGTAGACTCTCTCCATCTGGTCCTCCACGTTTGTTGGCAAAGTTGGGCTTTGAAATGGATATTATTTCAAGCGATGCCCAATACTGTTGCCAACGACTTCATATTTCTTCAGATATATATGATGGTCGTATACCATTCTTATGTATTGAAGCAAGAAAGTCTCTATATCGTGTACAAGCTTGCCTCTCCCATATGTTATAAATTACAACACCAAATTTTTGATCTAAAAAAATACTTTATGAAAAAAAGAAAAACATACTATAAGTACTTATAAATGAAAAATTTTTATATAATTAATGTATAAAATTAGATAAAATAAAAAAGATTAAAGAATATATTTTGTGTACCTCAAATTTCTAATAATAAAAATCTTTTTTCGGTTGAGAGACATTCTTCTATATATAACCTCAAGATCTATCATCTCCTTGAACTTAAATGAGATATTTTTTGAGTACGTTCCAAATGAAACCAACCTAATGTATAAGTTTTTTAAAATTATTTTCAAATTAGAACCTATAACTTCAGTATAAACCTATGATGTTATTATATATTATAAATTTTTTAGAATTTTACTTATAAATTGTTGACAATTGTGATGTAAGTTCTTCCATAAACTCCCTTAGCTCCAGGTTGGAGGTCGTTTCCTTCATCCACAATGTTTACCTCTGATATCTATATTGGTATAGAGGTGATGGATGATTTAAGGTTGGCAGATGGTGTAACGGGGCTGCTGGATAGTATAATAATAGGTACAAAAGGTGATGCCTCATCTGGATGTGCAGTACCTAAACGTACAACAGGTCATTTTGTAGCATCTGAAGAATGTGATGCTTCACCTGGAAATGTACTGACTTCTCCAAATTGTTGTAACCTAAACCTTAGCCGTATTATATCATATTTTCTCATTGGTGACATATTTTTAACTTGAAATTTACATTTTATTAAAATTTTCAGTAATAGAATAACATAAATTTAATATATAACAATATATTATTGATGCAAGAATAGATTTATTCATATGATATTCTATTACAAATACAAATTAATCGCTATCAGCACTTAGTTGTAAATCAAAATCATCTTCTTTTTCGAAAGAATTAGAATTAAATTCAAGCTCCTCTTCAGATCTCTCACCTTGCTAATCCTCTCTAGATGAAATTTGAACATATTTATTATTTGGATCATTTAATGGTTCATTCTCGTCATATGTTACGCATGCAATTATTTTATAAACATCTTCCTGAAATGCTTCACTTTCAATTCTCTTATTTTCTCTATTTTCATGTAATTTAAAAACTAACCAATTTGACTTATCTTGTCATAAGTTGAGAAAAGAGAAATAATACACCTGGATCGCTTGCATTGCTAACACAAAAGATTCAAATTGTCTAAATCTTCTTCACTGATTGATTTTAACTAAATTGTATTGACTGTGCACTTTTGTTCCAACACACTTAAATATCACACTATATTTTATTGGCAATGCAGGATACTCAATTTCAAGTATTTCAATAATTTTACCATATTAATCAATCAATTCTCCCTGTATGTAAATCCATTATTTATTGTTGTCATGCTATGACTTTGATATTCTGTATGAAATTTGTATCCATTAATAAAGTATACCAAATACGATTTAACAATTCGCAAAGTTCCTTTCAAAAGATCACATATGAACTTGTTCTCTATTGAATTTTCTGAGATCTACACAAAAAAATATCATATTAAATAGTATAATGTCATATAATCACTTTGATTTGATAATTCAACCATTTCAATTATTACAAGTGAAAACGTATATATTTCTCGAACCATCAAGGAAAGTGTCTTTTAACTTCTTTATTGATATCATTTTATGTTATTTTGGGCGTTAGCTCGGGTAACCATTCCTTGCATAATCTAAAAACATTATTAAGTATTTTAGTTATGAACAATAGTAACTTCAAAAACTCAAATAATTTATTTCAAAATCAACTTAAACTTACTGCACGAAAGGTTGAACTTCTTGACAATTTAATAAAGCGGAACTATGGGCAACCTTTATTTTTTCTGCTGTTAACATTCTTCTTGTTGAACGTCCATATGTTCGTCTTGGATATGTGAAAATGGATAAGTTACCATCAACATCACCCATTTATCCCCCATTGTCATTACAAGAAACTTTTCTTTCTCTTGTGTACACATGTGGTTCAAAATAATGTGAACAATGTACTTGCTTTCTCCACTAAATAAACATTACATATCGAACGTTCAACTCTAACCTTATTTTTAATGTTTTTCTTTAAGTGATGCAAACACTTACATTACAAATAGGGTTTTTACAATTCTATGATTAAAACATGCCATAAGTTTTATTTAAATATTATCTATAATTACCTCTCAAATGGATACATCCATAGATGTTGAACCAGACCAGCAAGTTTAGCGTCATGTGATAAATGTATGAGTAGATGCTCCATACAATTAAAGAAGCTTAAAGAGAAAATCCCTTCTAATTTGCACAAGATAATTGGAATTTCCCTTTCTTGTTTTTTCATTTCAACCAACTTTATTTCAGATGATGTTAAGCTTTTGAAAAACAAACTTAATTATGTTATAGCTTCCTAAACCTTATTCGATATCAACTTCCAAATTGCAATTGGAATTAGCCTTTGTATAAACATATGATAATCATGACTTGTCATCCCAAATAATTTGTACTTTCTCATGTCTACACACTTTGTCAAGTTTGAAACATAACCATCAAGAAACTGTAGACTTTTCAACCATTCACAAAAATTTTCTTTTGTTTTTTGTCCAAAGTGTAACATATTTTTGGATATTTACTGATGCAAAGATTTTTATCTAACTCATTCCTTCGACAAAAAGGTTTCAAATCAGCTCGTGATTTTGCATTGTCCTTTATCCTCCCTTTAATGTACATTATGATGTTAAACAAATTGTCAAAAATATTTTTTTCAATATGAATCACATTTAGATTATGACATATCAAATTACTTTTCCAAATATGGCAAATCCTAAAAGATACTTCTTTTTCTCCAACCAAAGTTTTTACTAATACGTCTATTAACTTCTTCAGCTTTAAGCTTTGTAACTTTTAGCAACCATAATTCATCAATCTCTTGTAATATCTTTTCACCAGCTTTGTAAGAGGGAGGAGGCGTTTGTACCATCTTATTCTTAATGATTTTTTATTGTGTCTAAATGGATGATCTAGAGGAAAAAATTTTATGTGGTTTTCAAAGTAAGAAGTTTTTCATTAGGAAGATAAAATGCATCAAAATTATTGATACAGTAAGGACAAACTAATTTCCCTGCTGTGCTTCATCTAGAAAATATAGCATACTCACGGAAATCACTAATAGTCCACATCAAAGCTGATCTCAACAAAAAATTTTATTTAAGAGACACGTCATATGTCTCCACACCAAATTCCCAAAGATGATCCAATTCAGATACTAATGGTTATAAGAATACATTAATTTTATGTTTTAGATTCGTAGGCTCTGGCACAATCACCGTTAAGAACATATATGTCTCATTCATACACATCTATCGAGGCAAATTATACGGAGTAATTATGATTAGTCATGATGAATATTATTAGCCATATTGACCAAAAGGTTAGACTTCATCTACCAATAATCTCTTTTTAACATTTCAACTTTCAATTGCAAACTCAAAATGCATGTTATTGAAATATTCCCATGTTAGTGCATCCAATGGATAACTCGTTATTCCATCTTTCTGCTCATGTTCATTATACCATCTCATGTGAGATGGAGTAACATTAGAGGCATATAGTCTTTGAAGTCTTGGAGTTATTAGGAAGGCATATACATCTGCTTTTAGGGTACTAATTTTTGTTTTATAGAATGCTTTCTAAGTTTAAACCTATATTGACCACAAAATTTGTACTCTCGTAATTCCACATTATCTCCCAAAACAAAATACATACGAAATTACAATAATCAATTTTTTAAACTAGAAAACTAAGACCTCTAATAAGTTTCTTCATATTGTACAAATTATCAACTATTGTATGATCAAGAGGCAATGATTCATTATACCAAGAAAGAATTTTATCCAAACTTCAATCAGAAATACGCCCTTTAGACTTTATGTTCAATACTCTAGCAATTGAATATAAAAGCTTCAACTCCCTTATCAAACTTAGGATTAATGAAACCATCGAATGTTAATCGTCTATACATCCAAGATCTATCAACATTACTCATTTCTGCAAAACTGTTATTTAAAAAAGTGATTTCATAATTAGTATCCTTCATTTCTCCTAACTTTATAGAACATTTAATCTTTACTTTACAGAACATTCCCTAAGTTTTTACAAGTCTCTGACCATTTTCCCTCTAACTTAAAATGAACCTATCCTATTATATGAGTTCACAATTAGAAAACTCAACATATGTGAGTATCAACCAAATAAAACAATATGCCAACCAAGCATTATAATATGTGACATTGTTACACCAGTGAATCGAGAAATGGACTTCTCGCTGTGACTCCTAGGCTTACGAAAATTTTCACCGATAAGCCTTATAGGAGTTGCATCATGGGTTTCTAGACTATATACTATCCTAGGGGTTTATTATGCCTTAAATGATCCGTAATTATACAAACTCATTCGACATGTAGTAAATACTTATGTAAGTTTTACATCTAGCCATCAATCATTCTAGTAATATTCCTAATAACAACACACAAAACCAAGATAACTATGTTTGAATTAATCGCTTCTAAGTTGATTTCCAAAGTTTGATTTTAAACAAGCCTTATGGTACGTGACATTATTACGCCATATGAATCGAGAAAGCAAGTTCTTGCTGTGATTCCTAGGCTTGTGAAATTTTCACCGATAAGCCTATGGGTAGGAATGTTAATTTTAGCTCAGGCCACCTAGCTCAGCTCGATTTTGTCTTGGGACGATTGAGTCATAAGCCAAAAGTGGTCGGCCTGACTGGGCCACAAATGGAGGTCGAGTCGAGCGCTTGACTTTAAAAACGATGTTGTTTTTGTCAAAAATGACATCGTTTTTGACATTTTTATAAAAAATATAAGCCCGACCCATCTGTGGCTCATCAGGCCACGAGCTGGATCATGGGCCACCTTGCTTGTGGTTGGGTCGGGTAGGGCTAAAAGCGACCCAGGCCCAGGCCCAACCAAGCCCTACCCGACCTATTGACATCCTTACTCGTGGGAGCTGCATCACGAGTTTCCAACTTATATACGAACTTAGGGATTTATTATGCCTAAAATCATCCATAATTATGCAAACTCATGCGACATGTAGTAAATATTTATGTAATTCATACATCTAGCCATAAATGATTCTAACAATATTCCAAACAATAATATACAAAACCAAGATAATTATGTTTGCATTAATCAGCTACAATTTGATTTCCAAAGTTTGATTTTAAATAAGCACTATGGTACATAGCATTGTTACTCCATATGAATCAAGAAAGTAAGTTTTGGCTGTGGATCCTATGCTCATGGAATTTTTCACCGATAAGTCTCATGAGAGTTGCATCACGAGTTTCCAGCCTATATACTATTATAGGGGTTTATTATACAAATAATTGCCATGTCAATTACGTGAATTTATTATGTTAATACTAAGTTTGCATTAATCATGTACAAGTTCAAGTCTTTATGTTTCAATTTAAACAATGTCCAAACATAAATACTTAGACTCCAAAACTCCAACATAAAATCTTATCAATCATTGTTATAGGTAAAATTGCAATGAACAACACAAAATCAATCACATTGTAGACATTACGTAGTTGAACGACTTACCTTAATAGACAAATAATCGAAAACTACAAAGAAGACGAATTAGGTTGGACAATTATCGACTCTCTTCAACATAGAATATGGCCTGCAAGAAATACACTAAACAAAAATATAAAAATTAAAGACCATACCATTGGAAAAGCTAATTTAATTATTAACCTTTGAGATGTAGATGAATGAATTATATGAAAAGGAGCTTACTTCAACAACAAGAGGTGATTTTAAAGCCTCTAAGGAGGAGAAAAATTATATATAAGACCTATATAAGTGAGAGTGATGATGATGATATAAATATAATCATAAAGAAATATAAGAAATTATTAAATATTAAGAGAGAAAAGTAATTAAACCTAAACCTAAAAGACATGGTTCCTATGGTAAAAATATGCAAAATTTTCATATAAGGACACACCAAAAGAGCCTGTAACTCTTTTACCTTCATATAGGCTTCTTTGTCATCAAATTTGTCATCATTCATAACACTTCCAAAAGTTTTTATTGCTTGAATGAAATCAAAATCTATCATCATTATCCTAAAGATCTCATAGCAAACATACTAAAAGTGAATTTTTTTTATGTTCTTATAGGAAAGAAAAAAAGTATTATTAAAGTGGAAAAACTAGAAACCATGAAAAGCTTCTTCCTTTTTTAAAGACCTCTTGGTTTTCAAGTTAAATTTCCATTGATAAACAATATAAGACACCTAGTGTAGATAGCCTTCTAAAGCCAATTGGCTCCTCATTTTGCCTTTTAGAAGTTGTAATCTTTTGAATGATTTCATCAATTAACAAAGTTAAACTAAGACCTAATTTGATTCATAATTTCCAAATCTCATATGTCTCCTTGAGCAATTTAATGTTATGATGATTAAAGTTGCAATTTAAAACCTTTGAACTAAATCCTCCTTATATTCTTGATTAGATTTTTGTTTCCTTTTTGCTTAGAGAGTTAAGCCTTATAGAGCTTATGAATGTAATTTTAGAAGGTTCTATTACATTAATCCAATTATACTATAATATTCATAAGTTTATGACCTTATTTAATATCATAAACTTTTAAGAGAGAGGTAAAGGGGAGTTCATGTTTTGTTCAAAATATTTGAAGGACTTTAGATTAGACTAGTCTCACTCTTAGAAATTTCAACCTTAAAGGGCTTTAAAGGGGAGTACATTATAGATCTTTGACAAAGGACATGCCATACATTGTTATTAGGATTAGACTCGATACATTTAGCCAAGGGATGTTGGGAACACTTAACTTCTAGAATGCTATTTGAGGGATGGTATAAGAGGGTGTTGTTGAATTAATATAATGATGAGCAACATTGGAAGAAGATTCATAAGGATAAAACAAGAAAAGATGTGGTCTTAAAATGATATAATAACTTCTTCAATTTTAGATAGAACTTAAGTAGTGATTACAATATGCTTTCAAGAACCAAAAAATTAAGAGTTATTGTGATCCCATTTTAAAGCCCTAATATTCATTCTAGAGATTCCATTTCATTTTAGTTTAGTTTTAAGCCCTAAGAACTACCTATAGGCATTTTGTTTTCCATTTCAAGTCTTATGGAACTACTCTAGGCATTTTCTTTAGATTTCAATAACTAATATTCATTCTAGGCATTAACCAAGTCTCACCAATATCCCTAAGAGACATTTCATCTAACAATTCATAGACAAATCGAATTCATCTCTAACTAATAACAAAACCACTACATTTTTTCATTATTCACCAATATAAACGCGTTTAAACAACAAATGAACCAACTACAGTTCAAAAAATGAAGAATAACCACATTCCATCAAAACAAAACTGAGATTCATATATATAAGCATTTAACAATGAAATTTTTCGTAGATTATTATCTGTATTAAGGCAATTCTTCTCATTTAAGTCCATTAAGGCAATTATTACGTGTATACACACTTGAGACAAATTACTTACCAAATATATATAAAAGTATCAAATATCAAGTGAAAATACATCAAACATGGGGTAAAATATGCTCAATTATCCATCTATCAAATATTCCCACACTTAAGCTTTTACTTGGCCTCAAATAAACTATAATCGAAATTATAAATTTTACAACATCAATCCTTCACCAATCTCAATATGTCCATTCATAATGTACATCATCATATCCTATTGAGTCAAATTAACATACAATTAGAGTCAAGTTGTCCTAAATTAACTTCCTAAGTAATCAAAAGCATATCTCTTTACATCCTCAATAATATTTTACTCAATGCACTCAAGTGTTTAGCATGAAAAGTATCAAAATTTTCAATCAATGCATAGTAGAATTTTTACTATAGGCTTGTAGTAAAATCATATCTCCATCATTTATGTATAAACTAGAAACAAAAATCAAAAGGTCTTTATATGGTTGTAATAAGGTTTTTGTATGATATGATTGGGATAATAAAAAGGTTGCAATTGAAGGAAATTTACTACATAATATATTTCAAGACTTGTTTACAAGTATACATAGGTCCTTTCATTATAAATCTATTGATACTATATACTTATTCTTTTCTCTCTTTTCTTTTTTATACTCAATTTTTTTTGTTTTTGTTTTTGTTTTTATTTTTTTAATCACAATATTCAATACCATGTTAATAAAAATCGTAGACCATTCAGAAATTTCAAGTCTCAATAAGTAAACATTGTAAATAACTTTCAAGGTTCAAAATAATAAATGGGTCTTTAACGAAAAATGGGATAAAGGTTAATATGTGGGTTAAATCAATAAAAATGACTAAGGCTTAACTTAGTTATTCCCAAAGTTAAACTCAAGAAATTCAGATGAAGAAATCTTTCTTGGAATTCGTATCAACTGGCTTTAAGTTTGATAAGGTATTCCATTAATTTATCTATGATATTTTCTTTTTCTTTCGGAAGCCCTTTTTAGAATGTACCTTCATTTATGAAACTAACCTTTTTCTTTTCTTTACTTTTGAATACTTGTTTCCTCTTCCTCTTCCGCTTCTTCTTCTACTGGGAGCTCTTTTTCTCTACTAAGGGTGATTACCTTTCGATCGATAGCATCAGTTTTAGTAAAATTGGGCAAACTCCCTTGCATATCATCAAATAATATGCCCACTAGTTGGTTCATCCGATTCATCAAATTTTGTATACTAGTATATGTTTCTTGAAGCCTCATTATTAATTCTTGAATGAAATCAGTCATCCTATCTTCCAGAGTTGACTCATTAACTGGAGGTGCTTGGTGTTGTAGGTATTCAGTTGGAACGTAAGCATTCCATCGATATGGGTAAGAGTTGCTCTACTTTGAATTGCAGTTGTACTTGTATGATGCACCTTCAGGTTGATTGAACATGTTCGGTCGCTCCCATATATAAGTCAATGCTCGAAATTCATGATATTAATGGTAACTCCCACTAATATTACGACATAACTAAAACATCAGCTGTACCTCTAGAAACATGTGATGAAACCTCTTTCCCTTATTGTGATGTCATAGTTTTCCTAAGACATATTCTGGCTCCCATAAAAGTACTATCCACTTCATCCTTCCATTGTGAGCTGTGGCTATAAAAATGAATCATAATTCTTCCAATAAGTCACAAACTCAAGATCAAGTAGAGAAATTCAAAAGATAATTAAATTAATAAATGACAAAGGCAATAAAATAAAATAAAATAAAATAAATACAAAAGAAAAATTAAAATAAAATAAAACAAAACAAAGATAAAAAAATAAAATGAAATGACTAGAGTAATAGCATTCAGGTTTTCCTAATATCACTGCCCCAGACAATGATGCCAAAACTTTGATTAACTTATTTCATGAGTTGGCCAATTATGTAATAACCGCAAGTGCACGACATAGCTGTAGTTAGTACCAGCATGTTCGACTCGATCCCACGAGGACATTGAGTATTAGTAGTTACCTTTTTCTTATTATTTAACTTATGAATTTATTTTGAATTTTAATAAAGAAAATAAAAACTATAACAAGTGAAATAAATGGGTAACGATATTGAACAGAGAATTATGGAAGCACTAAGAAAATTATCCATATAAGAAAATTATTTTCTAGGTTTTAAATCTACCTAAACTCTTAACAGATTGATATTTTATTATGCAATTGTTTTGTTGATATATTGGACCGTGGAGACTCCTATGGTATGCTATTAGTTGACCTTGAGTCTACTAATAACTAATCATAAGGTTTCCAACCGAATTACTCAGGTTAAAGTTTATAAGATTTCGTTACCAATTTATGAGTCTCTCTATTAGGTTTAACAATTTGGAAGATTTATGTCATCCTATCCCTAGGGTTGTAATAAACTCTTTCCTATTACGGTAGATCTATTCAAACTTGGGATTTCTCAATCTCTACGGACGAAGTTAGATTATCATTTTTGGGTTTATTAGAACATAAATAAAACATGTAATAGGATCGCAATAAATCAATCAAACAATTGCATTAATAAAAGAGTCAACACATGTTAAGGTAACAAAATATGGTTCATCTAACCTAAATACTAAGGAAACATTTATTTACACATTGGTGAATACGAAACCAAACATACATAAACAATAATACAAATTGAAAATAACGAAATCATAAATCTCCCTGATTGTCTTCTATCCCATATTCTTGCGATGTAAAGGTCTGATCTTGTATTCCAATGGATCTATAGATAAAATCTTCATGTTTCCCGCTCCTTTAGCTCACGATCACACCTGAAATTGCCTCTGAGAAGTTCAGAATGCCTCCTTTCATCTCTTCTCCCTATACCTCTAAAAAGAATCTTTTATATGGAATTCTAGGTTTTTGGCCAATGTACAGTCACTTGCATGATCGTGTATAATCGAAAATTTCTAAATATCACAAATGTGCATGGCCTTGGCGAAGTGCATGGGCATATGCATGACAATTCATCCCTTCTATGCATCGAATTTTCAGTTTATGTTGTGTTTTCATCTCAATTCTTCTTTAAGTCTATGAAGGCAATTATTGTCTATATTCACACTTGAAATAAATTAAGTACTAAATATATACAAAAGTATTAACTATCAAGCAAAAATACATCAAACATGGGGTAAAAATATGTTAATTATGCATCTATCAAAATTCTTATATGTAATTTGCCATTGACAGACCACGTCTTGCACCTTCATGAAGTACCAACTCTTCTACGTAATCACATATTGTTTGTCAATTTTAAGAAGCGTTGCTTTTGATAGTTGTAATCAGAGTACCCAGGCCACATAATTTTAATAGAAGGAGTAACAGCGGACTCAGATAAGGTGAGGGTGATAAACGAATGACCTATTTCTAAGAGTGTTAAATAATTAAGAGGATTTTTGTGACTCATTGGGTACTACTGCAAGTTCATAAGAGACTATGGGAAGATTGCAACAACCCTAACTTAACTACTAAAAAAGGAGGGTTTTATTTGGAATGATGAGGCTACTCGAGTGGTACAACCCTTTAAGGAAGAAATGAAAAAAGTGCCCACCCTATGCCTAACAGATTTCTTCATCCCATTTGTCATCAAGGTGGATGCATCCAAAATGGTACAGCGGGGTTTATCACAAAAAAGGAGACTAATTGCCTACTTCAACCAAGCATTAAAAGGGAAGGTTAGACATAAAATTAGTCTATGAAAGGAAATTAATGGTTGTAATATTGGCTACCCATAAATGGAGACATTACTTGTTGGGATGACACTTCATATTAATGACATATCAATGCAGCCTCTACCATCTTCTTTAATATAGGCAGGTGGTTCTAGAATACCAAAAATGGTTGTTGAAATTGTTATGATTCAATTTCAAAATTTATTATAAGCCAGGGACTAAAAATCATGTAATAGGTGCTCTAATTGGAATTTTTACCATGGCCAAAGTACATGCGATTTAGACTACCAAAAAATTGAATTGGGAGGGATTACGAAAAGAAGTACAATAGGATCCTCAACTGTAATAGATTTGGCACTCCTTGGAATATAACCCAAAATCCAAATTAGGTTGGTCTTTTCTACGAGTATAGTTACAATACAAAGGCAGGGTCATTATTCTGAGGATGTCCAAATTGGTCAAAAAGATGCTAGAGGAATATCATGGAAATCCTATTAGGGGGGCACAGTGGGTTTCTAAAATCCTAAAAGAGACTTACGAGGGAGTTATTTTGGATAGGGATGAAGCACAAAAAAGTTTGTCAACTCTTTCCCAATATGCCAACAAAACAAGTAGGACATCTTTTCCCTAGATGGACTCCTCCAACAGCTACCAATTCCTAGGGATATTTGGAAAGAAGTCACTATAGACTTCATCGAGTGGCTGCCCAAGTCCCACGACTTTGACACCATCCTCATTATTGTGGACAAATTGAGTAAATATGGCCATTTCATCTTGCTGAAGCATCCTTACATAGCAAAAAGGTTATCGGGGAGTTTGTTTTCATTTTGTGAGACTTCATGGCTTCCTTAGGTCTATCATTTTAAACCAAGACAAGGTATTTATAAGTAATTTTTAGAGTGAATTGTTTCAATTACTACACAATCATACTCAAAGCAATGGACAATGTGAGCTGCTTAACTATTGTCCTATCTTTGTTGCCTTACTAACTAGTAACATTAGGGGTGGTCAAAATCGATTGCATATTGGTGTAACACATCATTCCATACATCTATACAATGTGCACCCTTTACAATAGTAAATAAGTTAGAGCTTTCTTTTTTGATCAAGTATGAATCCACTTCTTTGACCTTTAATTTTAAGCTAGAAATTATGCTAAGTCAGAGAGATGCAAAGATTTTAGAGCTACATGAGCAATTGTTGTTGGCACAAAATCAAATTGAAAAATCAACTGACTAACGATAAAGGGAAGTAGAGTTCAGGGTAGGAGAAAAAGTGTATTTGAAGTTACATCCCTATTGACATAAGTTATTGGCCAAGAAGTTAAATGAAAAACTAACTCCTTGGTATTTTAATCCTTACATAATCTTACAAAAGATAGGACAAGTAGCCTATAAAATTGACCTACCCCATACCATATGGATCCACCTGGCCTGTCATGCGTCTCAACTTAAACAAGCTATTAGAATTGTTAATTAAGTGGAAAAACTTACCTAAGTTTGAAGCATCCATAAATATCACAACACCCAAAACATTTCATTGAAATCAAAAGCAATCAAGACATAAAATAATTCAAAAACAAATCCTAAAATGAAATTAGAACATCATCAATGTGTTTAACATTCTCAACCATGATTCATACATCAAGATGAAAGTAAATAAACAAAAGAATGATATAAAGAACTTGATTGGAATGGTCTTGAATGGTTGGACTATTGCTACTGCTCCTCTTCTACCTTCTTGCTCTTTCTTTCTTCTTTCTCAATTTGGTAAGATAGAGTTTAGGTCTTCTTGGATCTGTTATGTTCTTTTATAATTAATGAGTCATTTAAGGTAAAGTCTAGGTCTTACCCATGTTAATTTGTCAAAAAATACCCTCTAAAGATCAAAACAAAAGGAGATCCCTATGTTTGGTGAGTGTCTGTCAAGATCGTGACAAACACTCGCTAGACAGTGACAGGGATGTCACGATTGTGATATTGGTGTCATGATCATGACCTAGTATAAAGCTCACGATCGTGACCCTGGGGAGAGGTCTTCTATCACGACCGTGACACTTATGTCATGATCGTGACCTTGCATTTTTATCTAAGCTTGCTCTAAATCTTCGTTTATCTGGGTTCTTACACTAACAAACACATCAAAACACCTAAAAAACATAAGCCCTAAACCACATAACACTTAAAAATATAAACACATAATTAAATTAACATAATTCTAATCCTAAACATGTAATAATTATCTAATCAACAGCTATAAACACACTAAAACACCTACTAAAACATATTGTAAACTATAACTATCAACATCCCTACACTTAAACTTTTGCTTATCCTCAAGAAAAAACAAAACAAATACAAACTCAAACATACCAAACAATAAAACATTCATTCATGCATATGCAATAATGATACAATAACATCTAACTGAAACCAATTTAACCTAAAACAATAATGATTCAAGTTGTTCAAACATATTAACTTATGCAATTTATGGCTAAGCACTTTGGATTGAATATATATACTAGTCAAGACCTTAACATCATATTCATTCACCTCAAGCACTTGGGCACATGCATTGATAATTAGTGGTCAATCAAAATTGTAACTATCACTAAGTAACCTTTCATGAAATTCTTGCTATTTTCAAAGATCGGTAGGATTTATTTATCAAACCCCACTTTTTAATTTTCTTTAATGTTGACTTATTCTTTTGATGTGAAGACAAACATTTTGTCGTGCATGTCCCCAGTTACATAACTAGGTCACGTTTTATTAATATGTTTGGTTGGAATGTCATTATAGTCTTTTGACGAAAGACAAATAGTTTATCGTGAATGTCCCTAGTAACTTAGCTATGTCACATTCTCAATTAGCTACTAGCTTTATTCATATCCGAAAAGCTAGTGAAATAGTTATTTCTAAATATACACACAAATTTTTTATATCACATTTCACATAGCCTACCTCATTTTTTTTAGCTAATCATCCTTATGAAAGATTACTAACAATGTTACTTATTCAATTGACTTATAATTATAAATGTATGTAAAAAAATTCCTAAGGAGAATGAACTAACGTCATATTTTAATTAACATGCATATTTAACCAAAGATATTTAGAACATAAATTTCATAAGCTAATATATCTGTAGAACTTAAAAGACTATGTTCAAAGCTAAACTACTTTCTTCAAGTTATAGCTATTGACACATTGACACAGTCCACACTTATACTACACACCATGTCAACCTAAGCAAAAACTAACAATAAGATATGCAAAAATTCACTCTCATGATGACAACAACAATGTAAACCTTCCCACACTTGGATAACACATTGTCCTCAATGCAAGGAGAATAAACAACACATAAAAGAAACTAAAAATGATAAGAAAAATAAAAATAAAAAGAAAGAAAAAGGTTAGAGCATGATCCCATTACGATGATACAGTGTTAGATATAGTATCTGAATGCTTTGCGCAATGAAATATTTGTAGATTCTCTTTATGTCTTGGCGCTATCATCGTTGTTCTTGTCCCATCTCCTTCAGCTGTTTGTTGTTGTCTGAAACCACATTTAGCACCTTCTCCCATTCTACTGCTTCTTCCTTCGTCTCCTCACTAGTTGAGTCTTCAACTTGTTACTGAGGTGGTGCTGAGCTAGAATTATCTTGTCCTGTCTTGTGCTTCATATGTTATTTAGAGTTGACATCTAGAAGTTCCATATATTGGACCTCCAAGATCTTAGCTCTCCTCAAATGACGATTATTAAGAAACTTAATCATACCACAGTTAGTCCATCAACTTTTACACCATTGTAATCAGGAATTGCAGTAATCAGATAACCTATGCCAAGATTACTGCTTCTCTTTTTAAGAGTAGTAATAATGATATTAAAAATGTGTGTGGTTATATAAAATTTAATATCATTATCCATGCACCACAAATAAAAAGTTCTTTCACCGAACACTTGTTACTTTTAGATTTATCAAAAATTGTTTGGCATATATATTTGTGAAACAACAAGTGTTTAGGACTACAAATAATATTGTTATGTGCATTCTTGACATTAAAATCTTCCAATTGGGTCTGTTACTACTTAACACGGAAATTATCATGTTGATCAATAATGGTTGATTCCAAGAATCCACCAATTTTCCACGTAATCTCATAATTCAATTGGTATGGTTGACCTCAGAACTAAAACCAAAATTCATTAGGGTTACTCAGTTCAAATTGAAGAGAAGTGAAAAATTCATGGGTCAATTCTTTATAGACAACAAAGTTAAAATTCATGAATTTATCCCATTGGACTTTCTACCTAAATTATCATCCTTATCTTTCAATCCAAAAGTATTCAAGATATCAGAGTCAAAGTACCTAGGCACATATACATTTGTAGAACGAAGATCTTAGAAACGAATACCTTCTTCTTCTTAATATATCATAAAAGGTGCTTCGAAGTCCGCCACTCTATTCCATACACTTCGCCTTGATACCTACACTTTTTCCTTTAGGTTATGCACATTTTACCGTCTGCTTGATTCTTAGACCCATTTAGAATATGTAAATTGTGGGTGAAAGATAAAAGAGAAAAGAGAAACAAAGAAAACCTAGGATGAGTGTAGAGAGAAGTTAGAGAAATTTAAGATGGCTATCCTAGAGAGAGAAATGAAATGACCAAAATGAGTAAAAAATTATAAGGGTTAGGGTGAAAGGAAGGGTAAAATGGAAAAAATCATGAAAATCCTTTGTTTTTTACCCATGCTAATCATCTGTCACGAAAATCCCTTATTTCCTACCTATGCCAATCATCTGTCACGATCGTGACAGAGGGTGTATATGATCATGAGCGTGTAGTCACAATCGTGAAAGTGGGTTGCAAAACTGGGTCATGAACATGACACTTGAATTTTTTAATACTTTTTTTCTCGTTTTTCATTTTGTCTTCTTGTAACCTCCTAATTTCCTTCCCTAGCTTATATTATCAACAACACCCCATCGTTTCACCATCCACACTATTCCAAACCATTATGATAACGAGATAAAAAACCTAATTATAGAATTAAAAACAAACCTAACTACTGAAACGTACTAATTAACTATTAAAAATGCTAAGTTATGGTCATTAGCTTGGCCTTCATCATTGGAAGTGTTTTTAATTATTCGAAAGGAAAGAAATTACTTCCCTTTCTCTGAAGAACACTTCTCTGAGTTATGGTCTGCAATGATACCTGTCTACTTTGAAGGTTTCCTTGTTTGAATTTTTCCAAGAGCTCTATGTGTGACTACTTAAGTTACCGTAAAGGTGCACTCCATCTTGATTTAAGCTTTCCCAGAAACAACTTCAATCTCGAATTGAACAACAACACCACATCTCTTACCTTAAACTCCTTCTTTTTGAGATGAGAATTATATCGTCTCTTCACCTTCTCCTCGTAGAGTTTAGCATTCTTATACGTGTTGAAGCAAAATTCCTCGGGTTTATTTATTTATAAGTGTCTTCTCTTACCCACTCACTTCTAATCAAAATTTAAAGCTTTCATTGTCCAATATGCTTTATATTCAAGCTCCATAGGAAAATGACAAGCTTTACCATACACAAGTCTGAATGGAGTTGTTCTAATTAAAGTGTTGAAATAAGTCCGATAAGCCTATAAGGTGTCATCTAACTTTAACGCCCGATCTTTTCTTGAACTATTCGGCATCTTCTCCAATATATATTTGAGTTCACGATTTACGACCTCCACTTGGCCTCTTGTTTGCGAGTGGTATGGTGTGGCCACATGATCGTGTACTTTGTATCATTTACGGAGGACATCAAAAGATTTATTACAGAAGTGTGCTCCTCTATCGCTTATAATTGTCCTTGGCACTTTCAATCAGTTGAATAACTGTTTAATAAATTTCTGAACAACTTTTCCATTATTTGTTGGATTTGCCATAGCTTTGGCCCATTTTGATACGTAGTCCACTCCTACTAGAATGTATGTGTTCCCATGGAGGATGGGAAAGGACCTATGAAGTCGTGCCCTCATATATCAAAGACTTCGACTTCCAAGATATTGGCTAAGTGAATCTCATCTCTTTTCGAGATGTTGCCTACTCTTTGACTTCTATCGCATTGTACCATGAGTGCTTAATCATCTTTAAATAGATGTGGCTAATAGAATCCACATTCAAGTACTTAAGTAGTCGCCTTGTTCGCACCATAATCTCCATCTTACAGAGCTTTGTGACATCGTGTCAATATGTCTGACATCTCCTCCTTTGGATCAAACCTTTTTATGATTCCATCAACATATGTCTTATATAAAAATCTCTTCCTTTGTTGATATGAAAACGCATAAGGTAGTTTACCACTGGATACAAAATTTGCTATATTAGCGAAACATGATGTTGTTATGCTATTGAGTAACATTAAGGTTTCATCGGGAAATTCTCATTAATATCATCACTTTGCTCGATTTCCCCTCCTTCGAGACGTGATAAGTGGTTTGCTACTACTTTTTTGACTCCCTTTTTGTGTCATATTTTGATGTCAAATTCTTGTGGTAGTAATATCCATCAAATAAGTCTTGATTTTGCATCCTTTTTGGCAAAAAGATATTTAAGTGGAGCGTGATCGATAAAAATGATCACCTAAGAGCTTAAGAGATACAATCGAAACTTGGCAAATGCATACACCATCGCTAGTAACTCCTTCTCAGTGGTGGTGTAGTTTAGTTGTGGCCTAGTTAATGTCTTGCATGTGTAATATATCGCTTGCATCTTCTACCCACAACTTGATCACTAACATTGTACATGACTTCAAATAGGAGTGCTAAATCTGATGATATTAAGATCAGTGTTGATGTCAGTTCCTTCTTTAATTGATCACATGCAGATAAACAATTATCATCAAAATAAAACGACACTTCCTTAACTAATAGGTTCATTAGAGGTCTTGCTATTTATGAGAAGTCCTTGATAAAGCAGCGGTAAAATCCTGCATGACCTAGCAATCCCTGCATGCCTTTTACATTGATGGGTGGTGGGAGCTTCTTTATGACCTTCGTCTTCACTCTGTTCACTTCATTTCTTGGGTGTGGTTTTTATGCCCAAGTACTACCCTTATGGTACTTCTCCCAATTTAGCACCAGATATGATTTTTTACATCTTTGGAGTACTTTGTCCAAATTAGTGAGGCACTACTCAAAAGAGTCTCCAAAGACTGAGAAATTGTCCATAAAAACTTCAATCATGTCCTCAATTGTATCTACAAAGATAGACATCATGCACCTTTGAAATGTAGCTAAAGCATTGCATAACCCGAAGGGCGTTTGCTATACATAAATGTGCCATAAGGACACAAAAAAGTTGTCTTTTCTTGGTCATCAGGATAGATGAATATCTAATTATATCTCGAATAACCATCTAGGAAGTAATAAAATGAGTGGCTAACCACTCCTTCGATCATTTAATCTACGAATGGGAGAGGAAAGTGATCTTTTTTAGTCACCTTGTTAAGCTTTCAATAGTCTATACAAACTCTCCATCCTGTGACTATTCTTGTCGAAATTAACTCTCCACTTTCACTCTCCATAACGGTCATTCCGCTTTTCTTTGGCATGCATTATACCAGGCTGACCCATTCACTATTCGATATGGGGTATACGATACCTGTGTCTAAAAGCTTCACTACTTCCTTTTTTACCACTTCCTTCATGTGAGGGTTCAACCTGCATTGATGTTCCCTCACCGCTTAACTTCTTTCTTAGATTTTTATTTGATGCATAACAATGTTTGGGCTTATACCTTGAATATTGGATATCTGCCATCTCATAGCCTTCATCCACTTCTTAAAAATTGCTACCACCCCACTGTCTTGTTCCCTATTCAATTGATTGGAAATGATGATGGGTAAAGTTTGACCTTTACCTAGAAAAGTATACTTAATGTAACACCCCACTCTCGCTGGACCCGAACTCGATATCGATGGTGATATCTGAATCCGTGCCCCGCGAGGGTGGCGTGCCACATCACTTAACATTTAAAAACTCGGTATATATTTTTTTAAACTCTTATTGCTTATCATTCATGTGGGTACACTTTTTCGTTTCAAAACATTTTGTCTACTTAAACTGAAAACGAAGCATATTACATTTTAGTGATGAAACATAAAGTACAGAAAGGTGACAACTCCGATTGGCCCATTTTATTTAAAACCATTTATTACAACACAA
>JANZXP010000196.1:34795224-34827742 GCA_027576715.1 Erythroxylum flavicans
AAAAATGTTACAAATAGTTAATTAATAACATTTATAAAATATAATATAAAATCATTTGTAGCTATCAATAAATGTCATATTAAACTCGACAATAACATGTCAAAACAATTACTAAAGCATCATATCTTTAGTAACACGGGCTGTCATATCATACTTATTAGTGTTACCATTCATATTTAATAACACTTATCACCTATTACCATATGTCGTTTTTGTTGTAGTGCCATTTGCTATCAGATATAGGGTATATGATACCTACGTCTAAGAGCTTCACTACTCCCTTTTTGACCACTTCTTTCATGTGAGGGTTTGACCTAAATTGATGTTCCCTCACTGTTGGACTTCCTTCTTTGAGTTTTGTCCAATGCATAACAACGTTTGGACTTATACCTTGAATGTTGAATATATGTCATCCCATGGCCTTCATCTACTTCTTCAAAATTGCTACCATACTACTCTTTTGTTCCCCATCTAATTGATTGGAAATGATGATGGATAGAGTTTGTCCTTTACCTAGAAAGGTATACTTGAGGCAAGTGGGTAAAGGTTTGAGCTCTAGAGTTAGTGATTACTCCGTGGAGTGTGGTATGGGTGCTTTAGTTCTTACTAATATTTCTTGATGTCTCAGAACACCCAACTCCTTTGTCTCAACATCGTCCTCAAACTTAGCTTCGTTCACCTTCTCAGCTTCATTTTTTGTCTCAACTTCTATCGATTTAATTTCTTCAAAACAACTCTCTTCTTGCTCTTGAATACTTTCGTCGATAACATTAATCTTGATGCAAGAGTTGCTTTCTTTATGATTTTTCAAGGCCTTGTTTATATTGAACTCCACTTTATCTTCACCAATTCGAAGTGTCAATTTTCCTTTATAAACATCGATCAATGCTCTTCCTATGTTCATGAAAGGTTGTCCAAGAATTAATGGACAGTTCTTATCCTCTTCAAAATCGAGAACGACGAAGACCACATGGATAATAAATTTGTCCACTTGCATTAACATGCCTTCCACCACTCTAAACAGTCTTTTAATTGATTGATCAGCCAACTAAATTAATATTGAAGTTGGTTTGACCTCACCGAGCCCCAATTTCCTGAATATCGACAAAAGCATAAGATTGATACTTGCTCCCAAATCATATAAAAACTTCGCGAATTCAAATTCACCAACTATACAGAATATTGTGAAACTCTTTAGATCCTTCAACTTGAAAGGCATGTGATTTGTGATTAAGGAACTACAGTTGCCAGTTAACACCACCGTTTGGTTCTTTTCCCAAAAAGTGTGCTTCTTTGATAATATGTCCTTCAAGAATTTGGCATACTTGGGTGTATATTCCAATGCCTCAATAAAAGAAGATTAATTTACAAAGTCTTTATTTTCTCCACGAACTTCGCTAATTGTGCATCCAGTTTGCTCTTTTGTAATCATTGAGGATATAGAATCTTGGGTGGATATGATAGAGGGACAACGAAAAAAGGGTATTCATTCAGGTCCAGTTCCTTTTTCTTTTCTTGGCCTTTCTCTACAAAAGGGGTGTAGCTTTTGTCTCTAGTGGTTGTTCAAGTTCTTTCCCACTTCAAAATGTGATTTTCTTTAATTACTCCCTTAGTTTTGTTTCAGTATTGCTCAGAAGGCTCATCCATGTTTACGAGCTTGTCCAAAGTTTTGTCCAACTTAGAGTCCATCAAATTAGGTTTTTCCTGTTAAAATCTAGCTGGTCCTTGAGGTCGAAATTGACTTCCTGTATTGTTCAACTAAGAAAATTTTGAGTAGTTCTTCTACTCAGGATTATACATATTGATGTAAGAATTGCTCCCCCTTTCTTGATCAAATTGGGCTCCCATTTAATTGAATTGCTCCATTTCATTAGTCTGCATCAAGAAGCAATCGATGTTATCGTAGTTGTCTTGTCTACATAATCCACATCCATGCTTAATTGCTTTCACTAAAGCTGAAGACGAGGCTTTCTTGCAATTGAGTTGTTAGGTTAAGTCAACAATTTTTGCCTGCATTTTTATTATTGAATCAACTGCAATGGCGCCCTTCTGATCGTGGAAGGTTGTTAAGTCACTGACCCGTTCATACTGAAACTCTAAGACCGAAGTCAAAGCCTGCCTCTGCTTCACAAAACCATGCTTTCTGAAAGATATCCCCTTCATCTGGTAAGGCACAATTCATTAGTGATGACACGATACTTGAAACAATTCAACGACTGTTTTTCAACTTGATTGCTGTAGTTTCTATAAAACAGTTATCATAGTTTAACAATACGCCACTCTTTTCCGTCGATAATTGCTTTTGGCTGGACTAACTGAAGTGGCATGCCAACAAAGTTTTTCAGTAACTGCAAAAAAGGTAATCTGGTCAAATTTGACCGAGGAAATCTAATACTCCTTCATACCAAATGTACTACCAGTTGCCAACATCCATGACCAATTCTAAAATATGTAAGCATTCAAAATATAAAAGGACAACCTCTAGCGTTTACATACAAAACGGCTAAAACCATGATTTAAGAAAAGGGAATGATTAAGTCATCCCACTTTCACGTAAAACCCTTTATTTCTTAACTTCTTCAAATTCTGCTTCTGGGGCCTGATCTCCACCTTGTGACCCTCCAGAAGAATCACCCCCACTGCCCTTTGACATATGCTCTCCAATCTTTGAAACAGATTTATTGGCAGCATCTAACCTTGACTTAATCTCTTCAACGTTATCTCCAGCCATAGATTGTCTCAAATCTGAAACAGCTGCCTCAATCTCCTTTGCAACTTCGGCGGGGATCTTGTCTCTGTACTCGTTAAGGCTCTTCTCAATACTGTAAATGGTAGTGTCTGCACTGTTTTTGACGTCAATTAGAGCCTTTCTTTCTTGGTCCTTCTGAGCAAACATCTCAGCATCCTTCACCATCTTCTCAATCTCATCCTCTGAGAGGCCACCAGATGACCGGATGGTGATCTGCTGCTCTTTCCCTGTGGCCTTGTCCTTGGCTGACACGGTCACAATTCCATTGGCGTCTATGTCAAAAGTAACCTCAATCTGAGGCATGCCCCTGGGTGCAGGTGGAATACCCACCAGCTCAAATTCTCCCAACATTTTGTTTTCTGAGGCCAGCTCACGTTCACCTTGGAGCACCTTGATTCCTACTTGGGTCTGATTGTCAGCTGCAGTGGAGAAGACCTGAGATCGATGCAAAAGTTAAGTTAGCCATGAAATTGAACCATCAGCTAATCACATACAGAACACCAGTTTCAGGATGCAACTGAAATCAATTAAAATAGATTGAGTTTATCTACAAGAAGTAATATGATAACAACTTGAACAAGTCAAGTCAAGGCATAAATCAGGTAGGAAGATTTTTGTAATTGGAATAGAGCACTGGTCGACAAAACTATAGGCACATTTTGTTTGGACAAAAACAGGAGACAGGTTAAGAAAAAATCAATTATTTAGAAATATAGAATCAAGTGCATCAGATATAACTAATAAAAGAACCTTCTTTTCCCAATCATGCATACATGCAAACATGCAAACATAATTCTCCTTGCATATAAACAATTCAGACAAAGGCACCTATAAGGTTTCATTATAAAAGTTTACCTGACTCTTCTTGGTAGGGATTGTAGTGTTCCTGTTGATCAACCTGGTGAATATCCCACCAAGTGTCTCGATACCAAGAGATAAAGGAGTCACATCCAGAAGCAACAACTCTTTGACATCTCCACGAAGAATTCCACCCTGAATTGCAGCTCCCAAAGCAACTGCCTCATCAGGGTTCACACCTTTACTAGGAGGCTTGCCAAATATGTCAGAAACAACTTGTTGAACCTTGGGAACACGAGTCATCCCTCCAACAAGAAGAACTTCATCCACATCATTCATCGATATACCAGCATCTTTCAAGCAGCTCCTACATGGAAGTCTTGTCCTATCAATCAAGTGATCAACTAGACTTTCAAACTTTGATCTGGTCAAGGTGATGTTCAAGTGCTTAGCACCTGATGCATCAGCAGTAATAAAAGGCAAGTTAATATCAGTCTGGGTTGTTGATGACAGCTCAATCTTAGCTTTCTCTGCCGCTTCACGTAGCCTCTGTAGAGCCAACCTGTCTTTTGTCAGATCAATGCCCTCAGTTCTCTTGAATTCACTCACAAAGAACTCTAATAGTGCATTATCAAAATCCTCTCCACCCAAGAATGTGTCACCATTTGTAGCTTTAACCTGTACGTAAACAATGATAATTTGGCTCATCAAACAGAATAAAACTCAATGGTGTATTAACGTATGATGGGATGTCAGGATTTACCTCAAAAACTCCATTAGAAATCTCAAGAATAGAAATATCGAAGGTTCCACCTCCAAGGTCAAAAACAGCTATTAGACCTTCCTTTTTATTGGTTCCATAGGAAAGTGCAGCTGCAGTTGGCTCGTTGATAATTCTTTGAACATCAAGACCAGCGATCCTCCCAGCATCTTTCGTTGCTTGTCGTTGAGCATCATTAAAATACGCAGGTACAGTGATAACAGCCTTTGAAATTGTTTTCCCAAGGTAAGACTCTGCAGTTTCCTTCATCTTGGTCAGGATGAAAGCCCCTACCTGGCTAGGGGAGTACTGTTGTCTATTGGCCTCAACCCAAGCATCTCCATTTGGAGCCCTAACTATCTTGAAGGGGACCATTTTCATCTCCTTCTGGGTCTGGGGATCATCAAACTTCCTGCCAATCAGTCTTTTTGTTCCCGACAAAGTATTAGTGGGATTGGTCACAGCCTGACGCTTTGCTGGTGTACCCACAAGCAACTCGCCTTTCTGGTTGAAGGCAACCACCGATGGAGTAGTCCTAGATCCCTCAGAATTCTCTATAACTTTAGGATTCTGCACATAAAGGCAAAAACTTTAGGATTCTTAACAATTTCAAAGGCAAACACAATATGCAATCACAAATGAATAAACTATTGACCATAATCTCAGTCTAACCTTTCCCTCCATAACAGCAACACACGAATTTGTGGTACCCAAATCAATACCAATAACATCATTACCAGCAGGTTTTGAACTGCAACACAAAAAATATATCCATCAATTACAACACAGAACGGGCAATACGAAGGACATATCCATGAACCGCCACAAAGAACAAAAGAGACAGAATATCAAACCAGAACAAAAACATGTAAATCCATGAGACACTTTACCTGAATGCTCTAGTCCAACTTGCCCAGCTACTCAGATTAGAAGGCGCCCATGAAGGCTTCACATTCCCAGCCAGCTGTAGAGCAGAAATTGGAGACAAACACATGTAAATCCCCAAAACCCATACGTTATAGTCACTAATCGTACACAGTACCAAATTCACAAATAATTTACATCAACAAATACAGAGTAACAACGTACACATCTGTAAGCGGTGGTGACAGGGACTGTGGCGATGTCACCGCGGCGGACACATCGCAAAAGAGCGGCGGTAGCCATGGTGAACGTTGGAACAAAGGAGAAATTATCAGAGAAAGAGAGCTGTGGACGCCTTGGGGTTTAGGGTTTATGGGGGAGAGGGATTCATTTATAGAAGGTTCTAGACGAAGGCATCGATTTTCATTTGCCAGGTTAGGTTGTACACGAAGAAATTCTGTCGCAATAAATCAAATATTTCTTCTTTCAATTGTAGACGGTTAAGAATATTATTATTATTAGATTGATAATCTCAATATCAAAAATATATTATGCTCATAAATTCTATCATTTTATATATCTTTTATATAAATTATCTGAATAAAAAGCTACTTAAGTATTATTAGTTATTAACAAAAAAAATTTACGTAATTAAAAAAATAAAATTTTTTTACACCTTTTTATTGTTGCCAACAATTCTTTTTCATTTATATGGTGTCATTGTTTTAATTATCTGTAAAGGTTCCAAAGTACACCTACAAAGGGGCTCATTCATTTTAATATTAGAATCATTATGATATATCTTTTATAATACCCCAATATGCATGATTAGAGTATCAGTTTCAAGAATTAAATTATTATCATCATACTGTAAAGAAAGTTTTGGTTGAATAAATTAGAAACATAATTTAATACTCCTAAAAAAATTTGAAATTGTTTTTCATCTAGTAATTTATTAGGAAATTGTGAAATTTTTTCGAGGATATGAGGTTAAAGTTTAACTCCCCTACCATCTATTTCTATGCCAACAAATTATAATTTAGTTTAACTTATCTTAGTTTTTTTCTTTCTCGTAAAGAACTAAACCATGTTATTCACATAAATCTACAAATTTATTGAGATGTATAATATGTTGATAGATATTATTACTAGCTATTAAAGTATCTTCTACGTAAAAATGTATAAAATTATAATACTTGAAGATATTATCCATTTTTTTGAAATATTTGTAGGATATTTTTTAAACCAAAAGGTATAATTAACTATTCATAATGACCTTGTAGAGTAAAGAAAGCATTATACAGAATGCTATCTTTAGCTTTTGAGTAGTCCAAAATTGCATGCCTCTCTTCCACTCGTTTGATGGGATATCTTGGATTCTATTATAGTTCATCTCAAATGTGCTTTAGATTCCTTTCTAATGTCAATAAAGGCACTTAAGTACCACAATATCTTGATTTGTTTAATCTCTTGAGTTCTTGTTTCATCATTTATAGCTTTGTTACACAAATGACAGCCTTAGTGCCTTAGAAGGATGAAGTTAAGCCTTTCATAATAGGCTTTTTCAAAATCTTCCATTTCTTTGTTAAAACAAAGGAAGCTTTCCTTGATAGCTATGAGGAGAGGTATTAGACCAATATGGAATAGCGATATCAGAATTATGGATTGAGGAAAATAATTTTACTTTCAAAAAAATTTAATAGTCAAGTTCTACTTATTGTTGATAATATGTTGTTTAGTTATATTAATTGGAATTATCTCTTTTGTTTTGGCTATAATTTGGTGCTTAAATAGGAAAATTAATGTTGGTTTGTTTTAAGAGATGACAAGTGAAGATTACATCAAATTAGAGTATTATTGGTCAAAATCATGAATTTTAAAAAAAGTGGATAGATTACTACAGTGGATAAGACGAGATTACGCCTAATGTCAAATTCACTTAAGAGTTAGAATTCAGTTAGGAAACTTATTTCCATTCCTATTACATAGGGATTTGGATTTATTTTAGATAGGAAACTTAGTAAGATAGGAAGACTAGGTTTTGAGTATGAAAAGAAGACAAAAACACATCTGCTACCTTCTCCATCATTCTCTTTTCATTTCTTTTTAGTTTTCACTCAATTTTTCTTCCTTTCTTTTATATTTTTATGTAAAACTAAAGTCATGTGCTGCTAAATCCAAATATTCTAATTCAAGGGGATTCAAAACTCTAGTTGTAACCTTGTTAGGTTTTATTCTAAACTTATATACATATTTTAATTCAAGTATTTCTTATTTTGTATTCTTATATTTCATTAATAATTAATATTGATTGATCTAAAAAATTAATTTAATATTGATTATTCTATATCTATCCATAAATTCAATGATTTGTAGTTGTCATGAATGATTGATACAAGTAGCCAAGGTTACTTATGAATTTGCATATTTAACTTATAAGAAATAAGAAAACTAAGTTTAATAGTTGTTATTATCTTAATTATTTAATTTAGGGTCTAGTCTTTCACTAAACTTATTTCTATCATTTAATTGATATGGAATGCTATCATACCCAATCAATTGATGGTAAGTTTTGGTTTGAATGTTCGGTTAGAATAAATTATTTTAGGAAAATTTGAGACCTATTACGACTATCCTAATATGTTTTAGACTAACTGCTTGAATTGTGAAAATTATTCTTTTAGAATAATAATCAATGTTAAAATTAGATGAGATCTTTCCCTTGAATCGAAGTTAAGTACCATTGAATTTCTTACATTTATACTTAGTTGATTTATTTTAATTTCTTGTTAAATTTAGTTTATTAGTTAGTTAATCATAAACAACTACCTTGTTTTGTTAATTGAAATTAATAAACTAGTTTTTTCTCTTAGGATTCAACTTGGTTCCACAACAACTATAAGAAGTTAGAGAATCAAAATTAATTTTGAGGACTTCGATAACCTGGTTAAAATTTTGACTTCGTTGTCAGGGAATTATTTTAGTTTTTTAGTTTCTTTTTATTATTTTATAGTTGATTGCTAATCTCTTGTCTTATATGACTTGTTCTTCTTAGATACAACCCATAAATTGAGAAGACAGTGTGTCATTTAAGGAAAGAGACTAAACAAGGAAGCGGTCATTCACCTCTAGAAGTGAAAGTTAAAATAGATCTAACAATTAGTGAAGGTTCTAATTTCTAAGAAATTCAAGAAAAGATGGCAAATCCTAACACTAAAATGTTGAGGGAGTTAGCGGCACCAAATTTAAATCAATAAACTTTATCCATACAATTTCTAGATGTTGAGGTAGATTTCGAATTAAAATCTGGTTTGATTCACTTACTCCCTATTTTTAGTAGTCATGCAATTGAAGATCCACATAAATACTGGAAGGAAATTCATATTGTTTGCTCTAAAATGAAGCCACAAGAGGTGTTTGAAGAATAAATTAATCTTATAGCCTTTCCATTCTCATTGAAAGATAAGGCAAAGGATTGACTATATTATCTTCCTTTTGGATCAGTGACAACATGGAATGAGATGAAAAGGTTGTTCCTAGAGAAGTTCTTTCCTGCATCACAAGTAGCTAATATCAAAAATGAGACATATAAGATAAGAAAATTCAACAAAGAAATATTGTATAAATATTAGGAGAGGTTTAAGGAGTTAATTGCAAGTTGTTCATACTATCAAATCCCTGACCAACTTTTAATTCAGTATTTTTATGAATGACTATTACCAATGGATAGGAGTATGGTCAATACAACTAGTAGAAGATCTTTGGTAAAAAAAAAATTGAAGTTGTATGACAGTTGATATCAAATTTCATAAAAAATTCTCAACAGTTTAGGACAAGGATGGAAGGAGTTTTTAAGTGTGTGAATGAGGTAAGCAATATAAACTTTGGGGATAAAATTTTAGAATTAACTTATTTAATTCATCAAATAGCCGTAAGATAATTACAATCAACATAAGTGTGCGAAATATGCTCATTCTCTATAGACCCTACAGATATATACCCTATGTTGTAATAAGACTCCCTTTAAGAAGCTAACACGATAGGAGGACTTCCTGGTCAACTTTAATGAAAATATGAACCTTATTTCAATCATTATAATCCAGGATAAAGGGATCATCCAAACTTTAGCTATGGAAATCAAAAAGGGCAACAAAGATATAAACCTCAAAATTTTAATGGACAACCTTGAGCCCCTACATATGCTCAATCTTAATCTTTAAACTTAGGTATGTCTTTGGATGAAATTTTTAAGGCACTTGCTACTAATACTCAACAATTTCAACAGGAAACAAGAGTAAGCCTTCAGAACCTAGGAAATTAGATCACTCAATTAGCCACCTCTGTTAGAAAATTAGAAGCGCAAGGCTAATGAAAATTACCTTCCTAAATGGTGGTGAATCCTAAAAAGAACGTAAGTACAATGACTTTGAGAAGTGGTAAGGAAATTCAATCTAGATCTTTCTTACCAATGGAGGTAGAAAAGTATAAAGAAGGAGAAAAGAAAGGTAAGCCTCTAACTCAAGAATCAATAAAGGTAAAAGATGATTTATCTTCACTAATATCAACTAATGCACGTGTACCTCCTTTCCTTAGCAGGTTGGCTAAATCAAAAAAAGAGGAACATAACAAAAAGATCTTAGAAACCTTCAGAAAGGTGGAAATCAATATACTACTTATAGAAGTCAACAAGCAAATTCCAAAATATGTAAAAAAATTTTAAAGAACTATGAATAAATAAAAGGAGTTTGAAGGATAAGGAGAGAATAATTTTAGGTAAGAATGCATCCACTATGACAAATAGGAAATTATAAAAAAACGCAAAGATCTAGTTATGTTAACAATTTATATGTCATTGGTGATAAGAAAATTAAGCGTGTGATACTAGACTATGGTGCATCTATTAATGTCATGCCATACTCAATTTACCGACCTTTAAATCTAAATTCTTTATAAGAAACAAATGTGATTATTTAGCTACTGATTGTCCTTATGTGCATCTTATTGGTGTTCTAGAGGATGTTTTAGTCCAAATTAACAACTAGGTATTTCCAGTAGACTTTTACTTCTTAAAAATGGATGGATAGTGTTGAGCATTCATCTTCCATTTTATCAGGAAGGTCTCTTATAAAGGTGGTTAAGACAAAAATTGATGTGGATAAGGATACTCTTTTAGTTAGTATGATAGAGAGGTAGTAAAGTTCAATATTTTTTAGGCAATAAAGTTCCCAAAAAATTTTCAATCCATTTATCATATGGATATTATGGATTTATTTATGCAGGATATTTTAAAAGAAGAAAGTATTGATGATGAGTCAGAGTTTAATGCTGAACTATAAGTAAATAAGCAATTGATGAAACTTATGAAAATGTAAAATCATTATTAGTGATACTAATAGATTCGAAAATTTTAAATGTTGAAATTATTATAACTCACAAGAAAATGTTACCTTCTATTTTGCAAGCTTTGAAGATAAAATTGAAAGCCTTACTTGATCACCTAAAATATGTCTATTTGGGTTAAAAAGAGTAATTAACTACATTCATCTCAAAAAGGTTAACTATGGGGCAAGAGTAAGGGCTAACAACACTACTTAAGGAGCATAAAACTATAATTATGTAGAAGTTTGAGAAGAAAAAGCCCCTTTGAGCACAACAACGTTAAATAATTGCACTTTTTAGGAAGCAACCAAAGATATGATAGTTTTGTGTAGTTTTATTTTATTTATATATAGTTTTTCATTTGTTTGTTTTTGAGAAATTAGTTTATTGGCTTAAGGAGGAAATGAGTCTCAAAATTCTAGAATACTAAATTTCATAATACGTGATCACATCTTATGTAATTCAGTTATGAAGATCGAATACTAAATCTCATAAGGCAAGATCACACCTTATACGATTTAACTTTCTAGAATGGAACCCCTAAAATTCCATAATATTAACATTCATAAGGTAATCATTCCTTATACATGTTAGTAGTATGTTTGATTTTAAAGAAAATTATAATTTTTAAAAAAACCAAAATTATAAAATCAAATAATCATTAATAAAAATAATTAAAATTTTATTATGATAATTTATAAAAAAACCTAACATTTTTTATTTCTTTTTCAGTAGACATACCTACATCTAACACACCAACCTAGCTCCAGCTACATACCACACATAGACAATAGCATCCCACATTAACAACCTTACTCGGAATCCAACTCACAAGACATAAACAAACCACACCAAGTACAAACACATCAGATACACCACACATCAATAGCCCACCAAGTAAACTAACATCCTAAATCAACCCAACTAAGTAGCCCCAGTTCCAGCAGCCATGTCCCATATCTAACACACCAGGAATGCATAACACTTCCAGCTCCAAAAATATACTAAGCTTCATAGAAGTGCAACATGCTATATTTATTATGCCAATTGAATCGTCCCAGACCCACCACAACGCTTAACCACCAATACCCATTAGTATTGTATTAATGCCCTATTTATTTTCTATTTTCTATTTTTTATTTTCTATTTTTATTTACTTTTACTTATTTTTTATTAATTTATTTTAGTTACCTTCATTTTAAATTTGATTTTAGTCGTTACTACATTTTTAATTATTTTTTCAAATTAGTTTTCTATTTAGAATTTTCACCATTATGAGACGTTCCAAAGATACTATTAGGACAACAACAAAAGAAAAATTTACAGTGAATCCAACTGCATAACATCAATTTGCTAAAAGACTTATAATTAATACCAATAGGAAGCATGCTCAGATAGCGACAAACACCTCTATTTTGCCTCTAGCTAAATTATACTTATGAGGTTATCTCACTTTTAACTCTAAAGAAAAAAAACAATGGTATACTACCCGCAAAACTTGACATATTAATGTGGGTAAGTATGTGCATTACCCATCTTTAAAGAATTTGCATATCAAAGAAAAATATGATGATTTGCTTACTGACATAAGTTGGAGATATATTATGATGATTCGCTGTTTGGTATTTATTAAAATAACTATGGAGTTTTATAGTACCTTCAAATTTGATAAATTAGATAATTTTACTTTACGTAGTCCTAATATGGTACATTATAAATTAATAGGTGTTGAATTTAAACCACATCGCTTATTTTAATTTAGCCTTAAGGTTGATAGATGAAGAATATGCTAATTCGACTCAATACGAATAATCTTTTATGGACTATGGTGATTTTGATTCTTTTAGAACATAGAAATAAATGTCTTCTGACCTATTGGTTAATCTTCTAAGTAAATCTAAAGGTAGTTATTTTAATAAGATTGAATGGATCTATATGTAGCATTTTTTGGCTTTTAATTATTCAGGAAGGAAGCTAAAACATGTACTTACACTATAACTTAGTTGTTTTTTATTTAGTGTATTTGGTGTATGGTTAACAAAGTATAGGTCAATTTGGGTGCTTGGTTAGCAATGCAATTCAACAATGTTATCTCTTCTAACAAAAATTTATGTCTTAGCTTCCTTATTACTCATCTAGCTATTAATCTCTGTTAGTTTGAAATAACTAACACTGATATGCATATCATATGTGAGATGGAACCATTAGATAAGGATTGTTTAAGTAGGATGCAATTACTCTAGCAACAAAGAAGAACATTTTGTTTTATACCACGTGACACCCATAAAGAGGTTGATTGATATTGTTCCATGTTAATATTAAAAATTACCGCAAGTGTATGACATAGCTGTAGATAGCATAGGTAGGTATGGGGTCGACCCATAATGACTGTAATTATTAGTAGTAATCATTTTTTTATTATCTAACCTATAAATTATATTTTAAATTTTAATTAAAAATTAAAATTAAAAAAATAAACTAGGAATTGAAACAATTCTGAACTTAAGACAAAGGTAAATAATAAGAAGATGTCAATATCAAATAATAGTGTCTACGTATTAAATCCCCTCTAAGAACCTTAATTATTAATCTTTTATCATGCTATTATATTATTGATTATTGGACTGTGGAAATTCCTATCTTATGTTAATATCTTTCTTAAGACATTAACAACTAATCCATCAGTTGATTAACATAAATCTTTCTAGCTAAAACCCCTAGAATTGCATTATCGATTTATGAATTTCACTATTAAGTTTGACCATAATCCAGACGATTTATGTGGACATATTTCTAGGTTTGCATGCAGCTCCTTCCAATTATAGTAGATCTATTCATACAAGAAGATTTCTCAATCTCAATAATATGAAATCAAATTATGTACTAATATTTCAAATATATTAGAACAAGAATAAAATGTATAATTGAATTGTAATAAATCAATCAATATAATTACGTTAGATAAAAGATTAAATCATATTGTTATTTCCACTTAGGATTAGGGTTCATCACACCTAAACACTAATCAAGTTTAGTTCCTATCTATTAAGAACAAAACCAAAGATAAAAATGTAGAAAAACTAATAGAAAACAAATAAATCATAATTCTAAATCTCTCTATCGCTTTTATTGAATCTTCTTGCTAGTTTGAATTAGATGTAGCTTTCTATCACATCTCTTAATGTTATCTTTATGTATTCCTCTTCCCTTGATCAGAATTGTTGCCTCTCTAGGTTTCTTACATCTCAGAATTACTTAATAACTCAGCTCTCTTTGGTTTGCCTATGTTCACCTCTTTTAATAAAAATTAGGGTTTTTGGGATATAAATGATCACTTACACGAGCATGTAGAATACTATGTATATTAAAAAATACCTAAATTTGCAATTTCACATGGACACAAAGACTTACATAGGCAACATACACGACTATGTATATCAACATACACGAGTGTGTAACTCCACACAACCATAAATTAAATTATTTTATCTTTACATGTTTACAGAGACTTACACAATCACTGTACATGGTTGTGTAGGTCCTTAGTTGCTTCAAATCTTTGTTCCATGTCACAATTTCATTCAAATTGTTTTCCTTTTGATCTATAAAGGCAATTATTACTTATAAATGCACTTAAAGCAAATTAAGTATCAACCATACAACAAAACTACAAAATATCAGGCAAACATGTTAAATATGGGTGTATAATTATAGTCAAATAAGCATCCATCAAACATCACCACACTTTAAGCTTTTGTTTGTCCTCAGTCAAATCATAATCTAAATTATCAACTTTACAAGCATCTATCGTTTATTAATCTTAACATGTCCATCCATACTCTAAGTCATCATATCATATTAATTAAATGAATATACAATTACATCAAGTTATTCTAAAACTAAATTCATAGTTCAATATCAATAATAACCACATCGATAATCTTTTTGAAATAAAAAACATAAATCTTTACATCTTAATTAGGGTTTTACTCAACGAACTCAAATGTTTAGGGTGAAAAGTATCAAACTCTCAAACCAATGCATAGCAAAACTCTTAACCACAAGCTTACAATATTACCATATCTCCACCACTTATATGTAAACTAAAAACAAAAATTAAAAGGTCTTATTGCAAGGTTTTAACGGAGTTAAGTTAAAGTAATGATTAAGATAACAAAAGTGTGATAAATTTGAAGAAAATTTACTAAGGAAACATTAAAAAAAACTTATTACTTCCCAATATGTAGGTCCTTGCATTATAAACCCATTGGTATTATATTTTTTTTCTATACTCGCAACATACTGTTTTTTAATTCAATCAATATAATTGAGCATTCATCATGTACCACAATTAAAGAAATATTGGACCTTTCAAATTTTCTAGTTTTAAACAATCACGTAATGTAAATAACCTTTAGGTTCAAATTAATAAAAAGGCTTCAAGAAAAATAAGGTAAAGGTTAATAATACGATTATACTCAACAAAGAAGGCTAAGGCTCAAAATTGGTTATTCTTAAGGGATAAACTGTGGTAAGGTAATTATCAATGAAATAGGCTTAAAAAATTATTGACTCTAAATGCCTTTATCACTTTAATGCTTCTAATTTAGCAAATCTGATATCAATATGTATAATAAAAGCAAGTTCTAGAATTATTCACTATGCATGATAACACACATAAAAGAATAAAAGAGCTTAAAAGTTTTCGAAATTTTGCTCTTAAGCTTAAAAAGCTCACAAAAAATGATTATATATGTGTAAACAATATACAAATTTCATTCAAATTGACTATTTCAATGACTATTAAAAATATGATTTATAAAAGCAAGTTTATTGTAGCTTTCATCCTTTTGCATACTAATTCAAATCAATAACGAGTTCAAGTATTTATGGACAGATTTCAACTAATTCAGGATATTGGTTAGTAAAAGTTAATAACAAAGATTCTAATAAGCAATAAAAAATTATAATCTCCTTCCCCACACATAAAATTGTACATTACCCTTAATGTACACAATATAAGCATCTATACATAAAAATTAAGAAAGTGGAGCAATTTTGGAACTTCCCTAAGTACTAAGAATTTCAAATTCTAATTTCGATAAGGGATCCATATGATATTAGATTCAATCATCCTTTTAAAATATAAATGAAAAGGGATACAAAGATAATAGAAAATGAAAATAACAAAAATGAAAATAAATACAAAATATGAAAATAAAAATAACATAAAATATATCCTACTTTTTGGGTTGCCTCCTAAATAGCATTTGGATAATGTATTTAGTTTGACATACATCTTATACTCAAGGTGGATTATAAAGATGGGGTTTTTGAGGCCTTACCGTAGATTCCATGACCTCCAAGTAAGCTACATGTTGTAGCTTAGTGCCATGTTTTTTCTTTGGATTATTGCCTTGAACTTGTATAAGCTCCCATGATCCTTTAAATGTAGATTGCTACAAAATATCTAAAAATGAATTGTTATGAGACTTACTAGATGCACTTACACCATTAAGTTCAAAAGTCAAATTCAAGATATTAGAGATTTTAAAAATAACCTCTTCATCCTCCACCCTTAAGTTTAAACTATCGTTGTCAACATTTATTATTAACTTAACAGTCAAACAAGGATTAGAGATACTTCTATATATTATTATTATGGTATTTCTACATCTTCCATTATGTAAAGAATTGTGAAATAAACTGAAAACAAGAACTTATCAACTTTAATATGAACATCTTCGATAACACGTCTAGGATATTTTATCGATTTACCAGTTAACTGCACACTTATCTTAATAGGTTTAAGTTCACTTATTCCCAATTTCTTAAACAATGAACAAGGCATCATATTAATACTAGCCCTTAGGTCGATTAAAGCATTATTTATTTTTAAACTACCAATTTCACAAGGGATAGTAAAACTCACTAGATTTGTGAGCTTCTCTTGTAGTTTGGTTTTCGGCACTTCTAAGCTCCTTTTGCTCAGTTTAACCATTTCTAACTCCTTCAACTTTTCTTTATGTGCTATTAGCTCTTTCAAACATTCCATATGCTTCGATGCTTGTAATAGAGCATCAACATGAGGTAAGTTATACCAGAGTTGATTAAAAAGTTCAAAGAGCTTACAAAATTGTGCATCTCTTTGATCCTTTTTCACTTTAACAAATAAAGGACGATAGGTTCATATTCCTTGACTTTTCTTAGGTGACTTTCACCTTTAGCTTTAGATTGACTCTCAACAATCTCTTTCTTCTCTTCTACTTCTTCTTCAAGGAGCTCTTTCACATCCTTTAGGGTGATTGTCATCACTTTTTTTAAAGGATTTATCTCCTTTGTGCTAGGTAGACTCCCCTGTGGCCTTTCAGATACTAGATTGGCAATTTGTACGATTTAAAATTCTAAGTTATGTATCAAAGCCTATATTTGTTGATGTCATGCATCAGAATTTTGAGTAATCTTCAACCTCATCTCTTTCAAACTAGGCTTCTTAGTTAGAGATGCTTACTGCTAAAATCCCAGTAGAGGGTTGTTTCTTGATTGGCCTTGATTTTTTCATAAGAAGTTGGGTTGATTCCTCGATCCTTAATTATAAGTGTTCCTGTATAGATTGTTTTGGGGTTTATGAGCATTCCCCTAATAATCCACATGCTTGAGCTATGATGTTTACAACTTTTACCTCCATGCTTTAGCCCGCATACCTAACACTGCATAACTTGGCTTGGTGGATTCATTATCAATTTATTAATCTTCCTTCTAAGTGCCCCACATGATTCTTCAACTACACAACTGCATCTACTTTATAAACTCTCACTGGCTTGTTAATTTTGATGTGTGAAGAGCAACACTAGTGGTTTTTCATTTCCATATCTTTGATAAGGCCTTCCTCTGGCATCTTGTTATTGAGCATACCTCGAGCTACTACATCAATCAATTGCCTTGTATTTTTATTCAATCTATTATAAAAATTCTAGATTTGCATCCAAAGCAATAGATTGTAATGTGGACATCTTCTTAACATCTCTTTAAACATCTTTTATATATCGTACAGTGATTCAAAATCAGCTTAGGAGTAAGAGGAGATGTTGTCCTCAATTTTGCAGTATCAGCTGGTGGGAAGTACTTCAATAAGAACTTCTTTGCCATTTGTTCCGATATTGTCAGTGATGATTGTGGCATCAAGTTTAACCATTGCTTGTGTAATATCCTAATTTGATTATTGCACTGTGTAATATGATGTACATGCATTTTATATAGTATGCTCTATTTATGGTATACTAGAGTAATTTAAACATTTAAATGTATTATTTAGGTTATAATAGAGATCACAAATAGACCAGAGATGATTCTTGACTCGACCAAAAATTTCTGAAAACTATAAAAGCTATGGAATGAGTCTGAACAAGCTTTAGAAGGCCCTAAAATGTGCTTTAAGGATTTAGGTGACACTTTTAAATGAGATCCAAATAATTTATGTGAATAGTTTTTTGATGAATAATGAATCCAAGTTAATAGTATTTTTGATAGAATAGTGATTTTGGGGACCCAACCTTGAAAATTAAAAAAAAGAGAATTGAAAATGTCCGTAATAGGTATTAAAGTCTAATGATATCGAAACGGATTGAAAATAAGTCTGATTGAATGGATTTCGGGAATTTTGAAAGCTTAGGACTTAAAATGCCCTTTTTGAAAAATAATGGGTATTGATGATTTTAAACCTATTAGAATTTTTTTAAAAGCATCCAACCAATAAGTGTTGACCCTAATTAGAGAATTTCACGGTCAATTTGATGATAAGACAAATTTTGAATATTTTCGAGATTTAATTTGGATAGTTGGTGAATTAAATTCATTAAAGGGAAAATTGGTCTTTTTAGATTTCATTAAAGGGCAATTTAATCTTTTTACAAGAAGTTAGTGGATTGATGAGTCATTAGAAGAGAACCAATTACATGGTGACAAGTGGCATGGGTAAAAGTGTAAATATGAGACTTTTTGGTAAAGTTGTAATTATAAGATGTCATTAAGGATAAAGGTGTAATTATAATGGAAATGGGGGCAAACTTGTAATTAAACAAAGCCTTCATCTTTTTAAATGTTGGTGGCTGGCCACTGATGAGAGAAATATAGAGAAAGAAAAGAAAAAAGAAAGGAGAAGAGAGAAGTTCGGCTATGGCTAAAAAGAAGTGATCCAAACCATTTTTCATGCTCTTCTACCTCCATTCAAACATCCAATAAAGTTCCATAGCCATTCAAGTAAAGAAGAAGAAGAAAATGGGTTCGTAAGCTTGCTAATCTTGTTGAAAATTTTGATTTGTTGGGTTATAGGTTAGAATTGGTTTTGATGGTGTAAATTGCACCCTTTTGTTGAGATATTAAGGTTTTATTGCATTGGAAGCAATTGGGAGAAGAAAATCACGTGAATCTAGTGCATGAAACCTTAGTCAAACATGGTCAAAGGTGAGATCTATTGCCGCAAGTGTTTTATTTTGTCATTTGATGATTTAAGATTAATTTATGCATTTGGTTCATTTTTATTAGTAGTGATGATATGATTCATGAGCAAGCTTATCCAAATAACTTGCAATGCTTTGATTTAAAAGCTTATTAAACCCTAAACACTTTAGGTTTATAGAGTGAAATCCATGAATGGTTGTCAAGTCTTATTCATTTTATTTTGATGGAATTAATGAGATGCTATGTTTTTATTCTAAAAATGTGTCCCATGAGTGCTTGTTTTCTTAATTGTTATTTATCATTAGCCTTTAATGTGTATTAGCTTTTCCAATATTTATGGATAACATGAAATAAGATGAGGTTGTTATGAGAATGATTGATGTATTAAATTAATATATGCTTAAGGAAAAGCATGAGTCCGACGTGGGAAAATTTGATAAGATGTTATTAAGTTTTATTAATTGAAATTATCTCTTTTGTTTTGGCTATATTTTGGGCTTAAATTGGAAAGTTAATGTTTGTTTTATTTTAGGAGATGATAAGTGGAGATTGCATCAAATTGGAGTATTATTGGTCAAAATCACGAATTTTGAAAAAAAAATGCATAGATCACTACAATGGATAAGGCAAGATCACTCTTAATGCCAGATTCACTTTAAGAGATGGAATTCAATTAGGAAACTTATTTCTATCCTTATTATGTAAGGATTTAGATTTGTATTAGATACGAATTTTCTTAAAATAGGAGGACACTAGGTTTTCTGTAGGAAAAGAAAACAAAAAACACATATACAACCTTCACCATCATTCTCTTTTCGTTTCTTTTTAATTTTCTCTCACTTGTTTTATCTTTTCTTCTATATTTTTTTTGTTGGAACTAAAGTCATGTGTGGATAAATCTAAATATTCTAACTCAAGAGGATTCACAATGCTAGTTGTAATCTTGTGAGGTTTTGTTCTAAACTTATATTCATGTTTTAATTCAAGTATTTGTTTTTTTGTATTCTTATATTTCATTAATAATTAATATTAATTAATCTAACAAATTAATTTAGTGATGATTATTTTATGGCTATCCATAAATTCAGTGATCCATAATTGTCATAAAGGATTGGTATAAGTAGTAAATAGGTTATTTATGAATTTGCATATTTAACTTATAAGAAACAAGAAAACATATTTGAATAATTGTAGTTATTTCAGTTATTTAATTTAAGGTCTAGTCTTTTTCACTAAGCTTATTGCTAACATTTAATTGATACAAAATGTTATCATACCTAATAAATTTATAGTAAGTTTTGGTTTGAATGTTGGGTTCGAATTAATTATTTTAAAAAATCTTGAGACTTATTACGATTATCCTAATATGTTTAAGATTAAATTATGAAAATTATTATTTTTAAACCAATGATCAATGCTCCAATTGGAAAGGTTTAAATGTAGCATTAATTGCTAATCAAGCCATAATACATTATTCATTTAATGGAAATAATTATTCATACAAAAAATTTCTTTAATAAACTTATTATAGTTTCTGGTATTATTGAAATAATAATATACTATAAAACATTAGAGCCATTAGGCATAGAAAAAAATCTAAGGTCTCATCAAAGATCTAAGTATTTATTGTGGCAATTTCTATTAATGAGGATGATAATGAAGATGAAAGTTGTAAGAATTAAGTAAGTGCGCACTAAAGAGAATCTTATAGAATTCTCTTACTAACCACTATCACAACAGTAGTATAACCATGATACGATGATATATTTTAAAATACGTAAGTAACATAATTATATATATAAGTGACTTAAGTATTTTATAATATATCATCGTATGATGGTTATACTGTGCATTACAAATAAAATTATGATGAGATCATAGGATTCATGTTGCATTTATATGTTATCCCTAAATTAATCCTAATCATTGATTTAATGAGACTAGACATTAATAGCTCATAAAAAGACTAGCACATATTATCTTTCTTCCTTATGAGAGAATAATTTCACTGAACTAGCATTATACGAGAATTTTATTTGGGACATTACTTATATGTCTACAAAAATTCTCATTGTGATGATTATTTAAATGATCTAGTTGAGATCTCCAATGTATCTTATACAGGGGTTATTTAAAGGTAGCCCAATCGGTGTCCACTGGATATAGTATAATTATATAGAGATAGTTTAGTGATTAATACATGATTCATTACCCTAAAATGATTAGGAAAAATGTTTTATTGCTCTCAATTAGTATTGATTTGGGAAATCCTTAGTCAAAGTGTAATGACACTTTGAAAATAGTTTTCAAATATCATTAAAAGAATTAACTATTAACGGTAGAGAACGAATATGATTCGACTCAAATAGATCCATAAGATTGAGTTTTTTATGTTCTTTTTGTTGTTGGTTTTCTTATTCTTAGTTTGAACTAAATTGGGATAAATCTAATGTCATAACCCAGAACCACATCGGGCATATGACAACTGTCACATACCCAGGCTAAGGATACTCACGGTACCCTTAACCCGAACATGCAAGGCTAACTAAATATTTTTAAAAACATTTGGACAACACAAAAAGGTTTACACATAAGGTTATTTACAAACCAGAAGACAATCAAGAGTAAATTTACAAAATTATAGAGCATATCAACATAATCATGAGCCACTGTTTAACAAAAGTACAAAATAAAGACTACCCATGTGCGATAATACCCTGAAAATGTCAAAAGACCGCACTATCCACTCAGAACTTCAAACTTACCAAATTAACCTGCATGGTTGGAAAGCGGAGGGGGGTGAGTCCACTATGTACACAGTGAGTGGAAAAAATGCATATATCACAAACAGAACCTGGTACACACCAAACTGGTCTAAATAACCTTAAGACAGTTTTACACATCTAACCTGCACACAACCACCTATGAAGTGAATATTCATAACATAGAAACACATAGACTTAGTCTATGACTCATGTCATACTGGTTAGGAACCACATAGGCCTAGCCTACTAATCACTCATTCAGTGAACATAGGTTCCAGTTCCAGTAGACAAGAGTAGAAAAAACATCAGATGTAAAAATCAAATCTTATTAGGAAAACAAATCTCAGAATAAGCCAAAATAGTTATGTATGTCACTAGTCGGCCATACTAGTGTACACACCCACCGATCCTAGTACTGGCTCGACTTTCATCTGTGGTGAGTCCAGACTACGGTCGACAAGAGCGTCATGACCCTAGGAGATGACTTCGTAGGCGACCAGACCTTTAGGTATGCAATCACCCGCAAGTCCTGTAGAATGGTGTTGTTATAAGGACTCAACTTTTATGTACCAGCGTTAAGGGTATGGGGGTCGCTTAATCTGTTGTGCCCAACACACGAATGGTCAATCATTTCCTCACCAATCACAAAAAATCATATACAAACATTAAGTACAAAAAAATAAAGTAAGGTACCGTGCCATTATTTATCGGTCTAATCGATAAAATAAAATGTTGCCATGACTCTAAGCCAAAAGAGAATACATACATGCAGCATACATGACTCTGTTATGCATATGTAACTTCCAAAACATTATTTCCGACAATAAAAGTCATCTTTTGCACTCCAAGTGCAAAGTTATTCAAAAATGTAGTTTCAGAAAAAATAAAATATTGTCCTTTGCACTTCAATTGTAAGTTTGTTGAAAACAATATCATTCCTCAAAATATGAAATAAAAACATCAGTTTCAATCTAAGTGCAAAGAGTTATTCAAAACAATGTCATTTATGAAATACATAAGTATACTAGCATCTATTTGAGAATTAATTCTACTATGCATTACCTAGGTTTAAAATTTACACACAAGTCATCATGTATGTCTTGGGATGTCCTAATCCCATTTTAGAGATATGTTTTCCCCAACTCACCTCAAAAGAAGGTCTACACTCCTTTGACTTCAACAATCCTCGGTACGAGCTCCTTGATTCACAGCTCCCGAGCCTTTATACATACAAATGCAATGTATTCACTACTCAAACATATATCTTATATTTATACATCATCACATAAGTGTATAAAACACAATATCAACATTTTTAAGTTATAGGATTCGACCATGAAGCTTCTCACATGGTTACTTCCCTTATTATTCAAATAAGCTTTCTTTTTCATTTTTCAAGGCATTTAATGCCTTTGATCCAATACTTACACATTTTAAAGAATAATTAAGCACATTTTTATCCAAGCACATTAGGCCACTACTCATCAATCTAAGCAAAAATTTAAGTTTACTCTAAGTAAAAATTAAAGTCTCTTTCCAATGCACACCATCAAAATCCTTAAATCCTAAGCCAAGTTTATTTAGGCATTTTATCAAACAGCTAAAGGCATAAACTTGAAAGCCTCTTTCTAATGTACTTCTTCCTCATTTTTCATCATCAATTCACATTATACATACATAATTAACATCACATAATTCATTTAAACCATCAATTTCAAAAGATATTCAAAATTTCACCAACTTTAATCAAAGAGAGGGCGTTTCGGTTTTGGCTTAACGAAGCTTCTCCATGACTCATTTCATTCATCTAAACTATGTCTCATGCATAGTCAAGCATGAAGAACAACATATCTTAACACCAAACTTAAAATCATAATGTAGAGACAGATGAGACAAAATTTACCTAAACTTTCCTTTGATGATATCTTAAAATCCTTTGAGAATTTCTCAAATATAATGATAGATTTGAGTTCCTTGACCCCAAATTAATTTAGAACACCTTATTTTGGGTTGGAGAATCAAAAGAATGGTGGAAACTTGATGATGACTGAAAATTCTTCTCCTCTTTTCTCCTTTCTTTTAATTAAAAACGAAGTGTTTTAAATGTTTTATGGCGGGATGCACGGCCACACAAGGAGAAAGGTCTACATTTTGAATCATGGTGAATTTACCTTTTTGCCCTTAGTTTATGTGAAATTACCAATATACCCTTCAAACTTTTCCTAAATTTACAATTAGGCCCTTATGTACATCAACCTTTCCAATTAAGCTTTCTAAATATCTAATAAGTCTATAAATCATGTCTAATCACCTCTAAGGCATTAGAACACACACCATGGTCATATCCATCCAATGGATTCGATTTTACACACTTAGAAACTTATATGACAGAAATCTCTAAGATTTCGCATACCGATGAACTCTAAGTTCATGTAAGGGCATATAACATTATATATCACTAACATATTTACCAAAAAGATTCAAATACATTTTTGAAATCATATACAACCATGTATATATCAATATACAGTAGTGTCTCCAACTACAAACCAATACAAAAAGGCTCAAAAAAATTTGGTGTTACAAGTACTCCCCCCCTCAAAAGAGTTTCATCCTCGAAACTCCTAAGTCGAGGATACAAATAAATAGGGGTACTAACATCTCATAGCATTCTCAGGCTCCCATGTCATCTCTTCGACCTTGTCACTCTTCCAAAAAACTTTGACGATGGGAACTGCCTTATTGCATAACCTCTTTATTTGCCAATCCAAAATTTGGATTAGTTTCACCTCAAAACTTAGGTCTTCTCTCTGCTCCACTGGAGGTGCACCAACTGCAAACTCCAATGGTCGTTGCCTTTTATCTGTATAACTCTTTTGATGATCTTGGGCGGTTTTCATTTTATCCCGGATGGCTTTTACTTTCCGAGTGATAATTTTTATCGATTCGACTCCTTCGACTTTAACGGTACCAACCTCATCCCAATATAGAGGTGTCCTGTACTTTCTCCTATAAAGTGCTTCATATGGTGGCATCTCGGTACTTGTCTAATAACTATTGTTATAAGCAAATTCTATCAAAGGCAAGTGCCAGTCCCAGCTCCTTTAAAACTCCATCACACATGCTCTCAACATGTCCTTTAGTGTCTGAATAGTCCTCACTGAATGACCATCTGTTTGGGGGTGAAAAGTAGTACTAAACTTTAGCTTAGTCCCTAAAGATTCCTGGAATTCTGGCCAAAATCGAGAGGTGAATCTCGATTCCCTGTCTGATATTATTGAAACTGGCACCCTATACAACTTCACAATCTTATCAATATACAACTTTTCCAACCTCTCTAACGAGTAGCTTGTATGGATAGGCAGAAAATGAGTAGACTTCATCAATCTATCCCCTATAACCCAAATAGCATCGTGACCCTTCGATGTACGAGGTAGTCTAACTATAAAGTCCATTATCACGTGCTCCCACTTTCATTCCGGAATGGGTAAAGACTGTAACATACTTGCTGGCTTCTAATGCTCTGCCTTTATCTGTTGATAGGGAAGGCATCTGGTCACAAATTTCGCTATCTCTGTCTTCATCCCTGGCCACCAATACCTCTCTCTAAGAGTTCGATACATCTTGGTGATACCAAGATGCATAGCATAAGCTGAGCTGTGAGTTTCTTCCAAGATAGCTCGCCTGAGATCTTGGTCATTCAATACACACACTCTATTTCAAAAGACTAACAACTCGTCTTCTCTTAGTCGAAACCCCTCATCCTCTTTAGATGGTAATTTCTCTCGAATGACTTTTAACTCGGGATCTTCGGCCTGATTTGCTAATCTCATCAAATAGTGTTGGCTGAACTTCAAACCGTGCTAGTAGTGTCCCATCATCCTCAGCCACTGAGTGTCCAACCCCAAGGCTCTGTATACTCATCAAATGAGTCATATAAGGATTTTTCCTGATAGTTACTACCGAACATGACTTACGACTCAGTGCATCGGTTACCACATTTACTTTTCTCGGGTGATAGTCAATTACTAAGTCATAATCCTTAATTAATTCCAACCATCTCCTTTGTCTAAGGTTTAGCTCTTTTTGTGTCATTAGGTACTTCAGACTCTTGTAATCGGTGTATATATGAAAAGTCTCCCTATAAAGATAGTGTCTCCAAATCTTTAGTGCAAATATCACCGCCACGAGCTCCAAATCATAAGTAGGATAATTTAGTTCGTGCTTCTTCAACTGTCTAAAGGCATATGCAATCACTCGTTGGGCCTACATAAGTACACAGCCAAGTCCTTGACGACTGGCATTACTATATACCTCATACACAACCCCTGGGTGGGTAAAGCAAGCATTGGTGCAGAAGTTAATCGTCTCTTTAGTTCCTGAAAACTCACCTTGCATTTGCCATCCCACTGAAATTTTACCCCTTCTGGGTAAGCCTCGATAAAGGGGTTGTAAGTATTGAGAAGCCCTAAAAAAATCTCCGATAATAACTAATTAACCCTATAAAGTTGCGAACTTCAGTCATATTCTTAGGCTGTTCCCACTTAAGTATAACTTCCATTGTTTTGGAAACCACATAAATACCTTCTCTTGATACCACATGCCCAAAGAATCCTATCTCCTTCAGCCAAAATTCACACTTTGAAAACTTTGCGTGTAACTGTCTTTTGCGAAGTATTTGCAGCATAATCCGGAGATGTCTAGCATGCTCTTCCCCATCCTTAGAATAAATCAGAAGATCATCAATAAAAACTATGATAAACTGATCTAAATAAAGATGAAACATCCTATTCATGAGATTCATAAATATTGCAGGTGTATTTGTCAATCCGAACGGCGTCACCAAAAATTCATGGTGTCTATACCTCATTCGAAGAGAAGTCTTATGCACTTCACTTTCAACAATCTTTAACTGATGGTACCCAGACCTTATATCTATCTTTGAGAATATTATAGCTCCTCTCAACTGATCAAACAAGTCGTCAATTCTAGGGAGTGGATATTTATTTTTGATGGTAACCCTGTTTAAATGCCGATAATCAACACATAAATGGAGGATCCATCCTTCTTCTTAACAAACAGTACTGGTTCTCCCCATGGTGAATGACTTGGTCTGATGAAGCCCTTGTCCAATAACTCTTGCAACTGAACCTTCAGTTCTTTCAATTTAGTTAATGCCATATGATACGGTGGTAAAGATATCAGTGTTGTCATTGAGATTAAGTCAATCACAAAATCAAACTCCTGATCAGGTGAAAATCTAGGTAACTCCTCGGGAAAGACATCGAGGAACTTGCATACAATGGGAACATCTCTAAATTTGATCCTCTATGTCGAAATGTTAATCACATATGCGAGGTATGTTGGCATCTCCGAAGAATTAACTTCTTAGTCTTGACCACTGATATCAAACAACTCGGGAACACCTGTCGATCACTAGTAAATTTAATGAAGACTCTACTCTGAGTGTCAAACTCCACCTCTTTCTTATAATAATCAACCCTGGCGCACTGCCTCTATAACCAGTCAATCCCCAATATCACCTCGAAATCCTGGAGATCGAGGGGAATAAGATTGGCCTCTAACACATCATCATCGACCATTATCTCACAGGTCGTATATGTTTCATCACAGGCCACTTGCTCTCCAAGAGGAGTGATTGTAATGAGAGGGGGATCTAACGGCTTTAGCATTGTGTTCCTCTGGCTCAAGTCACAAAGGTCTAACCTTGCGACGACTTCCCCTTCCTTATCCAACCATGCTATCACTATAAAATCAAAGAAAAAGATGTTGTTTAACAAAATAGATCGGAGTAAGCCTAGCTTATCCGATGTCCCTTACACCCCACGGAATGTCGACAAGTTTTCTCACCAAGGTCGAAATCATCCAATCATTAAGGACGTCAACTTAACGATCCGAGACTCAACTTCTCGACCAAATACTGTCGACACCCAGACTCAACTCCTAAGGCTCATGATTCTTTTGAAAATGATAATAACACTTTTGAAAAAATAAAAACCTTGCTCTGATACCAATTTAATTGTCACGACTGGAACTACATTGGGCACATGACAATCGTCGCATACTCAGGCTAAGGATACTCACAGTACCCTTAACCTGACTATGCAAGGCTAACTGAATATCTTTAAAAACATTTGGACAACATAAAAAGTTTTACATATAAGGTTATTTACAAACCAGAAGATAATCAAGAGTAAATTTACAAAATTATAAAGCATATCAATATAATCATGAGCCACTATACACTAAAAGTGTAAAACTAAGACTACCCACATGCAGTAATACCTCGAAAATGTTAAAAGACTGCATGATCCACTCAGAACTTTAAACTTACCAAATTAAACTACATGGTTGGAAAGCGGAGGGGGTTGAGTATACTATGTACTCGGTGAGCGGGAAAAAGACATATATCGCAAACAAGACATGGTACATACCAAAAATGGTCTAAATAACCTAAAGATAGTTTTACACATCTAACCTGCACATAACCACCTATGAAGTGAATATTCATGACATAGAAACACATAGACCTAGTCTATGACTTATGTTATATTAGTTAGGAACCACATAGCCCTAGCCTACTATTCACTCATTCAATGAACATAGGTTCCAGTTCCAGTACACAAGAGTAGAAAAAAATCAATTGTAAAAATCAAATCCTGTCAGGAAAATGAATCTCAGAATAAGCAAAAATAGTTCTGTGTGTCACCACTAGTCGGTCATACTAGTGTGCACACCCACTGATCCTAGTGTTGGCTTGACTTTCATTTGTGATGAGTCCAGACTATAGTCGACAAGAGCGTCTGACAATAGGTGATGACCTCATCGATGAATAGACCTCTAGGTGTGCAATCACCTACAAGTCCTCTAGAATGGTGTTGTTACAAGGACTCGACTTTATGTACTAGCATCAAGGGTACAGGGGTCGCTTAATCTATTGTGCCCAGTAGTCAATCGTTTCCTCACCAATAATAAAAAATGATATACAAACATTAAGTACAAAAAAAAAGTAAGGTACCATGCCTTTATTTATCGGTCCAACCGATAAAATGGAACCTTGGCATGACTCTAAGCCAAAAGAGAATACATACATGTAGTATACATGACTCTATTAGGCATATGTAAGTTCCAAAACGTTATTTCATACAGTAAAAGTCATCTTTTGTACTCCAAGTGCAAAGTTATTCAAAAATATAGTTTCAGAAAATAAAATATTGTCCTTTGCATTTCAATTGTAAGTATGTTGAAAACAATATCATTCCTCAAAATATGAAATAAAAACATCAGTTTCACTCTAAGTACAAAGAGTTATTCAAAACAATGTCATTTATTAAATACATAAGTATACTAGCAGCTATTTGAGAATCAATTCTACTATGCATTTCCTAGGTTTAAGATTCAAATACAAGTCATCATGCATGTCTTAGGATGTACTAATCCCATTTGAGAGATATATTTTTCCCAACTCACCTCAAAAGAGGGTGTACACTCCTTTGACTTCAACAATTTTCGGTACGAGCTGCTCAATTCACAGCCATCATATAAGTGTATAAACCACAATATCATAATTTTTTAGCTATAGGATTCGGCCATGAAGCTTCTTACATGGTTACTTCCCTTATTATTCAAATAAGCTTTCTTTTGCATTTTCCAAGGAATTTAATGCCTTTTTTCAATACTTACACATTTGAAAGCATAATTAAGCACATTTTTATCCAAGTACATTATGCGTGCCAATACTCATCAATCTAAGCAAAAATTCAAGTTTACACTAAGTAAACATGAAAGGCATAAAATTGAAAGCCTCCTTCTAATGTACTTCTTCCTCATTTTTCATCATCAATTCACATTATACATACACAATTAGCATCACATAATTCATTTAAACCATTAATTTCAAAAGATATTCAAAATTTCAAAAACTTTCACCAAAGAGAGGGCATTTCAGTTTTGGCTTAAAGAAGCTTCTCCATAACTTATTTCATTCATCTAAACCATGTCTCATGCATAGTCAAGCATGGAAAATAAAATATCTTAACACCAAACCCAAAATCATAATGCAGAGAGAGATGAGACAAAACTTACCTAAACTTTCCTTTAGTGATATCTTAAAATCCTTTGAGAATTTCTCAAATATAATGATAGATTTGAGTTCTTTGACCCCAAATTAGTTTAGAACATCTTGATTTGGATTGGAGAATCAAAAGAATGGTGGAAACTTGATGATGACCAAAAATTCTTCTCCTCCTCCTCTCTTCTCCTTTCTTTTAATTAAAAACAAAGTGTTTTAAATGTTTTATGGTGGGATGCACGGCCATACAAGGAGAAGGGTCTAGATTTTGACTCTTCTTTGACCAAACATGGTGAATTTACCTTTTTGTCCTTAGTTTATGTGAAATTACCAATATGCCCCTTAAACTTTCCCTAAATTTACAATTAGGCCCTTATTTACATCAACCTTTCCAATTAAGCTTTCTAAGTGTCTAATAAGTCTATAAATCATGTCTAATCACCTCTTAGGCATTAGAACACACACTATGGCCATGTTCATCCAATGGACTCAGTTTTACACACTTAGAAACTTATATGTCAGAAATCTCCAAGATTTCGCATACCAATGAACTCTAAGTTCATGTAAGGGCATATAACATTATATATTACTGACATATACCGAAAAGATTCAACTACATTTTTGAACTTATATACAACCATGTATATATCAATATATAGTAGTATGTCCAAGTACAGGCCAATACAAAAGGGCTCAGAAAATCTAGTGTTACATCTAAATAAGATGAAGCCTAAAATAATATGTTTAGGTTGAATTTTTGATTTAATGAGAGATCTAAGTATTATTATAAATTATTCATGATTATTACTTATGATTGGATTGAGATTAACGAGTATTTTAATTCAATTTCATATTCCATTTATAGGGAATGAGAAATTATATGTATGAATAGATAGTTTCATAGAATCCTATAGATAAAACAACATAAATCTTTCAGGATAGAGTTAAATCTATCAAGGGAATTTATAGAAAAAGTTAATGTTTTTTAAGAAATTTGAATAGAAAGATATTTTGGTCAATTAACTTGAGGATAAGGATTGTATTTCTTAAGAAAGAATATGATTGTAATTTTAGAAATTTTACTGGTCCATAAAGCTAAGATTAATATTGAATCAAGATAAATTGTAGCATAAAAAGGTTTGAGAGGGATCTACATTTGGGGATTTATTTTTCTAATGGTTGCTTCATCTTGTTTAATAGTACTCTAGCTTGCTATTTTAGAACATTTTAATTAATTATTACTTTCGATTCAATCATATAGTTCGTTAAATTAGATAATAGAAATATGATTAGTACTAATACTTGTAGTCATCGTGGGATTAACACTCATATTTGGTATGCTATATTATCAGAATAATATGTGCACTTACTTAGCTGTCTTTAGTATTGTTTTTTTCTTGGATGCACATATCATATCAAGTTTTAAACATTGTTGTTAAGGACTAAGATATTAGAAATTCTTTATTTTTATAAATCTAATCATTTTTATTTTCTTTTTATATTTATTTATTTTATGACTTTCTCTCTTAATTTTATATTTGTTTTCTAAATTGTAAAATTTAGGTACTTGATTTTACAGCTATCAAACACAATGGTAAGATAGGAAAGATAATATACTACAGGGGATGATAAGTGCTTAATTAATTATTTAATTATTTCATAATACTTAGCGATTAAGGATATGAAATTGCTTAACATACTCACTTTGACTCATATGTGATTTTAGGCACAATTCGGAAGCAAAGAAGTTAAAGTGAGTCAAAAGTATGATATTTGGGCCATTTTTTGAAGATTAATATTCACTTGTCTTTATGGAGTAAGAATAAGAAAATTAAAAGAAAGCAGGAAGACAAGAAAAATGGAACAAAAAGAAGAAGAATCATAGAAAACATACAGCACGTGCATGTTTTTACCATGCAAAAACCAATTTAATGGAGCAATAAAAGGTAACGTAGAGATAGCAAAAGAGGAAGACAAGAGGCTACTAGGAAGAAGCAAAACACAGTGCATAAGGTGAATGAAATGGTGAGTGATAGGTGTGCATTAGGATATGTTTTTATAGGTAATTGGCATGTGTTTTCTAGCATACTTGTTGTTTATTGTTCTACTTTAGGATTTATTTTGTATGTGTTCATTAAGTTTGATTTCTATTTTGTTCTTGTGTATTGGAAGCTAATTGACGGTAAGAATTGCTTATTTTTATGTAGGAAAGGAGAGGAAGCAAGTTGGAGGATAAACAAGAGAGCATAGAAGAGAAGATAAGAGGATCACATATGGGACCAATTCCCACGTTGGTGGGAGTTAGGCAAATTCCCACGGATGTGGGAAATCAAGATAGAATGTTTCTGCCTATAATTCCCACGCTTGTGGGAATCATGCAGATTCCCACGGACGTGGGAATTGTAATATGAGGCAATCTGCGAGGTTTCATTAAACCTAGGATTTTTGGACTATAAAAACAACATGAAGCCTCCATCTTGAAAGGGGACGACAACCATCTATAGAAAGACCATCCTTGGGTGAAGAACACATGCTTGGAGCATTAAAGAAGGATTGAAAATAAGGATCATCATTAAGATTGGGCAAAATAGCACATCAACACCAAAATTCCAGATTTTGGCAAAGAAGAGAAGGAGTTTTCTTATTCACTT
>JANZXP010000196.1:34930338-34952733 GCA_027576715.1 Erythroxylum flavicans
TGATAGATATTATTTACAAGATTATAAAAGAAGAGGATCACCTCAAGGTTCCCAAAAATTGTTTAATTATAGGCATTTTTTATTAAAAAATGTTATTGAAAGATGTTTCGTCATTCTAAAAAGCAAGATTTCCTATACTTTCAGATGTGTCAAGTTATGATATAAAGAAATAAAAATACAATATTATTACTTGTTTTGTTATACATAAATTATATTAGAATGTATGGACAAAACTACAAATTATTTGACGATTGTGTTGAAAATGAAGAATAAATTAGGAATGTAAATGAAGTGGCAAGTTCTTAAGTAGACTATAATATCACTCCAGTTTAACTTCAAAATATGTCTCAAAAGTAGGATGAAATAGCTAGAACAAAATAAATGATTATATCAATTCCAGTCGATATATATATATTACTTTTTGTAAGTGATACTACTAATATATTTTGAAGTGTTGTAGTATGATAAACATCTTTTATTAATTAGAATGATTTAATGTATTTTTTATATTTAATAAAATTTTATTATATAAAATTAATGTGTAAATTTCTGTAATTATATAAAATATTAACACATTTTTATTTCTAATCATAATGATAATTAATTAATTGAAAGAATACAATTTCTTATATGAAAAATAATTAAATTAAAGTTTAATATTACCATAAAAACATGATTAAGAAATCAAATATGTTTTTATTTTTAATTTTTTATTACAAACCTCAATCAAATATGTTTTTGTTTTTATTCTTTTTACTACAAATTCTAAATTAATTTTTTTATTTTTAATAAAAATAAATTTTACAATAAAAATAAAAAATAAAATTGTAATTAAACTGGCCCTAAATTATTTTCCGGCTAAGCACACTTTACAGGAAGATTGGAAGAATATGATTGAAAAAGAGGGCCTATTGGATGGCTCTCTTTCCACTTTAAATAAAGATATTGCCACCAAATGCCTCCTTGGACGGTCACAGTTAAGTCAGGTCCGAAGCAATAATATCTCCAAATAAGCAAGCTCGGCCGCTCCGCCAATTTGTCTGCATGTTAGACAATGCTTTTCAGAAAAGTTGCTAGCATGATATTATAGAACTCTGATGGCTCTGCTTGTTCTTCGCTCATAAACATTGTGACATCTGCATTATCTTCTTTCAATTCGGATAATCCTCTCCTTTCTAAAACGTATCCATAAACCATACCTTGCACCTATTGTCAAAGATTTGAAGTTGCAATTTCAGACTATCTTGGAGACCTAACTTTTTCTTAATTGTAAGTTCGTTTGTGAGTTAATATGTAAGCATGTAAACAAACTCTCGTTTTAATAATAATTATGATTATTATTAAGATGTGACATTCTTGTTTATTAGAAAATGAAGTAATTATGATTATATATTTGCATTTATTAGATGTTTGAAATCAACAATAAATGCAATTTGTTCTAAACACTAACACGAAAAAAGGAAGGTGTGAAACTAATACATGTACTATTAATCCGATGACAAAAAAGTAGCAGGATTGGAATTGTACAGAAGTGAAGAAAATGGCGTAAGTGGTTCGATTATTGATCTTTGGGTGTCAGGTGCTAAGGGCGAATAGGACAATAAGCAAAATGGTCCTCGGAAGCATAAGACATTGAAACATCCACCTGAAATGGGAAATGACAATTATTGGGTATGGTTCATTGCCAGAACATATTATGCAGAGAATCATTTATAGAAAAGTCTGTTAAAAAGAAGATTTACAACCCATTTTATTGCTTTCTCCACATTTTTAGTGCAAATAAAAGAACTTAAAGAAACAAATGTGTTGCAGTTGATACCACAAATATCGCCTGCACAGAATGTATAGTATCCAGACAAAGAGTTGAATTTAATGATTGTCAACTTCGAGGACTCCATAACCTATGGAATTACTATGAACAAAGAAGTGAAATTTGACCTTGCAACAATCAAACAGTTAAGTAATTAAGGACAACTTTAGGCTTACCATAAAAGATAAGTATGGGAGCATTGACAAGACTATGTTTTAAGAGCAAGTGGTTAGACACAATCAAACGGCAATCTTCTTGTGTCTAGACCAACATTTTTACAGCTACCTTAGACTTCGACGCCTATGTCTTATTTAAGCTCTTGAACAGTCTCAAAATTCTCTGCCTGTTTCGGAATCCATAAAAGCTTCTACTTCTACATTTCTGCTTGAAGTTCTCAAACTTTAACGAGTTCTTGAGGTAAGTAAAGCATCATGCTGTTTTCTGTCCTTATCAATGATTAAGATATAGTGACAGAAACGAACTCAAAGTGACCAAATTTCAGTCTTTTATCTTTTTTCTTTATATTGTTTTGGTTGGAAAGGAAAGATCAAGCAAGCAACTTTGTGATTTTGAAACATAAGCCAGTTGTGTTTTATGTCTCAGAATGAAGTTTATAACGTTTACTTGTTCATTTATATCTTTCTTTTTGCTTTGCGTCACAAGCTGGAAATGTATTAAGAATTGGCAGTGCAATTTGTCTTCGAAGAATGGGAAAGAAAAGAGTAATGGTGCCAGCTAAGGATGTGAACTTGTCCACCGTCAAGTACGTGCCTGAGATCATCCAAGGTCCGTGTTCACAACCTTTACACAAGTATCTAATCCTCTAGCAGTATAGCTGTTTAAGTTTTGTTATGTTTAAGGGAAAGAGATAATCTCATTCTTGTTGACTTACACAGCTCCACACTTAACCGGGTGGATGATTAAGTTGTTTGTGAGGATGCTTGAAGCACCAGTGGTGGGGTCTTTGATCATATCAAAATTGAAGAAGCAAAACAAGATGGATGAGGTCTGCCGTAAAAAAATCTTCTTCTTCATTGAGCGTTGGATTGGAGGCTTTATTGAGTGCAACGGCAGAGATAACTTACTAAGACTGTTTTCACTGACTTTCATTTTCAGTTACTGCGAAACACGGAGATTCCAGAAGCACCCATGTTTAAACCTGAGTTTCCTCCACAAGGTTTGTTGCCACAGTGCTTCTGTTATAGTTTATATTGAAATTTGATCAATGTAAAATTAGAAAGATTGAGCTACATTATTAAATGGAAGTAAGTCTGGGGACCATGTAACTCTGCAGGAAAGCATATCTAATTCTAAGAAGTTATGGCGTGAACTTTATCTTATGTGACTGCAGAGGCAGAACCTGGTGTTTTTGTCCTCGACGAACAAGGAACAACTGAAGAACGCGTCGAGTCAGCCTTGAAGTGCCTTCCTGATTACGATCCTTCTAGCTGTTGGAGTGGGGGCCCGGCTTCTTCATTTAGGTATTGGAGGATACGTGATTATGCACATGCTTATCGGTCAAAGCTTGTAACCCCATCAGTGGTATGTCACATCACTATTCTCCTCTTTAGCAAATTGTTGTGTAAGGATCTCACTTTTTTTATCTTAATGAAGGTTGCAGAGCACATAATCTCAGTAATAAAGGAGTTTGGAAAGAAGGACCCCCCAATGCCGTTATTGGTTTCTTTTGATGAGGAGGGAGTGAGGAGGCAAGCTGCAGCATCTACAGGGAGGTTTGAGGAAGGTATTGAAGAAAATTTGTAGGATAATTTATAAGTGGCATGAAGAAGTATGGTCCACTCTGAGAGATTTGATCGTGGTTGTTCTGCAGGAAGTCCGATATCCATCATGGATGGCATTTTCATTGCAATCAAGGACGATATAGATTGCTATCCTCATCCAACTAAGGGTAAGTATGTTGCTACAAGTTATTTTTCTTCTTAAAATAGGTGGTAAAACTAGTACATCATATATGACAGGTGCAACAACATGGATGCATGAGGTTCGAGAGGTCGAAAAGGATGCAGTTAGTGTTTCTAGACTACGAAGCTGTGGTGTGATATTTGTGGGCAAGGCAAATATGCATGAGATAGGAATGGGAACAACAGGAAATAATTCCAACTATGGGTCAGTCAAAGTCAGCTCGTTACTTAAAATGTGACTGGTCATTTTGAGCATACTTTTTAATATCTTCATCTATTTAAGGTTTCTTAATCCATAGATTTTTTTTATTCGGGTGTAGAACAACGAGAAACCCGCATGACTTGGATAGGTACACTGGTGGATCTTCATCAGGCCCAGCAGCAATTGTTGCTTCAGGACTGTGCTCTGCTGCTTTGGCAACAGATGGTGGAGGTTGTGAAAATATTTCATTTGTGAATGTATATTTGATTTGTGATTAACTTACTGTGGAAAAGACAGGTTCAATCAGAATTCCATCTTCACTTTGTGGTATAGTGGGATTGAAAACAACATATGGTCGAACAGATGTAGGAGGGTAATCTTTCTGTTGTATAGCTTTACCATCAAACTTGCTATTCTTATTTTTGCACCGAGTAATACTCCGAATGCTACCCTGCGCAGTTCCCTATCTGATTCTGGGACAGTGGAAATAATTGGACCACTTGCATCTTCGGTGGAAGATGTCATGCTAGTGTAAGTCTTTCAATGTAAGCATTATGCGAGTTAGATCTAACAAGTGGCAGTTTTCAGAATCTGATACTCTTGGCATTAATAAAAACAATATTGTTTTACTTGGTACATCAAAAAGCATCAACAACTACAATTCTCTCATACATCTACTGGGATTTGATCATTTGGATCCCAACTTCCCGGACACTAGGCTAAATCCTTGTGGTTAGACAAAATCGTTCTTCATTTGTTGGTCTTTATAGTTTCATAAGTGGTAGGATGTGATTTTTGGACATTGCAACTCTGTCCATCCTTGCATTTATCATCTGAGTTATCGTGTTTGTTACTCATGTTAACCTACAGGTATTCGGCAATCTTGGGATGTTCTCCTGAGGATAGAATCAGCTTGAATCCGGTAACCTAAACTTTACTTCTTTGTTTTCTGCATAAAAGCTATTATTCTTGCTTTTTCTTCCATTTCTGTCATTAGAGGCCCTTTCAATCCATGCTGCTTGTTTCTGTCATCTATTATGCTTATTTTGTGTTTTCTTTTTTCTTTTAACAGCCTCCTCCTTGTTTGCCAAATTTGTCATCGTACGAAAACATAGATGCTTTAGGTACACTGCGACTGGGGAAGTATTCGGCGGTAGTAATCCAACCTCTTCCCTTGCTGACATAGATTTAGTTCATTGTGGTTCATGCCTTGGATAACAATCTTTCCTAAATGGAGCTTACTTACACTGCAGTGGTTTAATGATGTAATTTCAACTGATATCTCTGATACTTGTGAGGACATTCTTAACCTTCTAATGAAAACACATGGCTGTGAAGTAAGTCCTTGATCATCAGTATTCTTACTGCACAGATATTCTGAAACACAATTTCAGCATCAGACATTTATTTTTCCCGTCCAACTGAACCTGGTTACAGATGGTTGAGATTGTTATACCTGAGCTTCATGAAATGAGCACCGCTCATCTTGTTTCAATTGGATGTGAAACACAATGTGGATTGAGCTCTTTTTTGGAGGATGGGTATGCCTTATTTCCTTTTTGTGGAGTGCACGATACAATCTGAGCTTTCTCAAGCAGATAAATGATAGTAAGATGATTATAACAATAGTCAACTCACTGGTTCGTCTCTAATTGACAAGATCTCCTGTTCCTCGTTATTTTTGCAGGAAAGGTGCCAAGTTTACATACGATGTCCGTTCAAATCTAGCAGTGTTTCAATCATTCAGTGGAGGAGATTATGTTGCTGCCCAGTGCATAAGGTGAGGCTCACTTCTGCCTATCTACCATACAAATTGGCAGACCGTTGTGTATATTTTTCTAGTTTTACATGCTTAGTGAAATCTCCTTGCTCAAGTTGTCACTTATTTCTTCATGGTTCAGGAGAAGAATAATGCACTATCACATGGAGATTTTCAAAAAGGCTGATGTCATAGTGACCCCAACAACTGGGTACGCAACCCTTAATATCAACTTTCAATGTGCTCTTTTGAATGAAGTGTTGAAGTGAATTTGTTTTTGGAAATATTAGGAGAATGAAGAAATACCGAAGAAGATTGCTGTATAAAATCCGTGCCTTTATTTCCAGTATACTGACTACTTTATAGGCAGTGTACTGACAGTGAGATCTCCTCACTTTCTACAAACTTGGAAAGAAAACAAATGCAAATCGTGGGTTACCCACGTTACAACTGGAATGGAAAACAACAATCCTAAAATAATGCAACCACTACTTATCATGGATTCACTGGACTCGTTCAAAACTAACAGACACATCCTCTCTCTAACCACCTCTGTTCTCCAGTCACAAAACAGGGGCAAACAGAGTATTCATGCATGGGCCATGCAATCCATGCATAATCATGCTTCACGATCTCAGGCCATGCAAACCATGAAAATATGCAACCTATGATCCACTGAAGACGTGTCCCGAGTATACCACTCATATCATGAAGTCTTGAATCTGCGATGTTCTTATGCATCCAGGAAAATGAGCGAGCATTTACTACTGTAGGGACTACGGTTGACTCCCAAAAGATTGACATATATATGCTTGCATCTACTAAATGCAGTTGTATGCAATTCTTGGCATCTTCATTCGTACTTTGATATCTAATCAGCAGAAATGCTATTGCTATTGGAAATTTTGTTTGTCATTCAGAATATTTTGCTCCAGCCGGAAGGTGGTGTGCTGCTCATTATTCTTAACATGCATCAACTGAATATAGGATTTTTCAGTCTATGAATGTGTTTTCATTTTCTCCCTTTCTTGGTTTTGTGAATGCCAGTATGACAGCACCCGAAATACCTCCAAGTGCCCTTAAATACGGAGAGACTGATATGCAGGTTACAGGTTTGTCTCGTGATACTTGTTTTTCATAATCTTCACGCATAAATCAACTGGTGAATTGAAAAGCACGAGTGTAGGAATTCTTTTACCCAATTTCATGGAACTATTATATTTTCTTCCTCTTGTATGCCTTGTTTATTTTGTTTTTTTCATTGAAGATCTGCTGCGGAGACTTACTTGTCCTCATCCAGTTTGGGTCATTTCATGTTTTTGAGGCAGTGCTTTATGCTTTAACACTTGGAATGAGGATGAATCTTATGCAATTCCTTTAGCGGCCTGAATCATTGAGTAACGAATATCATTGCTTTCGAACACTAAATAATCACATGTAGAAGTAGAACACTGCTTAACTTGCATCGCTTCTAATGACCAAGTTTCTATTTTACTTGAGGCTTAACCATAAATATTCCTTTTTAAGTTATTGTTGGTACTCAAAAGAGTATTGCATCTTTACATGATTTCCTCGGTTGCAGGTTATCTGATGCGATTTATAGTAGCACCAAACCTTCTTGGTCTTCCTGCTATTTCTGTTCCTGTGAGTTACCTTCTTTGCTCTTCTTGACCATGAGAAACTTCTGTCTGATATTTCAGGAGGGCAATGTCAAATAAACTAAAATCGGCCATTTCAGGTTGGCTATGATAAACAAGGGCTTCCTATAGGATTGCAAATAATTGGTCGTCCATGGGCTGAAGCAACGATTTTGCGTTTAGCTACCGCAATAGAAGTACAATTTCTTATAACTTTAAAATGAAACTGTTGTTTGCTTCATTGGCGAACAATTTGTATAAAGACACTTGTTTTTTGTGCTTCCAGGAGCTATGTGTCAAGTCCAAAAAGCAGCCTGCATCCTTCTATGATGTTTTGAAGGCGAAATAAAGATTGCACATTTGCTTGGTATGGCTTATGATTTCTCTCAAAAGTCCCTGAAATGACTTGACCATTTTCTTTTTCTATTTCCATGCTTGGGAAAGACAATTAGTATTCCGCTTTACAGAAAACAGATAAGCTCCACACTTTATATATTAATCAAAGGCATATCACGGATGGTTCATACTCAACATCCACTTTATCTGGGGTCTCTTTCTGAAGTATCCTTCTTTTGTGCACAAGTTGTTGCTTGAAACAATTAGCAAACATTGCAAACATTATACAAGTTCAAAACTAGCTGCCGGATATACATCAACTTATAGTATCCTAGAAATTCTTCCTCCATAATTGGGAGATTACTCGAAGCAATGCAATACCAAAGTGCACTAAATAAAGTTGATTGCAACACATAAGATGAAGTAAGATGGGATGGCATTCGTATGGTAATGGAATACAAATGTAGAAATGAATTTTGCAACACTAGTTACTCAACCTTCAAAACAGGGCACCTCTTTCAATACCTTAATTAAGACAGGTGGCCAGCTTCACTGTCAATTAGGATTGAGTACCAGTTTTCATGTCAAAGAACCCATCTGTTCTAACAAGTAATGCATCCATTCTAGGCAACAGCAATAGACATAGCACGACAAAGAAGCCATAGTTTTCCAATAATTGCAGTGTTAAATCATCAATACTCCACTCAATTTCATTCTTAAAACCGTTAGGTTCTTAGACTAGTGAATTTGTTTGGATCCATCCATCTCTGCAAAATTACTTGGGTTATATAGGCCAGGTGGAATTTTTCCAGGATGGTTAGTTTTTGAAAGATCCAACCTAGCGATGCTAGAGAAAGAGAGAGCGTAAAATTCCTGAACATGAATAGAAATTCAAGAACATGTATTATTAAACACAAAGAACTCGCTTTCTGTCAACAATGACCATTGAGCAAGGCTCACAATTCACAAAGCTGCGAGTATAAAGATAGAACAACGTAAAATTTCAGCACAAGTCTCTCCTGCCCAACTAGTCAAAACAGAAATAGAAAGATACCGCATAACGTACTAGCTACTAGTGTATGATTTAAGCGTCATGCAATGTCCTAAAGCATAGACAAAGCACATAATGATACTTGCCGTTCGCATATTTCTTTTTTCACTAATGGGTACTCCCAAACGCATTTAAGATATGAAACGAGCCATTATGAGTATCTATAGATATCTCCTTCTCTTTCCTTGTCCACAACCTGTAGCATTTCATAATCTCCAGCACTTAAAATAAAATGTTGAACAGATATATTTCAAGAAGTATCACCGATAACATATTTAAAAGATGATGTTTTCTACCAAAAAACAGAACTTGTATGATCATGATTAGTCAAAAATCAGAAGCCTAAAGAAACTCAAACATGAACGTGTGGCAATACAGTAAGAATATTACAATCTGAAAATTTCCACCATAAAGGCAGTAATTTATCCAATTAGCAGCATAACTAAAACTGTTTCTTTCAAACAATATAAATGCACTTTCATAACTAGTGGAACATTTCAATATCGCCAGAGGTCTAGAAGGGTCAAGTTTCATCGATATGTTACAGCATAACTTCCATTTGTTGTCTGAAGATAGTACTGTTTAATGTACTTTGACACAACCATAAAAATCAACACAATTAAAGAAATAAGAATGTGAGTAATGATCAACCAGTTCAAGCACTTCAGTCCCCTGGCAGCAAGTTCATCAGTAGTCTCTCTCACATTGGGCTTCCATAGCATGTCCTCATCAGTTTCTATTTGAACAGAACCTCAAAATGGTTAAGAAAAGCAATAAGTAAATAACTAAACTGGGCCAGATCTAATATAAGTCAATGAAAGATAGGAAGCATGATTGGAGAGCTCAAACTTGCCAGTGAGAAGTCAATTGCAGGAAAAAAGGAATTGATAGTGGCTAGCATATATTGCCTCCTATGACAAACATGAAATAGAATATACAATATAATCAAGGAGGCTGTTTATGAACTTTAAAGTTGAAAAGCAGATGTGTAACGTCCAATTCTTTTATTCTCTAATGAGTGTGAGAATAAATCATTGAGTTCTATGCCAGCTTGAAGAGCTCGTATCATGAATATATTGAATCAAGCATCATGGTCCACACTTCTCCTTAGGATACATAGTAGATAATGGCATAGTACACAATTCCAATTAGAAGTACATGTTACCAAAAGAAACATAAAATACAGTGGAAGCACAAAATGCTCTCTGCGGAGTTCACCGCAATCAATGGTGGGAAATTGAGACTTGAAATTGCTGCTCTACTGCTCTTTCCAGCATTTGCCACCATAAGTGGCACCACATCCATTTTATCTGTGTAGCCGTCACTACCAAGTACGTCAACAGCTGTTTGCTACGTTCCGCAGGTGAAAGAGGTCACAACTAAGCAAGACAACATTTGCAGACTTTGCCAATCAGAGCACTGAGTACAAAAATCGATACCTTAATAGTACGAGTGAAAATAACTCTTATTTTTAGTAAATTAAGACATAAGAATCATAGAAGTGGAGTTACTTTTGCTATACTTTTTATTAATAACAACTAATTATAGTAAACGTAAATCTTATTCTACAAATATGACTTAATTAACTACTAGCTAAATTTTTTAATTGATCAAATTGAATTAATTTTAAATTAACTACTAGCTAAATTTTTTAATTGATCAAATTGAATTAATTCTAATTTAAAGTTTATTTCAATTAATATAATATAAATTTATTTGAATTTGTATATATGCTTTCTTTTATTTTTATTTATCTCTAGCATATTAGTATTTATTAATACATTGCATTATTGCATTGATACTTGTATTAACAAAATACCTTACTCGGCTAAAATGCAACTGAAGCTACCTTCAAAGTTACCTTACTTAATCCTCCTCTCCGTCATCATTATTTACCTCTACTCCACTACTCTTCTCCAGCAATCCTCTACACTCAGCGCCACCGTCACCACCACCTCTTCTTCTACTTCTGTACCCTGCAATTTCTTCGAAGGCCGTTGGGTCCTAGACCCCAAATCCCCAAAGCCATTCTACGATGAGACGTGCCCATTTCATCGGAACTCATGGAACTGCATCAGAAACAAGAGAGACAACATGGTTCTCATTAATTCGTGGAAATGGGTTCCAAAAGATTGCGACTTGACACGGATTGACCCGAAGAGTTTTCTTGGTCTGATGAGGAATAAGAATATTGGGTTTGTGGGAGATTCTTTGAATGAGAACTTTTTGGTGTCGTTTTTATGTGTTCTTAGAGTGGCTGACGTCGGTTCTAAGAAATGGAAGAAAATGGGTGCTTGGAGAGGTGCTTATTTTCCAAAATTTAATGTCACTGTGGCCTATCACCGCGCTGTTTTGCTTGCCAGATACGAGTAAGTAAAGTTTTCTTAATGAGTTTCGTAAGAGTTTTGTTGGGTTTGATTTGTTGTCTTAGTTTGGTAGAGTATGATGTGATGTTGTCTTACGGAAATAAAGCTCAGAACTGATGGCGCATATGAGTCGTATTCGATTACTAATACGACTTGGCTATAGTAACATGACTGATGCCCTGCTGCTGTAATTTAATTTCATCTGTGTGAGGAACACTATGCTGACTTGTGTGTAGGTTCATTTATACATACATGTAGTTGTAATGCCTTTGATTTTTTGATCTGGAATAAGGATGGAAGGAACTGTTTTCTTCTTTTCTCTTCCTTTTCCATTGAAGTCTATGATAAAGAATAGTGGTGCCTCCTAGCTGTATTACATCCGTTGATACACTGAAAATGGTGTTCATGTTTAGATGAAGTATTTAATACTCTGTTTGTTGTTGATCCCTGAACCCATAGTTTATTATCTGTATCACCAAACATTTGTTTTAGACCTTGAACACACCTCTCTAGATCCAGTATGTGATGGCATTTGATACATTTTGCTGCTAAGCAACTTTTCTCTATAGGATTGTGATACTCCATACAGATCTTGTTAATCTGGTGTTCATGTTTTCCTTTACAATATTGTATAATGACAACCTTACTTGCCCGTGACTGATTATGTAAAGGTGGCAGCCTTTAAAATCTGCTGTTGACAGTGAGGGATTGAAAGGAACATATCGTGTGGATGTTGATATACCAGCAGATGATTGGGCCACTGTCACTGACTTCTATGATGTGGTCATCTTCAATACTGGTCATTGGTGAGTTCCTGTTTCCAGTTTTCAGTTGATTAGATTTTGATTGCTGAACTGACTTATTAATCTCATTAATGCTTTTGAGATCTCAGATGTGGAATTCTTGCTTTCCTACTTCTAGTCATGATAGAAGCTTGTGTATCGTCTCCAGCAATGAATCAATGAACCATTAAAACTTCTGCTCTTGTTACTTGTTTGTGTGTGACATATATCTTTTGATGGAATAACTGATGTATATTAAATAAGTGTGTTCTAATCATTTATGTCTTGCCATTGATAAATGTATTGAAATCATGTAATTTGTCTAACATGTGAAATCTTGTAAAGTTTCAGTATCTCTACTCCTGTGGATGGCATTCATTAATGAACATCAAAAGTCTGGAAGTTAAGGCATGAGAAACTTAGTAAACTTCTTTTGACCCATATCGATTGTTGACACCTATTTGGAAGATGTGCTTTTAGTGGCCTTGCACATTTCTAGTGTTGGACTAAACTCAGCCAAGTCATAATCCCTAATTAGTTGAGGAAGTGCTAGTTTTAAAATGTTGAAAGCCTTGTAATTACTAATTCACTTGATCATTTTCAGGTGGGGTTATGACAAGTTCCCAATGGAAACACCCCTTGTCTTCTATCGTGATGGGAAGCCAATACTTCCTTCCCTTGGCTTGTTTGAAGGACTTAAAGTTGTTCTTCAAAGTATGGCCTCATACATACAGAATGAAGTTCCTGATAATACGCTTAAATTTTGGAGGCTACAATCACCTAGACATTTTTATGGTGGTGACTGGAATCAAAATGGCAGTTGCATGTTCAATGAGCCCCTCAAGGAACATGAGGTACCCTTGTATAACTGTTGTGTGTGATAGTTTCTAGTTCTGCTTTTTGACATTTACCCAATCAAACCATGGATGTTTCTATTATTTTCAATGACATGGTGCAATGTGAGGTCTTGCTAAAGGTTCTTACTCTTAGTGCTATATTCAGTGGATCAAATCATACCTTGGCCCAAGTTATTGTAGCATATTATTATTGTAGACTTTTATTTTTGGTAAAAGAGTTGAGTAAACCATTAAAGTTTAGAATGAAGTATGATTTAATTTTAATACTTATAAAAGTTTATGTTATGGGCCCTAAGGTCTACCGACGCTATTCTCACGAGAAGTGGGGCCAGAAGAATGTTGCATCAATTGGGGAATAGATTGGAATTGGTCATGTTTTCAATTTTAGCATTCTTGCAATTATTTTTCTTTTAAGTCTCAATAGTAGTTAATTATTGTAACTGCAACAGTGACATTAATGTCTATATATTATGAATAAACGAAAATGGTAGAGGCAAATTTTTGCCTACTCCAAATACATTGATCCAGAGATTGGAGAGTTCTCTCTAAATGAGCTCTCATTCCCTTCATGCCCAATCCGAATAAGAAAGGTAGAAATACTAACAAGAATTCTTCGCAGCAACAGCTCCACGAGTTCGACTGCACTGTTCAACGACCCATAACCAGATCCTCTATCTGGGACCATAACAAATTGGAGCGTTATAGGTGATACTTTTCGCTCTTTCCAGTAGCAATTTGAGGTGTTTGTGGCCAGATATGAAACCGAATAGCATCACTTTTGCGAACAACTTGATCGCGAGCACGAGGCTAGGGAACGCGACCGTAAATCTTTTGAAGCCCAGCAACAGGACATTTGACATCTCCAGCATAGGTTTCATGATGTGACCCATTCTCCTTGTGATCATCGTGAATATGGAGAGAGCAGCCTTCCGCAACATGTCGAGAGCAGAGCGTTCCTTGGAGATGGAGGACACCGATATAGCAAATTGGAATTTCCCCGTTATGACAGTTCCTCCGAGTCATTGCCATGGTTAAGTCGCCGCGACTACTATTTCCACCACCAGCAGGTTCCAGAAGACGAGAAATTGAGTATATTAGCACAACACTTGGAGGACTATGCTCAGTACTGGTTCTTGAGACTCAACAAAGACCAGCCTAACCTGACATGGGAGGAATTCAAGGACCACTGTATGCGCTAATTTGCCCCAACCAATGGTAGAAGCAAACTAGGAGAACTAGCCCGACTATGTCAGACAGGTACGGTGGAAGAATACCAGAGGCAGTTTGAGGAGTTAGCTGCATGTATCACCTTCTTTGATCCAGGACAGGAGGTTGACCTCTTCATCAGCGGTTTACAAGAATCCATTGTGGTGGACGTTGAATTACAGTCTCCCCCTGATCTCACAACCACAATGAATCTGGCACGCTTATACAAGCGTCGGCAAGTTGGGAAGCGCTAACACCAGTCAAGTCGGACTGGTTTTACTTCGGTGGCACCTCTAGCGACAACCACCAACCGCAACCCTTATATTAAGCGTCTAACACGAGCATAGATGGCAGAACGTTGTGCCAAAAATTTGTGCTATAATTGTGATGACATATATAAATTGGGCCACCACTGTAAGATGTTATTTTACATCGCAGCTAAGGTGGAGACTTCCGACGAGGAAGAAGAGTCTAATACTGAGAAGGAACCACAAATTTCTCTCCAGGCTATTATCGGCACTACACATCCTTAGACGATGCAATTAGATGGTACATAAATCAGAGACTCCTGCAAATTTTATTGGACACAGGGAGTACTCATAGCTTTATTGATTTTTCTTTGGCTACTAATCTGGTTTTGGTCGTGGATAAAACAGGTCGTTTCCAGGTAACGGTGGCAAATGGCGAAAAGATACAGAGCCCAGGCCTTTGCAAGACTGTGGGGTTCTAGTTGGGTGATCACACTTTCTTTTTGGATTTCTATTTGATTCCACTTGGCTGCTGTGGTGCAGTATTCGAATCAATTGGCTGAAGAAGTTGGGGCAGATCATGCGGGATTTCAAGAGATTATGGATGCAATTTGAATATGATGGAAACCATATCCAACTATGGGGGATTAAGTGAACTTATGGTTCTTCTCGACATCAGTTTGTCTCCATAGAAGAGAATCTCAACATGGAAATGCAGCATCTCCTACTTGATTTCGAGGATTTGTTCATGGAGCCAACAAAATTGCCACCCACCCCGCCCGTTGGTGTGATCATCGTATTATCTTGAAGAATGGCACCAACACTGTGGTTTGTCATCCTTACCGATATCCTCATGCCCAATATGCCCAAAAAACATAAATTGAGAAGTAGTGTGACGAGATGTTGCAGGGAGGCCTCATTAGACTAAGCCAATCTCCATATTCTTCTCCGGTTTTGTTAGTGGAGGAGGACGGGAGCTGGCAATTCTGTGTGAATTTTCGAGGAGTTAATGCCAAAACGATCAAGGAAAAATTTCCCATCTCGATTATTGATGAACTCTTGGAGGAGCTTCACGCATGCAAATTTTTACCAAGTTGGATTTACGCTCGGGTTATCATCAAATACGAATGCATCCTAACGATATACCTAAAACGGCGTTCCGCACACATCATGGGCATTTTGAATTGTTGGTGATGCTGTTTGGACTTACCAACGCTCCCTCAACTTTCCAAGCTCTTATGAATCACATCTTTAAACCTTATCTTCGTAAATTTGTGTTTGTTTTCTTTGATGATATATTGATTTATAGCAGGAGCTTTGCAGAGCATGTAACCCATGTATGGAAAGTTTTCTTAGTTCTGCAACATATTCAGCTTTTCCTGAAGCAATCTAAGTGTCTCATTGTTCAGCCCTCGGTTACTTTTTTGGGGCACAAAGTCTCGACTGAAGGAGTATCTGCTAATCTGACAAAAATTAAGGCTATGCTACAATGGCCACAGCCCACTACCCTCAAAACATTACGCGGCTTTCTTGGACTCACAATTTATTATTGGAAATTTGTGAAGGATTATGGGAAGATAGCCGCACCATAGATGTCGATGCTCAAAAGGAACTCATTCCAATGGTCAACTTCTGCATTGGCCACTTTTGAGGAGTTGAAAGTAGTGATGTCCTCCACTCCAGTACTCGTCTTGTCGGATTTTTTGCAGCCATTCATGGTGGAATTTGATGCCTCCGGTAGTGGCATCATGGCGGTATTACAACAACAGGGGCAGCCAATAGCCTATTTTAGCCGTGTTTTTGCGGAATGACACCATCGTCTTCCAGCTTACGAAAAGGAACTCATTGCCTTAGCCAAGGCAGTATCTCATTGGCGTCCATATCTATGGGGTAGTAAATTCATTGTCCGGACTGATCATTATAGTCTCAAATATTTATTGAAGCAACGGATCTCTAGTTCCCCAACAGCGTTGGTTGAGCAAACTATTGGGGTATGATTTTTTAGTCGAATATAAAGCTGGAAGGGACAATATAGTTGTAGATGCATTGTCCCGTCAATTTGAGGGGGAGAAGCCAGCCTTGGATGCAATTTCAGCACCGTTATTGCTTCTTTTTTATCATATTTGCCAGGAAGTTGTTGTTGATCCAGAGTTGCAGCAATTAGTGGAGTGAATCCTGGCCGACGAGGCTGTGGATCATTGGAAGTTCGAGGATGGCCTGGTTTTTTATAAGAACTGTGTCTATTTGGTTGCTACGTCTCCTTTGTGTGAGACCATCATCTCTTCTTTACATAACATGGGACATGAAGGATATCAAAAAACTCTTAGGCGAGTGGCTACTGATTTTTATTGGAAAGGGCTGTGTCAATGGTTCAATCATTTGTATGCCATTGCCTTGTTTGTGAATGCAACAAAGTAGAGAATCTTCAACCTGCAAGCGTCTTGCAGCCTCTTCCTATTTTGACGCAGGTATGGGCTGATATTTCCATGGATTTCGGGGAGGGGCTGCCACCGAACCATGTTAAATCTGTTATTTTGGTGGTGGTTGACTGGTTCTCTAAATATAGTCATTTTTTGGCCATCTCTCATCCTTATACAGCAGTCTCGGTGGCGCACTTATTCTTTGAGCAGATCATCAAGTTACGTGGTTTGCCAAAAACCATTGTTTCAGACCGAGATGTTATCTCTGTGAGCAGATTTTGGACAGAACTCTTTTGTTTGTCAGGCACACAGTTATGTTTCAGCTCGGCTTATCATCCTCAATCGGATGGCCAAACAGAAGTCGTCAATTGTACGGTTGAGATGTATCTTTGCCGTTTCACCAGCGAGAAGCCAAACAAATGGCTGCAGTGGCTATCATGGGCGGAATTCTGCTACAATACTAGCTTACACTCTTCCTTGAAATGTTCTCCATTCGAGGTTGTGTATGGCCGACCCCTACCTCGTCTCCTCTCTTATACTTCCCATACCTCCAAGCTCGAGGCTGTTGATGTTGTTATGCAAGACAGGGACGAGGTCATTCGTTCTCTCCGTCAACGATTAATGGAGGCCCAGTCGACTATGAAGCATCGCTATGATTCAAAGCATCGGGACCTTGTTTTTGCGGTCGGTAATTGGGTCCTTTTAAAATTACAGCTGTATCGCCAACTTACTTCGTGTGCTAGGGCTAATCAGATTTTGTCACTGAGGTTCTACGGTCCTTTCCGTGTCACTGCACGTGTTGGACATGTTGCCTATTGTTTGGACTTGCCACCTGACGCTCGCTTGCACCCTGTTTTCCTATTTAAAGCCGTATCTTGGGGATCCTCCAGTTGGGACAGCTCCACCATTGCCTCCCACTTTTTCTATCGTTGAGGCACCTCAGCCACAAGCAATTCTGGACCGCCATACTTTCCATGGTAGTCAGTAGGTGCTTATTCATTGGCAAGGACTCTCTCTAGCTGGCGCTTCCTGGGAAGACATCGCTTCTATTCGCAACTCTTATCCTTCCTTTTCGCTTGAGGACAAGCTCATTGACAGTGAGGGGTGTGATGTTATGGGCCCTAAGGTCTTCCGACACTATTCTCATGGGAAGTGGGGCCAGAAGAATGTTGCAGCAGTTGAGGAATAGTTTGGAATTGGTCATTTTTTAATTTTAGTATTCTTGCAGTTATTTGTCTTTAAGTCTCGATAGTAGTTAATTATTGTAACTACAACGGTGGCATTAACGTCTATATATTATGAATAAAGGAAAATGGCAGAGGCAAGTTTTTGCCTACTCCAAATACATTGATCCAGAGATCGGAGAGTTCTCTCTAAATGGGCTCTCATTCCCTTCATGGCCCAATCCTAATAAGAAAGGTAGAAATACTAACAAGAATTCTTCGCAGCAACAGTGCCACGAGTTCGACTGCACTCTTCAACGATCCATAACTAGATACTCTATCTGGGACCATAACAGTTTAATTAAGCCCCTAACATGAAGTAAATTTGAATATTTTAGCTTTGTTTGAACATACCTTTGATTAATTTCACACAAAAAAATACGTAAATTGGATTTGATATATATATATATATATATATATGTAAGTGCTGAGGGTCCGATTAATTTTGAAAGACTTGTAAATATACATAAATTAGATTGGGAAAATGTATATAGAAGCATTGAGGATCTGATTAATTTTGAAAGCCTTGTATCACCAATTTATCAGAGGTACTTTTAAATCTTCAATTTGTGGTTCTAAGCGAAAGCATATTATGTTCTGATCAGTTGGATGGGACATTCTCACATTCAGTCTTTTATGTGATACTACTTAAATTTAATTATTTCTATATTGTTTATTCACACCAGGTAACTTTTAGCTGTTCAATTTGGTTAAGTTTAGGGGATTATTTATGTAACATGTTTAAGTAATTTACAAGTTCACACCTGAACAGCTTGACATGTGGTTCAATCCCAGCAATAATGGAGTCAATAAAGAAGAAAGAATGGTGAATAATGTGATTAAAGAGGCACTGCATGGTACAGATATCCGGTTGCTGGAATTTTCTCATTTGAGTGAGTTCAGGGCAGATGCCCACCCAGCAGTTTGGCTAGGGAAGAGAGATGCTGTTGCAATTTGGGGTCAGGACTGTATGCATTGGTGCCTACCTGGTGTCCCGGACACATGGGTTGATATATTTTCACATCTGATACGTAATCGGTTTGAGGCAAGGTGAGGAGATTGAATAATAATCTATGCAATTCTTTTATCAAAAAGCGCAACTTCTGCGTCGCTGCTGCATATCACCTGGATACTTTCAAGTGTGAGGGACATTTCTTCCTGAGGTCTTGTTGCCAATGGGATGAGTTGAGCGAAGTTCACTGCTTTGTTATTTAAATGCTCAAGAAAATTATTTGTCTCCCAGTTGTGAACAATTCAGCGGCATGCTATGGCTATAGAAAAGATTGTATGGACAACAAATACGACTTAAGATTCTTTTGGGGGGTGGAGGAAGTGCATAAAGTTTACTGAATACTCCGTATGGTGCTGCCACGAGCTACTTTAGGACTTTTACACTTGAGCTTTTTCTATATGATTTTGACAATTTACTCTTGCATTTGAGCTTTTCATATACGCATATTGACGGATCATTGATTTAACTTGAATCTAAAACTGACGGAAGTCTATTTTTGTCAAGCTTTTGTTGGAAAATGCTACATGACTTGTTTTGTGATATAATATGAAGTTTATCGTTGCTAACATGTCATCTTATTTGATAATAAGAGTGATGAATCCTTAATTCGATGAGCAGAGGAACTGCTCCAGTGAGCACAATTTGAACCTTGTTCGAATTGTAGACTGCAAGATTAAACAGTGCACTTGCAGCATCTCTTTTCCTAATGTTGTTCCTTCTCTTAGCACTAAAACCAAAGCTAGGATTGCTCTGTGATGAGATCCAATCGTGATCTTGCTTTGATTTAGCCATTGACTGCATTTTCTCTTGCTTCCGTTGTTTTACCCTGATTCTAGAATTGTTATAATCCTATTAATGGCTCTTGCTACCATTATTAAAATCATGTGGTTCTCTAATATGGAAAGGTTAAGCAAAGCATTAACTGCAGTTTCTTGAATTCTTGGATCGTTGGAGCACGATATCCATGTGTGTTTTTGACCTTAATTCAACTTTAAGTTAATGCGCCAGGCAGTAGTAACACAGACAGGAGGTTAAGATCAAATGATCAATATCAACTTTCTCATTGTTACACGACAACATGAGATAATCTATGTTATCTGCATTTGCTATATATGCAAATCGAGCAGGTGACAACTTATTTCTGATAACCAAATATCAAATTAGGAGAGGTGATACTCATTGACCAGTTGTTGAGGTCTTCATTCTCTTTTTGTCTATTCGTTTCATTATCAGTTTAACGCTAACCTCCCATTCCCGACCAATCCATCAAAAAACCTTCAAGATGGCCCTAAGTCTCCTCTGCCCAAAAACCTTTTTCTGTCCAATAAAACTTCAATTTCGTTCCTTCTCCACATCCACCTTTCTCACCAACAGAGCCAAAAGCCAAATCCTATGTAACAAAGACAGCGGAGGTAATGCTGATCTTGCGTCAGATTTCGCCACGGAAGCGGCAAAGATAAACACCCAGTTGGCTCAAAGAGAAGAGGCCATGAAAAAGAGTAAAGAATTGCTTTTTACCGAGCTGTGCCACTATTTGGCCATGGAAACATCGGAAGTGAATAGAAAGTGGAGTAAAATGGATCAAGAGGAGAAGTTGGTTCTTGTTAAAGGGTTTGTTGACGAGTGGAGTGTCAATTTCCATCCTTTGTCTGCCAGGTCTGTCAAAGACATGATTGAAGAGTATATAAATGAAGAGAATTCACAGACTTTAAATTCTTCTGCTTCCTTGCTGTTTCCGGATTTTAGGAAAATGATGGGGTTTCATCAAAACAAGTAATTTTGTTCAAGATGGCATCTGGGTCTGCTTAATCTTACTATTTGTCATAGTCAGTAAGTTCGAATGCTATTTGTTATTGGTTGTTGATTCAGGATATCTACTTGTTCTGCTTATGTTTGATCTCTCCTGTTACCGAAATCGATGTAGATTGTGGTTAGATGTAGTTGATACAGAGAAGATAGGCCTGCCTAGTGTATGTGTTCACTCTTATGTTAGTTTACTGCGAATTTCCTCCACCCTCGTTCTTGGTCCTTTAATTTTCTCATTAGCATCTGGGGCAAGAAAGAAAGAAACTTTGCGTGATGTGTAGTCGCTGAGGCGTATTTGTTTATGAATTAAGAGGGCAGGCGTTTAATGTGCTCTACTCTCTGCATTTGGTACCAGCCTCTCCAGTTTAGATGGATTTAGCTTAGCCTAGGATGGTTTCCATTAGCTTATAAATCAAACCTTTCTGTGTTCGTAGATTCACCAATCGTATAGTTGGCTTCCTCAAATTGGCAAGATTGCGGACCCTTCCCAACAGTTGTATGGATATGGTCACTTACTAGTTGGTCAATAGATGATTGGACTTTCCTGAATGTCCAGTTTTGACAATGATGAGAACAAACGTCCAAACTTATCCAGGGCTACGCAGTCTTTCTCTTGTTTCTAAACGACAATACCATTGACATCATTGTGCCAAGAAACTAACTTCATTGTTGCTGTGTACAAAATGGACGACTTAATACAGCATATTAATTTCAATTGGTTTGTCCACTAAGATTGTCTCAACTTCTCAACATACTTATAGGATTGCAAATATTTATCTTAGGCCTATTTGTTTAGAGGGTTAGTAATAGAACGGAATAAAATGTAACACATCGTTTGATTGAGAGTTTCATAATGAAATGGAACGGAATGAGATGGAAGCAAAGGATTTTATGTTACATTCCATTTTATCCTAAACAGTGAAAATGAGAAACATCCGATTCGGGAGGTTTAGGATGAAACATAAACTAATAAATACATATTACCTAATATACCCTCAATAATTTTTCTTAATACCAATTACTTCTTCTACCACTCCTTTTTCCTAATAGTAACCACGAAACTTGTTTGTTGCTACTCATATCTTGGAGTTCTGCTGAATAGAGAATCACCACAAATCAAAAGTTGTCAAATATCATCCAACCCAAACCAGAGACGACGTTGCTATTACTGATAAGCTTTGATCTTTCTCCATCCATCTTTTCTCCCTTTGCTTTTGTTTTTTGATTTATCTTGAATTTTGTGTGAGTTGAGAAATGTCTGTTGATTTTAATTGGGTCATACTCTCTTTGCTTGCTTCTCTTTTGCAGTTATCACCAACTACCATTTATTTTAAGTTGTGACTCTTTCTTCTACACTTCGATCATATGATTCCCCTACTTCTTATCTCAAAAGTTCCTAAAGTCAACCAGCAGCTGCTAAAGTTTCCATTTTGTGCTACAAATTATCAGAAAGGTCAATATTTTCATCCAAGTCATGGCCTTTCACCTTCCTTCTATTGATTTTGCCTTCATTTATTTTGCCCTCTTGATTCTTCCTGTTGTTCAGTCCATACACTTTATTTTTCTTCATGTTAATTGTCTACGCCATTACTTCTTTTTTGCGTTTCTTTTTTTGTTTTTGATGATCTATTATTTTCTATTTCTAGGTCTGAGTAAGTGGATGATTTTGGAATATGATAATGTTTCTATTGGGTTGCTACTTGAGCGAATTATTCGATGTAACTGGTTCTTGTGATGATTACTCCATGACGAACTATA
>JANZXP010000196.1:34952833-34964354 GCA_027576715.1 Erythroxylum flavicans
TAAGGCACCTCCAACTGATAAGTTTGCTACACATGAAGTTAAGGTTGATTATGAATATAAAAGCGTTGAAGATGATAATAAAGTTGTACCCCCTGAACAAAGAATCAAGGGTTATCAATATGGACCACAAGTTGTGCCTGTATTTTTTGCTGAATGGGATGGTACGTTTCAGACCAGAAAAGAGTGTGAAGCTTCTTAGATTTACTGATGCTAAAAATGTAATGCAGTAAGGCACAGCTGATTGATGTTTTTGCATATAGATTTTGACTTCAAATTATGTGGGGTACTTTTACATAGTCTCATGCTTTTCTCTTCTTATTGCTAACCTACTTTTTGATAAAAAGACACTATTACGTGAAAGATGTTAACATTTTTATTGCTGAACCGGGCAACATAAAAGCTACTCTTGTTGTTTCTGCCTTGGTGAGGGCAATAAAGGAAATGGATAAATTTGCAATTGTATGTTGTGTTTGGAGAGAAGGACAGGCAAATGTTGTTATTGGGATTTTGACGCCCAATATATCTAAGAAGGAAAATACTATAGGTTTCATGATGGACATTTTAATTTCTGACATCAAGTTATTCAGTTTTCTTCCTTTTTATTGCTTTTTTTATTATAATGTTTTTAAATTCTTACTAGTTTGCAGTGTAGCCTGATTCATTTTATTTAAATGTACACCCTTTTACTGAGGATGTTCGAGAGTTTTTGTTTCCATCTTTCAGCAACTTGTCAGCTAACTGAACAACAACAAGAAGCAACTGATAACTTGGTGAAGATGCTTGACCTTGCACCAGCTGGTAGATAGGAACGTCTCCCACCTTACTTCACACCAAACCTTATTATGGAAGTAATTTTCAATTTTCCATCAGGCACCTTTTTGCTAAGGTTATCATCCTATAAATCATTGAATGAGTGTTTTACCGTGTAGTTCTATTTTGCACTTATTTGTGAGGTTCTCTAATATGATTATTTACTAAGGTGGATTTTCATATATGAAATACTTTAATGTTTTAATGCTTGAAGCTCCTTTTACAAGTTTAAGCATTGTATGCTGTTATTTCTGTGCAGGAAGCTTTATTTTCTTACTCTCTACTTGTGATCATTTGGTTTTGAATTGTTTGTACAGAAATTAAAGGTTACTTATGTTGGTGTTGAATTGATTGATTTGAAATATGGACATCTTCGATGGTGCTTGGATTTCAGAGACATGAGTTCTCCTGTTATTATCCTACTTTCTGATCCTTTTGGGAAGAAAAGCAGTAATGATCATGGCGGTTTTGTTCTTTGCCCTTTGTACAGAAGAAAGTCCAAAGCTTTCCAAGCTGCTGCAGGGACCACAAATTCTGCAATTGTATCTAATTTAGCATGGATGGCATGTCTAATAGTTGGTTTTGTTACATTAGTTTTTCTCATATTCTTTCTGTTTATGTTTTGCCATGTTGTTCAGTCATTTGAGTCCTGCATTTTATCTCTTGCTTCAATGGTTATAATGTTGTCATTGAGTAAAACTGCCAAGTCTGTGGTTGGGGTGTCATTGTCTGTGAACAGTTCTCAGTCCCTTACTGTAGCGGAGTATATAAAACAAAGAGGTAACTCAATTTGATGTTTTGTTTCTGTTGTTATTACTGGTTTCTGGTTTGGTTACCTGTTGTCCGTGTTTCACATCTTTGTTGGTCATGTTTGAAATATAGCAAAAGAGGCAGTTGGAGCAGAGGAAACACCTTGTGGGGATTGGTTGGTTACAAGGTTGCGAACTGCTGCACATGGAACTCAAAATATTTGTGGACTGAGTTTGGAAGTTGGCCCAAAAGGTGGTTTAGGAGATCATGGTGATGTTGTTCCTCGTCAATTGATTCTAACAAAAGTTTCACTGGTTGAAGAACGTCTAGAAAACTATGAAGTAAGTTGATGAAAAATTATACAGTAGAGGATAGACATAATTGCTTTTTACTTGTGTGTTAACTTTGAACTATGAATAGGAATCAAGGTTCTTCACATACATGTAACGTATGTATTTTTATATTAATATATGTTCCTGAATTGTATCAAATAGTGAGAAAGTGAATTAGATGTATGCAAGCCATTATATTGCATCCTTTATCTGCAATAAGTTCACTAGTTCGATTTGCAGAGGAGCCCCAAATGTTTGCTATAGAGTTCAACGATGGTTGCCCTATCCATGTAAGCTTTCCTGTTGAGACTTCAGTTTACTCTTTCCTAAAAGTATATCCTATGCTAATGAACTTTCCTGTCAAATATATCTAATGTTTATGTTGTGGCCTTAGGTATATTCAAGCACGTCTCGGTATATTCAAAGATTTTTCCTTTGTCCTTTTTCATTGAGATTATTTTTAGCCTAGCGAGTAAAATACTTTTATTCTAATTGCATCATCAAATGATTGTACTGTGTCGTTCAATCGTTGAAGGTTTTATCTTAAATTATCTTTTATTTTTTAGTTGGTTTTAAATTGGTGTGATTTAGTTATTTACTTTCAGACGAAGCATGGTTCTTGCTTGATAAATCATGCAGTGCTGAAGTTTAGTGGTTTTTGTTTACTATGTGTTTATTTTGCTCTTTTGTTTGTTCAGCTTATTCATTGGATGAAATAGAGCAGAAGACAAAACATTGCGAGAAAACTAACCAGCCATTGGACAAAACTCACCAGCTATTGGACTGCCGTGTTATACCTATTAGATATGCATGTGTTTTTGCTTTTATTGCATCATATGGTTCCAAGGATCTCCTTGACGCAGTATGCTTGTTTCTTATCTAAACTATCAGCGTATATATACAATAAGGAGTTTTTTTTTGTACTTACCCTAGTCAATCTCTTCTCTTGCTCTTTGTGTAATCACTGAAGTACCCGGAAGCATTTATCAAGCAATATAGTAATGAAGCTTGTATGAGTCGGGCATCAATGACAAAAAGAGTACCACTTACAAATTACCCAGCATGTATTCTTATTTTCTTGATCCATATTCTTGCTCATGACACTGACTTTCTACTTCAAGAATGTTATGATGAACAAGTATATGCCCAGATTTGTAGGTGTGAAATTTGAACATAGTTTAGTTTGTATAGTGGAATGCCCATTTAAATTATTATGACGCAATATCTTACTTTTGCAATCCACTATTTCAACTTATATGGGCATTATTAGATCCTAATATTGTGAATGGCAATGCAGATCTGATTAATGATTAATTGAAACAATTTTGGCTTTATAATTTGATTTTAAATATCTGCATTCTTAATATCATTTTATGCGGTAGAGTGATTAGAGAATGTTTAAAAAACAAAAATTGTATATAATTAATAATATTTTTATATTATTTCTTCTTACCCTAATAATAATATTTTTATATAATTAATAATAAATTGTATATAATTAATAAAAAATAAAAAAATATAATAAAAATTTTATTAATGAAAAATGAAAAAATATAAAAATAATTCTTTAATTGTTTGTATACATTTCTATATAAATAAATAATTTTAAATATAAATGACATATAATAGAATAAAATTTATCAAATAATTAATAATAATATTTTTATATAATTAATAATAAAATGTATATAATTAATAATAAAATAATTATCAAAATTTTTATTATTTTAAAATAGAAAATATATAAAGAAATTATTTGTCACAGTTATGAATTGAACAAGTCACAACTATGACTTTTTAATTGAATATAATTTATGTTTTAAAATCATAGCGTTAAACCTCTTGCAACAACCATTTTACTATCAAGGATATAATAATTATTTATTGTACATTACATCCTATTCCATCTATCTTCTAAACAAGAATTCGCTACATTATATTATGAACTCTTTCATCTTTCCCAAACAACTTTTCATTATATTATATTCCATTAAAAATCGTTCCATTTCGTTCGATTCCATTCTATTAATTAACATTAAAACAATCAAGTCCTAAAGCTGAATTGGTGATACCCACGAAATGAAAACAGTGAGACTCTGTCGGTGAAGAGTGTAATCGGCGAGCTCTTATGTACTGAAACGCCCATTATAGGACCTATGCAAAGATTAAAACATAAATCCAAAAGAATATCTATTTACAGTAGCCCCACAAAAAATGTATATCACCTATCATAATGCAATTATTACAAAAACAGCGTTCATCTAACGAATTCCATCAGACATATAGTTGCTTGCATTGTGCAACTGAAGCTTCAGCAGGACAATAGGGGCACTTGAACAATCTTGAGTTACCCTTAGAAAGCCTCATGATTGACTGCTTGCAAAGAACGTGTAGACATGGCATCAACATTGGAGGATTTTCTTCACTGCTTTGATCTCTACTCACAGGGCAAACAAAAATAGAATGGAACTGAAACTCCTTTCCCAGCTCCACTGGCACAGGCAACTGTTTCATAGCCAGCCAATCCTGCTTTTTTGCGGCCATTACGTTTGCCAGCTTCAAGAGAGTCGGTAACCCTTCAATACCAGCTGCTATAGCTAAATTTAATGGGCTACCATAAGACTCCCCCAAGAGATTGCAAAACTCACGACTCAACTCTGCAGCCAACTTATCCCAATGAGTTGGAGCCAACAACTCAGAATGAGGGCACTTTTCTAGCTTGCCAATCCATGCAATGCAAACTATTATCTTCAGGATATCTTTTGTGTGATATGAAGCAAAAGGAGCTAGGTGAGTTCGGGCATAGACCAGGGCATCTTCTTTATTTCCTCTCTTTAGAAGCTCAGCAAACTGTAGGCTATGAAGTTTCAGTTCAAGAATGGAGCCACTCAGCATTAGCTTTTCTCGGTTGCAACAGACCCAGCTCAGAGCAGGTTCAAGGTTTTTAACCTTGATAGCCTCAAGTATTTGATGCATTTCCAAGAATTGTGACCTTATAAAATTTGTCTCTGATTCTCCAGACTCATTTATTAGGCAATCTCCAAGATCAAACAAACCTTGACGGTAAAAGTGGCTTGCTATTATCTGGTTCACTATATGGAAGTCAAAGTCCACATTTCTATATGCCTTGGATATGTCAGGGTTGAAATTTTTTTCAAGGATCTTCGGGAACTTTGTAAGATGTAGGTTCAGCTCCTTCTGTGACACTTCTAACTGGTTCAGTGGACTAATGGTATTAAGTTTATTTTTCAGCTCTGTAAGAATCAATTTTGGGTCATCTATTGGCTGAAGTTTTGCTAATGCCTGCTGAATCTCATGACTGACCTGGTCGATTACATCCTGGGCCCTAGAAGATGATAACTTTTGTTTCTTAGAGACATGGTCAAATGCATCTTGTACAGTAGTCACCTCCATTTCTGTAAAGAAAGACCGAAAGAAAGGATTAGCCTTAATGAACCCAGGTAAAACAGAGGATGAGATTTGTAACTTATTTCTTCATCCCACACATAAGCAATGAATATAAAATAATAAGCATCCATTTGGATACACAAGCACAAAATTAGACATACGACTACTTAATTTTGACAGTAAAACCATAAGACGGTATCCATTAAGAATTGTTGTATGGTTGGGGTGAGTTTGTAAACAAATAGCATCCATCTCAACAAGTGAAAATAGTAAAAGCAAGCAAGTTTTGATGGACATTACTTTCTCAGTTAAAAGGACCAGTCTTTCATCCGTTTTCACAGATTCAATTTGCTTATCAGATTTTTCTAGCATTAATATTATATTATAACAAGTTTTCCTCAAGGACCAAATGTCCCACAAATCATGATAATGAACAAGGTAGATGATAAAAGAAATCGACGATAGGTTGCAAAATTCAATGACCAGCCAAGGCTCTTCCTAACTTTTTAGTTTGTTCTTTCTTTGTTAACCTATTTCGTTGTCTAGTATGTGCATCATCAAACCACAAAAAGAAAAGGGTCAAAGTGGAAAGCATAAAAGATAGAAAAAGTTCACATTCAGCTGTTTTTAGAAAATGGTTCCCTTAAAAAGTTTGAAAAGATGCCTCGTCTATATCAAGTTCAACGGAATATCTCCTTGCCACAGAGTCATCATAGATGAAGCCACAGAACATGCAGAACAGTTTCAGGCAGCCATATATTAAGAGACAGTTTCTAACTACATAAAACAAGTCAATTAGTTACATCAAAGTAGGTATCAGTGACCGGTTATGCCATAACTGCTTCCCAATTCTGAACTTATTAACACTGCAAACAGATTATGCATTAGCTAATTTTTCTCTACACAGCAGTGCTAGCCAAGCATTATTCCTTTGATAGCCAGTCCAGTAGGAAGTTCCAAAGGTCATATCCACAATTAAGTTTATATGCTCAGCCCCTTAAGGGGCAAATCCCATTCACATTAAAAAAGCCCACACATCCCAAATCCTAAAATAACCTCCTTCCCAATTAAGTTACTAAAACCCTCATCATCCCAAACAAAACGAATACAGAACACAACAATGAAACGCATTCCAATCATCGCATAAAGCCTAGCCGTCTTTGCATACGAAAACAAACAGAATTACCTTCATAGACCTCACCGAAACCTAGTTGTAGAAGCAGCTACCGCCCGCAATTACACATTAAAAAGAACACTAGCCTTAGCGATCACAATTAAACTGCACAATAACGATAACAATTCAAAAAGGGCAAGAACCAAAATTTATGAAATTTAGGGTAAACCCACACATGGACACACGCAACAATCCAACATCAACCACAAATTCAATCAAACTAAAAAGGAAAAAGAATAGAAAAGAAACCCATATACAAGAATCAAATTTCCATAAAAACGTGTTAAAGAAATGCAAAGAGAGAGAGAGAGAGAAAAAAAAGGAATTTATGTACCCGAGAGGAAGCGAAGGAAATGATCGAAGAAAGAGAGAGGGCGAGAGAGCGCTGCAAAAACTTGCAACGACAACTACCACACGTGTCAAATGCTAGGATTACCGTACTAAACTGCCCTTACTTTCCTCGCCTTATTACTACTCATGCCCGCCTGGTTTTGCTTCGGTGAAAAAAATAAATATATTAATACTAAATTTATAAAAATTTATAAAAATTCCTCCTAATTTTTACTTTTTTAGAAAAATTCTTTTCTTTAACTTTTGTTAAAAATAAAAATAAAATATAAACATTAGACGTGAACTAATCAATATTACTAATATGGTAACTTAACTCTTAAATTTAGCATAAATCAATTAAATTTAAATTAAATTAATAACTTAAAACAATTATAATAAATCATTAGTGTAAATTAAACTTAATTAGCTTAGTCCAAATTTAAATTAAACTTAAGAGTACAGTTAAATAGTTAATATAAACAACATTTGATTAATATATATTTGATATTTATATTACATGCATTTTTCTTAACCGAATTTTAAGAGGAATGTTTCTAGAAAATTTAAAATTAAAAGAAGTGTTTTCAAGAATTTTAAAAATAAAAAATTTTCTACTATTCTTTTAACTACTGAAAAAAAAATATTATTATTAAGTTTAAAATATTCAAAATAATCTCTTTATTAGTCAAGAGTGAGGTTGCGTATTATTAAATTTTTTCCAGATTTCACGTTTCAACAAAATTTTTATCGGATATTGTTGTTGTAAGTTTAAAATGCTACTTAAATAATTGTTTAACATTATATGTTCGTACTGACAAAAGTATCCTTTTTTCAATAACTAATTTATATACTAAAGAAGAACTAAAGTGCATAGATTGCAACACCAAATGATGTTTAACTTGATTCCTTGAATTGGTCACACACAGCAACAGGGATCTAAGACGTGTATCTGTTAATTGTAACCAACGTATAATATGGATTATATCTAATATGACAATTATAAAAGGCATATGAAAAAAAAATTACCACTGGGCCAAAGAGATGGCAGAAAGAAAATGTAGGATCGTGGAGCCTTCTTCTTCTTCTTGAAAAAATACACGATAAGAGGCTTTGCTTTGCGTTGTAGGGGATGAACGTGCACTTGCACCCAATGAATTACATCTTAATTAAGTAATTATTATTGTTTTTATTGGGTCATTTTTAATGTGTAAAAATTTATTTAAAATTTAGTGAAGGAAAATATATAAATTCTTAAAAAATATTGTTAAAAGTATTAAATGACCAAAATGTTATTTTCTTCTATTTCAAGTCATTCTTGATTGATTTGAGGGAGAGATACTGTTTTTCAACTGAGATAATTATGTTTGATCTTGAATTACCGAAGTTCAAAAGAGATAAGAATTCTAACGTATATTAGATATAAATTACTTTTAAGGCTATTTTCATGATATATTGTTCATATTCTTGATATTTTTAAAGGATTAAATACTCAATTTGAAAAGTATTACAATTTCAAGTCTTATTTCTACTTATATCAAGGAAAGGAGTGAAAATTGAAAAGAATTAGACCGAATTAGAGCAATTTTAGAAGAATTGAAGTACATAGAAACATCACCCATATACCCTACTGCGTTGAGAGCCATGTTTAAAAGTGGTTGCTTCTGCTTCTTCTGCGCACCCTACACACCCTCATATTGCCCCTAGATGACGAATGCACAGTCCCATGTTGGCATTATAGATTTTTTGAACTTTTAAGAGAACATGATAAACTATAGAAACCCTTATTTCGGGTCATGGAGCTCATTTAAAAACTAGGATTTCAAATAAGAAAAAGAGAGGTAGAAAGAAGGACGTTCTTTGAACAAGAAACCTCAAGAAGTCATTTTAAAGCTATTCTACAACAATTTTGATCAAGATTACATCATTCTTTGAAGACAGAATAAAATTTCAATAAGAATTCTTTAAATATTCAAGATCAAAGAACAATCATTTCTTTATATTATTTTCTTTATTATTTTGATATTGAGATTCTTTGTTTGATTATGAATTAAATTTAGATATAGATTTAGGAAGGATAAAACTAGGATGTAATATACTTTAATTGATTTTTAGCTTAATGAATTTTTAGTTTTCTTGAAATTAATTCATGCTTTTATATTGATTGAATTGAAGGAGCAAAATCAAAAGATTTAATACTTGATTTATGTATTAAGATTTGAGAGATGAGATGTATGTTTATTCCATAGTGTGGATAAAGAGGGTTAAGCATGAGATATTTGAGAGAAATCCACAAGATCTTCTTATAAGCTACCTAAGTACATTCCCTTTGCACCTTGCAAGCCACCTATACTATTTCCCCAAAGATTGGTTAAGGAGAAGTTGGATAAGGAATTTAGGAAGTTTTTGGATAATCTTTGAAAATATATATATTAATATTCCTTTTATTGACATTTAAAAACAAATGTCTTCCGATGTTACGCTTTTAAGGGAGATCTTATCTAATAAGAGAAGGTTAGAACAGTATGAAAGCTGCAATATTGACTAAGGAGTGTAAAGTCACAACTCAAAATAGACTGCCTCTAAAAATTGAGGGACCCTAGCGACTTCTCCATCCCTTGTACCATTAGTGATATAAGCTTTGATCATGTTTTATGTGATTTAGGGTCAAGCATTAGTCCTATAACTTTGTCTGTTAGTAAGAAGCTTAAGGTGGGTGATCTTAGACCTACTATCATTTCTCTGCAGTTGTCAGTAAGGATATCAAAACCAGTCCAGTCTGCCCGGCCCGCATTTTGGCCTAGGTTGACTAGTCAGGCCAGCTTGACCCGTGGCTTGACCGTTACTTCCAAAATAGCGTTGCTTTGTTAAAAATGACGTCATTTTAGAAGTTTTTCATTAAAAAAATAAATGACGGGCTGAGCCGCGCCGGGCAGGGTTGGCTACAGGCCGAATCATCTTGGCCCGCTGGGCCATAGGCTGGGCCACGGGTCACCATGATCCAGGGTCAGGCCTGCTTGGCTTGGCCCATTGACATCTCTAATTGTTAGACCATTATATCAAATGTTTTATAGATATACTAGAAGATGTGCTCCTCAAAATTGGTAAGTTCCTTATTACCATTAATTTTGTGATCTTTGACATGATTGAGGATAGGAATATGACCTTTATCTTGAGATGAACTTTCTTAAACACGTTAAAGGCCTTAATTTATGTTTATGAAAGAAAATTAAACATAAGGGTTGAGGATGAGAAATTAGAGTTTAAGATATATGAACCCAAGAACCATGTTGATGGTAAGTGTAATAAGTGCCTCTCTTTGATGTAATTGACGAGGATACACCTTATCCTGTGTAGGAGGCAAGCATACTAGATGTAAATGAGATATGTTTAATTTTGAAAGAAGCAAAGGGAGTGGCAAACCCGTCATAGTAAAACATGCAATATGCTTGCAAATTAATCATCTTATTAAGAAAAAAAGAATAGTAAACTCGAGCAGGATCTCAAGGTAACTTATATCCCACAAGTAGAGGTCTGTTAGGTTGAAATTAATGGAAATAGGTTAATCTTATGACTTAAAACAAGCGCTTGCTAGAAGGCAACCTAATACTTTTTTACCTTTCTATGTTATAGACTTTGATTTTATTTATTTATTTGGGTTATTAATTTTTTATTTCTTTAGCGTCATTGTCATATTTTTAATCTTATTTTGTTGAATTTTGGTTGAAATCTTATGTTAAGTGTTTTAAGTTATTGTGATCTTTATTGTTGTAGGTTTTTAGGACAACAGGGCCTAAACACACCACAATGTTCAGTCTTATGTTGACCTTCTAAGAGAAATATAATGTGACACTTTTTAACATAGCACCATGTAGCATGTCCTTGTATTTCTCAAAAGGTATACTTGAGTGGGGATGATAATTGGGTCAACCCAGAAGCTGGACGGCTCATAGCCTGAGCGGGAATGGCTAGCCTAGACCAACTTTATTATTTTTTAAAAAAAATAAAAAATGATGTCACTTTAACAAAATAACATCGTTTTGTACCTTCCCTTTAGGCCACTACCTGAGCCAAGCCAGGGTAGGTTAGGCTTGTGGCCCGATCGAGCCAAGTAACTTGGCTAATGGATAGATCAAGTTAGGCCAAAGTCGAGCTAAGCTGGGCCGAGCTAGGCCACATTTGCTATCGCTAAACTTGTGTTCCCTTATAAAAAAGGCATAGAAACTTACATAATGTGTCACTTTTAAACACAGCCACATATATGGTACTTTATCAATCTCGTATTAAGAACACGCCCCTAATGCAAATATATATGGCCCATATAATACCCTGTATATAGAAGTAAAAAATAAATATAATAAACCACTTTTAAACATGACCCCTATATGGTACTGTGTAACCCCCATGTTTTTAACTTTTCTTTTCTTTTCCTACTTATTGAATTTAAACAACGCGCACTTATGCCTACCTACATATCGCTAAGTTCTTATAGTACACGATACCTATATAGTCTTGTGTAAGGGTCGTGTACCACACTGTGTAAGGCCTATTTAGCCTATGTTCTCTTAGTTACCACTATGTTCCATACAACTTTTTCCTGTAGTTCCCTTTTACTTCTTAGCATGATAAACTACCCCTAACCCCTCCTACAATGCAACTTAATGTGTATTTTTATTTTTCTTCACCTAATTATTAATATTATTGAGGTATTTTTCTATCA
>JANZXP010000196.1:34991948-35006486 GCA_027576715.1 Erythroxylum flavicans
TATGTTATGTATTGAGAAGGATATGTTGGACAATATTGATCTTGATAATATTATTAATGATTTTGCATCTAGAAATGTACGGAGAAATTGTTTTTCATAAATCATGATCCTCTGTGTATTTATTAGTACAATTCTCTTATTGTTTTGCAGTTTAATATTGTTGTTTAATTGCCCCGTTGCTCTCTCTGCCTGCTAGCTTCGGTTTCTGAGGCCTCACATGCTGAAGCAAGAAAACCCTGTCTTTTATGACATTTCTAAAGCCAACCTGGAGTAACAAAAGCTAAAACGACTTCCTTTCTTTCTAGTTCTCCCCTTCAAGTGAAAAGGCACCCATTTTTGAGATTGGATCCTGCTTGTCAGCTTCAGAATAGAATATCGACTCCTGTAGTCAGCTTATGATTTCGCTTTTATAAAAGGAAGTTCCCAAGGCTACTGCTATTGCTATTTTGTTGTTATTGTTACTATTTTTGATGATTTTATTGTTAATAGTTTTTGTAAGATATTATTAGCTAATGTTATAATCATTTAATATTTGGTTGAGTATGTATACATATAAATTGAGTTATTTATGTTTTATATAAGTATGTAAACTTTAAGTGTATATGTTTGTATATTATCAATTTATAAGGGCCTCTTTTTTTTTTAAATTTCGCCCAAGCTTATAAAATAATAGCAACAGCCCTGGAGATAAGCTAGAGAAGTTTTGCAGTAATTTAATTTCCCCCAAGCCTATAAAATAATAGGAACAGCCTGGAGATAAGTTAGAGAAGTTTTGCAGTGATTTTGGAAGAAGACAAGTTAAATGATGTATGAACTTAAGGGCTGACAAAGTGACTATGTGAAAGAGAACTAATTATTCGTGACGGTTCGATAGAATTTTCGTTGAATTGCCTCCAAGTTTAAACTTTTGATCACATTTACGAGCTCCACGTAAATTGCTTAGGTGGCTAAGAATTTCAACTGCTACACACATTCATCATTCTGTCTTTGGTGCACTTTGCTAACGACCAGAAAAAAAAATCCCAAAATACAACACCACGATTCATCATGATAATAACAGTCAGCATCTCCTATCCGCCAGGTGGATATTCAGCGGTCAGCTTCTTTAGCTCCTTGAGACGAGTAGTGTTAGAAGCCAATGTTAACGTTGCCATTTCCTCTTCCACAAAACGGAAAAAAATTTGTCTCTTTCACTCTCTCCTTCCGCGAGTACAGGAACTTGAACGTGTGGTCACTTGTTGGCCTCCCCTCCTATCGCCGGAACATACTTAGGAGATAAGCCAGCGCTCGGAATTCTCTATCTGTTTTTGTATCTCTACCCCTCTATTAAAAATCTAGTCTTGGTACTTTAGAAGCGCTTGTCGGTGACACCAAGCAAATGCACTTGAAGTTCTCTTGCCCATATTTCGTCTGTTTGTGTTAGTAGAGCCATTTCACCATGTTGGAGTCAATGGCATGTTGCTGCAGTCCTAAAGTAAGTTCCTCTATAGTTAGTTCGATTCCAGAATTGGTCAACATCTTTAAGTAGGTTATTCTTTGTTCAATCCCCACTTCCCTGTTCCCTTTCTTGGTCAAATATTTTAGATTGGATCACCTTCATCAATTAAGGCGTTTTTTTTTTGGTTATTTGTTTTGGAGAAACGAAATTCTATATTTGCTTGCAGTTTGTTGTAAACGAAGGATGTAATTTACCAGTCCAAAGTGGTGAGCTTTGGTTCTTGCTTCTACTTTACCTTTCCTTGCCATGCTTCTATTGGTATCAAGTCGCTGGCATCTGGTGATAACCCGTACTATTAAATTGTCAACGGCGGAAACTTTATTATACTTTTATAGCATCAGAAAGTTCCCTTGATAACTGTTACTGGATCGGATAGAACCCTTTTTAGAGGTGCTCCTTCAGTTGAATAGATGTTTCCCATTTGCAAAGTATCTCTGATAGTTGACGGTTTTTAGTATTTAACTTTAGTAAGAGGATTGTTGCAATGATAATCTTCCATTTATTTGCCAACTTACAGGGACATGTCATTATCAAACAAAGAAGAGTGGCCAGAGCTTGGTCTAAAGGTCTATCTAGTCTTTCCGTGCATTTTATGTGTAGTCCAGATTCCCTAAAACACACCATGCATATCACATCACGTGCTGTGAGTTACAGAATAAGTAGTTGCTGCTTTGTTTCTCAGTATGTCATTGAACACTCACCTTTGTTAACCCCTTCAAAGTCTGCTTCGAGAGGATTTTATATCTTCAAGCGCAGATTGGGCCATGGGGACAGATGTCGACTACTAGCAGCAGTTGATGTTGCTACTGCAATGGATGTCATCAACGACTTAGGAATGGATACTTTAACATTTTTAGCCGTGACTGTGGTGGTTGTCCCTATGTTCAAGATCATTAGAGCTAGCCCTGTAAGAAAACTCTGCGTTTTTCTTTTCACTCTTTTCTCATATCAGTGATCCTTGTTTGTTGCAAATCTTGTAATAAGGATATATTGTTTCTCATATATTTTTAACTTTGTAGGTCTTGCTTATTTGCAGTCCTGCATTTCATGTCATAACTTTATTGTGCTGATTGATTTCAGATTCTTGGTTTCTTCTTTGCTGGAATTGTACTTAATCAATTAGGGTTCATCAGAAATCTTACTGATGTTAAAGTTCTGTCAGAATGGGGAATCCTTTTTCTGGTATGGATTGTCTCTCAATCATATTTTGCTGTTTGTTACTGCTTATTTTATAGGCATTTTTAATCTTCTCTGAATAGAATCAAATTTAATGATTTTGATTACTGCTGCTGCTGCTACTTATTTTCGTTTAAATTTTTCATAAAATTGGCTGTAATTAAACAAAATGACGTAACCAGCATTACCTGTGATCAAGTTGTGTGCTCCTAATGCTGTCATCATATCCCCTTGAATTATTTGAAGGCCATTGCCTGTGGCCCTTTGGCCCTCTTATGGGTTTAGATAACTTTGTCTTTTGTATGTGTTGTGGGGAGGGGATCTAAGAATTTGTCTCTTGTTTAGTTTCTTTTTTTTTTTTCCAAATTTCTTTGAGAGGGTATGAAGAACCCACGGCTTGCAGTAACGTAACTTTCACTGTAAATGGAAACAATGTTTAGACAAGAACTAAATTTGTGAATAATAAGTAAATGTGTTGTAAAATCTTTAATCTGCACTGCCCTTGATTTCCACTCCCCTCCCTAAGTTTAATTTAGAGTAATTATAAACCATGAAGACAAAGCATTCATTTTGGAACCATGCACATTCCGTTTCAGCTGTTCGAGATGGGTTTGGAGCTTTCACTGGCACGACTAAAAGCTCTTGCAAAATTCGCCTTTGGTATGGGATTGACTCAGGTAAAATGAAAAGAAAAAACAGAAGCATAATGGTTTCTGTGATGCATTTTGAATTTATTTCTTTTCAGTTGTTCTCTAGCTTTCAAGAAGTCAGATGCAGTAATTGATATGCAAGGTGCTTGGTGCATCTCGTACTTCCTTATAGTTATTCACTATTTCCCCACGCTTTTGAAGGTTGTGTTATCAACTCTTGCTTTCACAGCATTTGAACTTCCACCTAATGGAGCTATTGGGACAAAAATCTTGGAGTTCCTCTTTCACTCTAGGCCTGATTTGGTAAGCATTCTATCTTCTAGAAAACCTTGCTTCTTGCTAAATGTAGCATACACAATCTCCAACAATTTGAAAGTCAGAATGGGTGTCAAATGAAACATCTGACAATTTATATGTTTGATCCTAAAGTTGAAAACCTCACAAAAAGATTATTACAGTCTCTACATAGAACTGAAATTGTTTGATATTCGCTTTGAATGAATTTCAGGTCAACATTAGAAGCATTGATGAAGCTGTTGTCATTGGTGCTGCTCTATCACTGTCCTCGTCAGCGTTTGTTCTGCAGGTATTTGGATCTTCGACATTGGACACGTATTCTGCATTTGATGTAAGAGAATCTCGTTCTGTCTACGATTGGCAGTTTGTTTTGCTGCCAATGGACTGTAGCTAGATTTAATTTGAGATTAGAAACTTTGGAGGTTTGGCCTTGATCTAGTTTCATTATTCGTGATTAGTGAATTGAGTAAAAAAGATGACATAGGAAAGTGGAAGAAAAACAGAGAATGGATAGGAGAGCTAGGTGTTAATGGTGAAGCAAAGTCCTCTCTTGGTAACTTTTTCTTGATCACCTCTCCGAGGACAGACTTAACCGGGAACCTGTGGCTGGCAAATCTGTTAAGCTTTTCAACAAAACATTTAAATGCTGAAACTGATATATTCATCTATTAACTTTTTACTTTAGTTTAATTTCTTGTCACATGGCAATATGATTGCTATCAATTTCAGTAGAACATAATGGAGCTTATCAAATATACTTAATAGCTTCTTGCAGAGAGAGGGGAGCTACCAACAAGATTTGGCTCAGCAACTTTGGGAATACTTCTTTTACAGGTTTAATTTCTCATGCATGAATTCTTATTTGTAACATAATTAACTAATACACACCCCTATAGTTGCTGTGATGTTGTATATGCAAATTCTACTAGGGTCTTTATGCAAATCAGGTAATGACTTGTGGGTATCTAAAATCTTCATCCAAAATTTTGCAGGACATAGCGGTTGTTCCTCTCTTGGTCATACTCCCTGTACTGGAGAGCCAGGTAACCAAATACATACATCTTTTACTCTTCTCAGTAGATGGGGTGAACTCATTTGTAGCGCTTCTTGAATATGGACATTGGACAAGAAAATTCTGTTTTCTTTTCTTTTTCTCTCAACAGCTAATTCTTGGACTGAAGTTTCTAATGATAATAATTGCTTACTCATTTATATGTCAACATCATACAGAATCTCGTTCAGGAAAGTATCTGGCCAATGCTTGCTAAAGAAAGTTTAAAGGCTTTAGGTGGACTCGGATTACTTTCTCTTGGAGGAAAATACCTCCTAAGGCGAGTTTTTGAGGTGTGCATCTCTTTTATTAGTACAATAATAATCTTTTGAAGGGAACTGGACTGACTGATATTATATAAAGATTGTGAAAGACTCATTAAGTTGTTCAGGTTGTTGCAGAAGCAAGGAGTTCAGAGGCTTTTGTTGCTCTCTGCCTGCTGACGGTAGCTGGAACTTCACTTATGACACAGAAGTTGGGCTTTAGTGACACGGTTTGAACCTCTCTAGCCTCTGATAGACACTGGGTTAACTTGATTTGGTTTCAAGTGCAAGTAACTAGTGAAGTTGAGATCATCATGCAGCTTGGAGCATTTTTAGCTGGGGCATTGTTGGCTGAGACAAATTTTCGCACTCAAATTGAAGCTGACATAAGGCCTTTTAGAGGTTTACTTCTTGGTTTATTTTTTGTAACTACGGGGACTTCCATTGACATGCAGGTAACGATAGTTTCTCTTAACCTTTGAACTCCTCTTTAGTTCTGTTTATCAGAGATATTGAGAATTTGATATTTTCTGGAGATGGTTTCTGAATTTTATGTAGCAAGTGAACTTGATAACCTTTTGTTTTATGAGTATTATATTTAGTTTCTCCACTTTTATGAGCAAGCTCATTATTCCCTGTAATTTAAATCCAAATATTCCCTATGCAGCTCCTGTTCAGAGAGTGGCCGAATGTGCTTTCGCTCTTGGCAGGTTTGATTGCCATCAAGACAATGATCATAGCTGCAATAGGTCCTCGTGTTGGACTAACTCTTCAAGAAAGTGTTAGAATAGGATTCCTACTGTCACAAGGAGGTGAATTTGCATTTGTAGTTTTTTCTTTAGCTAACAGGTCAGTCTCAAATATTATTCATTTTTAATGTAGTTTGTAATAAAGTTTTGCAAGTTAGTTTCTGCTCATGACATGCAATTTTTTTGGGGCAGGCTGGGAGTGCTGCCTCTTGAGCTAAACAAATTGCTTATAATTGTTGTTGTACTATCAATGGCTTTGACCCCATTCCTAAATGAAGTCGGGCGAAGAGCTGCTGATTTCCTTGACGACAAATTGGACAAAGAGGATGTAAATCCACAACTTTAAGTTCTTGATTTGGTGTCTTAGTGCAACCAACTAACAAGATTGGATTAACTTCTCATAACATGCTGTCTATCTCTAGTTTTATGCTTAACTATGTGCTTATATGTTGAGGAATTTCCACTTCTGTGGATTCATTAGGCTTGCAAACAAGCTGAGCTGCTTTATGATTCTTAGGTTTGGTTAGTCTAGATGAAAAGTTGCTTGAAGTCGGGGTAGCTAGTCTTGAACTGAGTTTGAACAAATCTTTATTGAACACAGCTCTTTAGGTTCTAATTAAAATATTGTTTTGTTTGCAATGATATGGAGTATAGAACTATTATGACTACAAGTTAAGCAACTGTTCCAAGCCTTGCGAAGGTACCTTGACATAGGACATAATGTTAAAATCACCTGGACCAGTTTCTCAATTTTCAATTCATTTATCTTATCTTAATCTGCAACTGGTTTGTTATCTGGATTTGTCATGGACATATTGGTCATGTTTTATGTCTCCTAGCCTTGATGCTTAATTGAATTTTCCAGAGAACTGCGGAGATGGTGAACTTCAATATTAGAGAGCCTATTGTCATCCTTGGATTTGATCAGATGGGTCAGGTGAACTGTTGATCTATTGGAAACTATCTGCTTGAAAAAATCTAGCTTGATTTTGTAATTTTCTGATTTTCTACAAGCAGGTATTAGCCAATTTCTTGTCAACACCATTGGCTTCTGGAGGGGATGGTGATAACCCGGGATGGCCTTATGTAGCTTTTGATTTGAATCCTTCCGTGGTGAAGGTCAGGAATACTTTAACTCGATCTAATTACTTATTATGATGCAAAAGATGTCTTCTCTGCTCTTGAGAAGTATTGTCCAAATCAGACTTTCTCTAATTTTTTTGTGTTTGCTGTTTAGTTAAGCAAAGAAAGAAAATCTTTCGACATTATATTCAGCATCAAATAAACTCTATATGACTAGTTTCTATTGGTTGGATTTACAAAAACGTAGTATAGTATTAACATTTGTCTTTCTTTTTATGGTTTGATATTATTGATGTCTTCTATAGCCATTCCGCTTTACAAATGTTACTTGAACCAAGGCTAACTGACTTGTTCTTTATTATCTCATTCTTCATATGTGTATGTATGTAATTTAAATCTAATGATGGCTTACTCCACACATAAAGAGTGATATACCAACTTATGATTTGGTCTTCTCAATCTTGCCCGGTATTTTTGTGGCGTTAAATCTTTACCTGGCAATGCATTTTTCTCGTATGAAAAGATCATGCCCTTGAATTAAAATTTTAACCATTACACTCACAGGCATCGGTGAAACTTGGTTTTCCAATCCTTTATGGGGATGGATCACGCCCAGCAGTTTTGCAATCAGCTGGTATCTCTTCACCGAAGGCGGTCATGATTATGTATACAGAAAGGAAGAGAACAACTGAGGCTGTTCAAAGGCTACGGGCTACCTTCCCAGCAGTAATATTCTTGCTTCACAATTCTGTGTTTTTGGAGTTTGCTGGTTTCTGTGTAAAGAATGGAAAGTGAAATTGTAGGAGGAGGCAGAATCTGGTGGACATATGGTTATTAATAAGAGAGAACTATTTGACAAGTACTAAAACTTGGAATGTCAGTATTCAACTAATGGGTTTGGCTCGTTTTTCTCACAGCTTGTCATATGTTTGAAATCACTTATGTTGCACTAATTTTCTTAATTAAGTGCAGATCCCAATTTACGCCAGAGCTCAAGATCTTGTGCATCTTTTGGATCTCAAGAAAGCTGGTGCAACAGATGCTATTCTGGAAAATGCTGAGGTACTTTGGAACTTTTCTGTTTCCTTTTTTAAGTCTATACTACCCGCCCTGACTAAATTGTGGTACCTCCATGCAGACGAGCTTGCAACTTGGCTCTAAGCTTCTCAAAGGTCTTGGTGTCATGTCTGATGATGTCGATTTTTTGAGTCAGCTGCTTCGGGACTCGATGGAATCACGGGCTCAAGAAGCACTCAACAGGAATGATGAGGAAGAATTTGATATCAATAAACCATTGCAGGTACAAGATAACTAGTCTTTGATATGAAGAATCTCTTTAGGGTCTTTGGTTGCCAATCAGTTTATGCAAATGCAAATTATATATATATATATATTTTCTTGAGGTACGGGTTGCTGACTCGATTGGCCCGCAATTACCTACTTCATCAAGCTCATCCAAAGACAAAGTTTCGAATAAAAATCAGAACGATGCAACTCCTGCGGTGGTGTTCCAAGAGGATGCTGTTGAAGCATCAGACGTTGAGGAACTTCAAGAATCAGAGGATCTACGTGGCAAGGGTGTTCTCTACTGTGACCTTGTGGAAAATGGTCCACTAGTTGAGACTGACCGGTCAACACCTTACGAGACTGTTGGGGAACCTTAGAACTGAATTTAACCATGTATAGGTTGAGTATGTTTGTGGTAGACCAGTAGTGTGATACGTTAAAAGTTTGTCTAATCATCTCATTATTATTATTATTATTAGGCTACCTATTACCTACTATCTACCATTTCTCGCAACTATACAGGCTTCAACTTGTATAATGATTACAGAAACTCATCAATTTTTGCCAAGACTCTTTTAAGAGGTAGTTGTTTTTATTAATTTCACCCCTGCTCAGGTTCCATGATGACATTTCACTTCTTTTAATCTGCGCTCTTTTGATATTATAATTTATACCATCACTTTCGTGTTTCATAGTGTTGGAGGCACTTTAGGTTTAGGATACGATAGAAGCAGTTAAAGAGAAGGCCCGGGCCACTATGCAAATTACACATGGAGTTATGAATACTATACCATTATGAGGACCACTATTAATATTAGATTTGGTTTTCATACATCATCGGTTAATACTGAGTATCATTTTACGTCATTTTTTAAATTTATAAAGTAATATTTTCATTTTTTTAAAATTACAAAATAGTCTATTAATATATTATATAATATATTTTATAATTTTATAGCAACCCTACTTTCGAAAATTATAATAATAAAAATTTGAAATAACAACAATCTATTTATTTGTATTAATATTATTTTTCGCATGTTTCACATATAAATAATAATCCTAATTAATGTAAAAAAGATCATTTAATCAATATACAAATAAAAATTAAAGACAATATAAAGTATTTAAAATATTATAATTTTATTATATAATAAATAATAATTACATCAAAATATCAAATAAAAAGAATAATAAATATCTATGATTATCTAACTATTATAATTTACAACAAGAGTTCGTGCTAGGAAACAACCCACTAGAAGTAAAACCTGAAACAAAAATATTTACAATTATATTTATATTACATTTAAAGAATTTAACATATACATCAAATATAAGTAAAATTAAAAGAAGAGACATAAAAACCTAGAATGTCATTCAATCGAATACTCGTTCAAATCACATTGACTATAATTCTTATTTGATATAAAATCTTCATCATTGAGAGAAGGCTCGTCATATCATCATTCAAATTCATTATACCAAATAACGTGTCAATACTTTCTCATCCAAGATTATATTCCAAGTCACTCTCATCTGTCAAACTGACGTCAAAACCTAATCTGCCAAAAGATCGATATAGTCAAGAGAAATTGGATATACAGAACTACTTGTTCTATTAAGAGTCATATTAAACAAAAGATTAAATTATTAAAAAATTATATCCAATTTAATAATGATAACAGCATACTTTTTTCGAAGCTTTAAATTATATCAAACAAAGACTACGTTGTTCAATCTTTTGTGCTTTAATCTGTTTCTTTTCTTGGGATTGATGAATTTAAATATGCTTTAATTCCTTTCACACTTTGTCTACTCAAAATTCGAATTACAAACTTTTGCAATTATGGAACACTTTTGATTTGTCACACAAAACAATTGTAAGAGAACAAAAATAGCATTATAAACAAAATAAAATGATGATTAATTTTCAACAAGTAACAAAAGTGAAAAAATACTTGTATTAAGTTTGTCTTTTTGATGAATAGTAATTGACATCCTAAAATCACTAGAAGCATCCTTATAAATATCTATTTGTGAGCTTAGGAAATCTTGCATCATCTCATAGATAATAATTATTATAATAGTTAATAATATTCCCTTATTAACTTCAATTTTATTTGTAAAACTTAGTCTGAAATAGACACCAGGTTTTAAAAAATACCTTCACTGTAAACAAAAGAGAGTAAAGTTGTCTTATCCATCTCTTATTAACGATTGTAAGAGAAGGTGTGTACAAAGAAGACACATTTTTCATATTGGCATTGATTGCTTCCTTCACATTCTCTATGACATCATAAAGATAACCCATTATTGTCTTCTCATCACTATTAGCCAGACAAAATACCCTCACCAAAGACTTACAAACGCAGATGACAAATTAACATTGGGACCAAAATTTATTATCTTAAAGTATAATTCTAAAAAGCTCCAATCTAGCATTAGACTTAGCATGCTGAGATGTAACACACTTATCACTTATAAACATTTATCTCGACCCCTTCTTCATCATAATAAAACATTAAAGTAAAAAGAAATTAATTGCAAATCTTGTAATAATAGGACAACACAAATTCCTACCATTGGTGAAGTCCCTTCTCATTAAATTCACGACCCATGCACGATTGTAGATGAATTTGATCACCTTTTTTACTTTCTGCACAGTCTTATCAATAATAGGAAAATACCTAGCATTTATTATATTTTTCAACATTAGGTCAATGCAATATGCTGCATAAGGAGTCTAATAAAAAAACTTGCTTTGCAATCGTCTTTCAGCTGCTTTATAAGCAGAATCATTGTTATTAATAATCTAAATAATATTTTCTAGCCTAACTTTATTCACAACTTTATCAAATATTTGAAATAAAGTATCAACATTACTAATAAGATCAGAAGCATCAATAGACTTTAAAAACATTATCCTCTTTATATAATAAACCAAAAAATTAATAATATATTCATGTCTTTTATTTATCCAACCATTACACATGATTGGACACTCAAAAGTAGCCTAAGTCATTATTCTTTCATCTAAATAACTTTTTATTTCATAACAGAGTTGCTCAGAAGTTTACCTCTGCAGTCATCAATTGAAGGAGTTTTGTATCAAGGATCATCAAAGGTGATAGCATCCACCATAAGCAGATAATAATAAGATTAAATTTAAATGTTATACTTGAATTGTACCACCATCTAGCCATTGCCATGTCCATATTATGAGCCACTTCTCTATATTGTAAGGCACTTGGATTGAAGGTTGAGCTCCAAGAGATGTTTATGGTGCAAAAAAATTAGACACCTGTCTTCTTCTTTTCCTAACATCAGGCGCAATATTTCCTTCTTATTAGGTAAGAATATTACCATCTTCAACATCCTTACTATCATCTTGAACACCAATAAAAGAACTTCCACTACCAATTTCATATTTTAATCTTTGCTTTCTAGCTTTCTCATGCTAACACTCTTCGAGCAAAGTATTTATTTGTCATTTCACATCATCTTTGATCCTTGTTAAATTCTTTTTTAATCTGATGGCTTCCCTACCTTTCAAATACTTATTATAATACAAACAAATAATATAGTTCTTCATTTTAGGAACAATCTAAGATAAGCCCAAGTTGGATCATTGAATCTTTCTATACCTAAAGTGAATGAATTATCAGGTGTACTTGAACTTCCTTCCATTTATCTATAAAAATAAATGAAGACGCATATTAAAATTAACTTAATAACTTCATATCAAAATCAAGTTGTGTATAATGACATGAAGAAATAGAGCAACAGTAGTTTCTCCATAATCATACGATATGTATATACAAGTGGCCTTCATAAACTTGTATAAATAATTCCTTAAGAAAATTTGATGATTAAGCATATTCTATCCAAGAAATTCTCTTGTTTCTTAACCCAAACTTTAAATATATACATTAATTGCTTCACTGTCACAACTATTCCATTTTGCGTGATTACATAATTTAAACATAAAGTTATAACTCACAATTGTAACTCATTTTGTGTAATTACATAATTCTACAATAAAGTCACAATTATAATCATTTTGTATGATTACATAATTCAACCATCACTTACAACTATAACTCATTTTATGTGATTACATAATTTAACCATAAACTCATAAGTCATATATACTACTCAATTTTTGTATTCACATAGTTCAACCATAAAGTCATAAATATAACTCACTTTGTGTGATTATATAATCTAAGTATAAACTCACATGTATTACTTATTTTGTATGATTACCCAAAATTGTAACTATAACTCATTTTGTATGATTATATAATTTAACTATAAGCTCTTAACTATAATACTTTATGTGATTATATCTAACTATCATAAACTTATATCTTTATCTTAATTCGTTTAATCATATAATTTAACCTAAATTAAATAACACATTTTTATATTTCAAATCAATTTATAATATATAACTTATTTCACAATAAAGATCAATATTTAATTCAATATCTCTCAAATTTCAAAGGACAATGCAAATTTTAATTTTATATTGAATGATTTGAATCTCTAATTTTCATAATCCAAATAACACAAATGACAAAACACATCCAAAATTCTAAATTCCAAATATTGTAATTCTATATAAAATCCTCATTCTCATTCCTCAATTTTTAAAATTCAAATAAAATAACACATCTATCAATTATAATTTTCAACTATCTACTATCCTCAATTTCTAAAATGCAAAGTCTAAACTCATAAGTCATAACTATAAATCACTCACACACACAACTACTCAGTTAACTCGACACTTGACAATTAACATAACACAAATCAACACACTATACACAGTTCAATTGTTTAAGGTTGATTTACATTTTACAACTTTGAAGCTTAAAGTTTGCAGCTCCACTCAATGTCGGTGAGGCTGAGACGACAATGGCGGAGGTGGGACTGTGAGGTGACTACACAAGCGAGGCTAGGTACAAGTGAGGTGACAAGCAAGGCAAGGAGCAGCTGAGGCGAGGCAAGGCATATGTGAGAGAGGTGACTATTAAGTGGTGAAAGCAGACGCAGAGGCATAGATGACTAGGAGTGGGTGGGCAGGGGTTCGGGTAGGTTAAAATTTAGGGTTTATTTTTTAAAAATTACAATTTCCTCTAAAAGTAAAATTGGAATTCAATTCCAATAAGTCATTGATATTTCGGTACCAACCAATATCAACTCATGATGTTGGCCCCGAGTTTTGGTCCTTTTTTCGTGGTGACAAGACGCCAAGATTGGGGGACTTTTAAAATAAAATAAATAAATAAAACTACGATAAAGATAAAAAGAACTCATAGTGGGAGTAAAAACAAATACACAAATAATTAAAATAAAATAGCATAAAATAAATACATGAAAATAAATCGAATTGGGAATCAAACAAAACAAAAAATGAATAACGGAAATAAAAAGAAAAAGAAGAAGCGAAAAAGTCATGGTCGTGACTTTTGAAAAATCAAGGTCGTGAGAGGGGGGTGTCGCGATCGTGCTAATGCACAATCGCGACTTTTGGTGAATAGTAGTGGATTGTCGCGATCGTGGCATTCATGAAATTTCGGGTTCGTCAGCACAATCGTGATAATCTGACTGCACACTCCTACTTCAATTTATCATAACTTCCAATCCAAAAGTCCAAAAATTATAAACTTTATGTCGTTAGAAACTAAAAGAAAAAGGTACAATTTTCATGTAGACAATTTTGTTTAATTCTACCTAGATCAATACAGTTGATTCATTGAAGTTTCAGAACACACTTTTATCCCCTTATTATCTTATTTTCTCTCATCTATCAATATACATTCTTACAAAAACAAAAGACTCGAATCCAACAAACACAATTCAATACATATAAGACTCGTAACAAAACAGACTCCCAACCCAACAATTTACTTAAGAAGAATTTATCCAAAAACTATTAAACAACTAATAATTTATTCCCAACACAATTGACACTAACAGAGAAGAAATTTCTACACAGATACAAAAAAAATTCTTTAACCCTTCTTTCATTCATTTCTCCACAAGACAGAATTACATCTCTCAGATGTTGCAAGGTTTATAAATAACTTCAATTACATATTCAAAGTCAACACAGTAGCATAATACAAAAATACAACCATGAATGCTTACGTTTGATATGCCTCTAAAGTGCCAAAAGTTTCTGAACTAGCTTAGTTACAAAAATAGAAATTCTTGGAGACAGTCGAAGTTTTTGCAAGGTTTAACGTTGATTTGCTATTTCTGTACCTGAGGAGTGGAAAGATAACTGGGTGAGCTTATAGCCATTAGCGACGAACCACACACACATACATTTAAATATACATTATCCACGGTTCAAGCTCACAGATAACTATATTCTTACACAAATTGAATCAAATAAATTTTCAATCATCAAAACATAGCACTCAATCATATGTCATGTTTAGCAATTTAAAGCAAAATGCACACATATAAT
>JANZXP010000196.1:35006586-35070817 GCA_027576715.1 Erythroxylum flavicans
CCAAAAGTGGGGGAACTTGTGAAATAAATAAAAGTATATACATAAAACTAACATCAAAATAAAAAGAATTAAATTTTTGGTGGAGTAAAAACACATAATCAAACAAATAAATAAAATAAATAAAAAAAGATTTCACGACCGTGCATTAAAATTTGTCACGGCCGCGACAATGTGTACTCAAGGGCATGAGAGGGAGGGAGTCGCGATCATGCTTGTGCACAATCGTGACTTTTGGTGAACATAAGCAGATTGTTGCGATCGTGCTTGTGCACCATCGCGACATTCATAAAAATTCAGGGTTGTCGCGATTGTGCATATACACGATCGTGCAACCCCATCTGCACTCTCCTACTTCTAAACATCATAACTTTCAATCCCAAAGTCCAAAAATTATAAACTTTATGTCGTTAGAAAGCTAAAAGAAAGATATATAACTTTCATGAAGAAATTTTATCAAATTCTGCCTAGATCAATACAGTTTATTCATTAAAGTTTTAGAACACATTTTTATCCCCTCTTTCTTTTTACTGCAATCTGTAAAAATTACTACCTATATCAAAAGACCTGAAACAAACAAACACAATCCATACACATAAGACTCCTAATAGAGCATACTCCCAACCCATTAATTTTACTTAAGAAGAATTTCTCCAAAAATCGTTAAACAACTAACAATTTATTCTTAACACAATAAAACTAACATAAAAGAAAATCGCTACACATATATAAAAGAAGTTCTTTAACCCTTCTTTCATTCATTACTCCATAAGACAAAGTTTTCATCTCTCAGATGTTGTAAAGTTTATATATAACTTCAATTGCGTATTCAGAGTCAGCACAGTAGCATAATATAAATATACAGTCATGAATGCTCGTGCTTGATATGCTTATAAAGCTACCAAAAGTGATCCAAACTAACTTAGTTACAAAGTTTGAAATTCTCGGAGTCAGGCTAAGTTTTTGCAAGGTTCATTATTGATCTGCTGATTCTGCATTTGAGGAGTGGAAAATGATAGGGTGAGATGCAAAGCTCAGTGGCTAATGTGCTTATATCCATTGGTGGCAAGCCACAAACAATCAACCACATATATATATACATATATAGCACCTTAATCTAGAAATTTTTAACATATCTACAATTCCAGCTCATAGAACACATAATAGAAAAAATATGCTATCACATAAATCATATCATATATTTTTCAACCATTAAAACAAAGCATTCAATCATATATCATACTCAACAAATCACAATGAAATGCACAAACAATATAGCTCAAGAGAATCCCATAAAACAGAATACCAAAATCGAAGTTTACACTATGAACAAAGTGAGTCCATTTTTTGGAGCTCATGTGCCACAAGCGGACAGCCGAGAGAAGGCTTTAGGTTAACGTGCACGTGACGAATAGAATGATATCTCTCTTACCCACACAAGCAAATTTCTGATGCTTACATATTTCATATCATAATCATATTTTCATGCTTCTTAAATTTTCTGTTTTTCATTAACATTAAAGTAGTAGCATTCTTACAAAGCAAACATGATTTCAATCACAAATTATCCCCACATTCACAATGAATAAAAGCAAGCATTTAAATACATATACAAGTAAATAATTTCAGCTCATCAATATAAAGACTATAAACGTATTACCCACCTATTTACTTGTAATTCCAAGATCAAGTTTGTTCTTCTTCTTGCTATTGGTTTCAAAGTTCTTGGTTTCTCATCCAATCAACATACACGAATAAAACTTCCATAAGCTTTAAATATCCAAAAATGAGCTTAGACTTAATCTACTCTTAATTTATCTAACTAGAAGAGCTAAGATCTAGTTAAGGTTCATAAAAATCTAAGAAGAAGGATTTCGGTTCTCTTCTTTCTCTCTTCATTTACAGCATAAAACCTATTTTCTCTACTTCCTTCTTCTATCAAAACAAGAAGAATAAATAAGGGTTACCTAAAAATTCAACTGAATATTCTTCTTCCTCTTCTTTCTCCTTGTTCTTTTCTTTCCTTCTTCTTCTCTTTCCATGCTTCGATTTTCTCCTTCTCTTCTTCTAGTTTCTTTTACAACTCTCTCTCTCTTTTCTTACTTACTATACATGACTCTCTTCTCTTCTTTTCTTATTAGTTTAAGATCAACTTTTGTCTTTCCAAGATTACCCTGCCTTATTAATCTAATGCCTTCTAACTCTTTCTTTTAATTCATGCAACCACACGAGATTCGTAATATATCTAATTAAACTCCAAAAATTGCTAATTCATGAATTCTAATTTATATTCATGCTTACTAATTTAATAAGAAAAATTCTAAGAAAATTCAAGGTCCAACATATGATAAAAAATTACCCAATACCATATTTTTTTTAGCTAGTACAGTCGGTACTGTTTGGTATGGTATAATACTCGTACCATTGCATCAACCACTTTCATTTTTGAGAAACAACTCCAACTTCATGCTTTGACTAAGAAGAGGGATATATACGTCCATCAGTTTCTTATTGAAGATGAAAGAACATTATATTATAAGCTCTCTTAAGATCCCCTAATCATTTTTATAAGCATACTTTGTAAAAACATGATCTTTTTGACATAAAATCAAAATTGAAATTCATTAACTTTAGGATCTTAAATAAATAATTCTCTTAACTCTTTTGCAGCAACAGAAACTTGATAAAAATTGTCTATAACCCTCGTTAGTGGAGAGAGGACTAAGTTATATATTTATAACTTTTATTTTGGTATGTCCATAAAGTGACCAAAATAAATGGTTAAGACTTATTCTACTATTAAATAGAAAATATTGACTAAATAGGACTTTTTAATTATATTAATTGTGATATTAATATATTTAAAATATTACCACTAATTAAGCCACATTCTTACATTCTCACTTGGCCTGGTACATCAAACTTTATTTTAATAGTGTAAACGTTAAGCTTGCATAAACAAATTCTTAGTATCTTCATGATTTACCTTAACACAGTAAACCACATAATGCGGGTTATGATTGCCATACACTTCAATTGTCCATATCAATGTTTCATAGACAATTTTATTTCTTATTTAATAACAATTACATGTACACAATCATAATAAATAAAAAATTGCCAATAAGAAATTTTATTGAGCTCCAGAGTGTCAAAAGATTGCAAAAACCAATGATCAGTATAGCCATGGCTCATTTTTTGAACATGTTCCTTAAATATCTTTAGTGATAGGCCTTTAGTTAAGGGATTTAAAATCATAAGATTCGTTTTAATATGTTCACACTTTTTGTTTCTAAACTTCCTCTTTTATAGTAAAATATTTCAATTTCATATGTTTAACACCTCTAGAGTACTTGTCATTCTTGGATAAGAAAACTGTTGCAAATTTGTCACAAAAACTTTTTGGTGGTTTAATAATGGTGTTGATAACACCAAGCCTTGAAATAAAGTTTTGCAACCTAAAACATGAATTGTAGCCTCAAAATAAGCTACAAATTTTACTTCCATAATGGAAGAAGCAATGACATATTGTTTAGTACTTTTTCATGAAATTGCTCTTTCTACTAGTAAAAACAAATAGTCAAACGTTGAATTTCTACTTTTATAGTCCTTTGTCTCTTAAAGATACCTTAAAATTTTCTTTATTGCTTTCCAATAGTCTATACCAAGATCACTTTGATATCTAACCAGCATTTCAACCGCGAAGTTAATATCAGGTCTCGTGCTTTTCTTAATACATCAGACTGCCAGCATTAGAAGCATATGGACTATATTCCATTTGCCTACGTCTACATCATTCTTTAGGCATTACATGAAACTAAATTTATCCCCTTTTTATATCAGGACAATCTATATTGAGCATTTGTTATATTAAATCTCTTAAGAATTATTTCGATATAGTCTTTTTGAGACAAACCTATCGGCCTTTGTGATCTATTTCAAAATATTTAAATTCCTATCATGTAGGATGCCTCTCTCATATATTTCATTTCAAAATTCTTAGAGAAAATCTCTAGTCTTATACAATCTGTCCAAATAACTAGCAGTATGTAAAATATCATCAACATATAAGACTAGAAGTATAAACTTACCCTCACTGATCTTTTAGTAGATACAATGATCAACAATATTTTCTTGAAAACTAAAAGATGTTAATCATTAAACTTAATATACCATTATCGGAAAGCTTGTTTAATTCTATATATTGATTTCTTAAGTTTACACACCATGTTACTTTTTCCTTTCTATGGAAAAACCTTTATGTCGATCTATAAAAACTTTCTTCTTAAGATCTCATTTAGAAAGGCAATTTTCACATCCATTTGATGTGGTTCTAAATTAAACTGAGCCATTAATGCCATAATTATTCTCAACGAGTCTTTCTTTGAGACTGGTGAAAGATTTCTCTTATATTCAATTCCATCCTTTTCAGTATAACATTTGGAAACAAGTCTAGCTTTACATTATTCAATATTGACATTTAAGTTACATTTGGTCTTGAAGATCCATTTACATCCACTCTCTTAGATTCTTTTGTCAAATCAACTAGGTTCTAGACATTATTTTATGCCTTTGAATTTAACTAATCTTTCAGGGCATCAATCCATTTATTAGACTTATCACTTTCTATGGCTTGTGAAAATTAAACATGATCATTATTAATGCTATGATCAAATTTTGACTCTTACAAATAAACCACATAGTCATCAGGAATAGCTGATCTCTTTATTCTTACAAATGTATTCAAAGTTATTCCACTTGGTTCATTTAAATTAATTGGTTATAAGTTAGTTTCTTCATAAGGTATTGTTTTATCCTAATATTATCTAGAATTATTTGTTCTTCTAATACTGGGACAACATTTGGTATAGATGTGGATACTAGAACATTTATAGATAATGGATATCAACCCTTATTTCTCTAATATCCATAACACGTTTTTCATCACTCCCATAAATGTCACAATTTTCAATGAACTTGACATTAGCTGTTTTAACAATTCATGGACTATGGTTTGGACAGCAAAACCTATAACCTTTAGATTTCTATGGATGACCAATAAAGTAACCATTGGTTATTCAAGAATCTTATTTCTTTTCTTGTGGCTTATAAACTAGTGATTTTGTTGGATAACCTCAAACATGCAGGTGCCCAGCCATTTTTAACATTTTATAAGCCCTAGGTAAAATTTAAAAAAACCCCAATAAATCAGCAATCTATAAACATGTAAACTTTAAAAGTATATTTTTTATTTATTAAAATTTAATATCCATATATAAGTGACTTAATTTATAAGTCCACATACTCAACAAAATATTAAATGATCATAACATTAGCTAATAATATCTTACAAATGCTAGCAGTAATAAAATCACCAAAATAGTAAAAGTAGCAATAAAATAGCAATAGTAGCAATCGAACAACAATATCAGACTGCAAAACACTAAGAGAATTGCACTAACAAACACACAGATGATCATGATTTATGAAAAAAATTCTCCGTACATTTCTAGATGCAAAATCATTGATAATATTATCATGATCAATATTGTCCAACATATCCTTCTAGATACATAAAATAGCTAAACCATTCAACATTTCTTGTGATATTGATGACCTTAAGTAGGTTTTTAATAATTTCAACTTTGAAAAACTTCTCTCATCTGATGCTACAGTCACAAGCATAGTCAATAAAATTCAATAAGCTATTGAAACATTTGGATAACAATCTGCAGCTTTAACAAATTCTAAAATTTCTACTGATGACATTAACTCATTTGGCAAAGTCATTTGCGATACTTTTAATTCAGAAAAAAATCATCTAAATCCACATCTGACACATTATCATGAGAAAAAGTTGTTGTAAAATTAGTGCAGCATTCTCTTAATTGGTTATCATCCAACGACCTAAACTTCTTAATCTTTCAATGAAATAAGAATCTAAAAATATTTTCAATTGTTATTAATTATTCAGCTGTACTATTCAACGAAGTAATTGTCATATCCACAACAACTAGAAAGAAATTAACTCTGAAAGAATCCTCAGATGATTGTATCTCTCCATCTTGATCAATTTTATCAAATTCTCTTTTCCTAATAATACAACATCTAGTTAGAAATGTAAGCTCTACATTCATCTCATGTACAAGACTTTTGGCAATATTCATACCAGAGCAAAAACCTTCATCTCTATATTTCTCAAAAATATCATCACACCTAATTGCTTTATGGTAGCATCGATACACATAAATTTAAACCACAATTTTTTACTCACCATGTTAATAGCGAATCAAATGTCATACCAAATAACCATACCAAGTAAAAACTCAAAGCTCTTAAGTACACTAACCAAACTTTCCGCTTCACTCTTTGACTTGGCATCATCACAAGATCTACATAATTCTATCAAAGCCAATCTTATTTGAGAAGCTTAAAATCTAATAGCTTTAACACTTTTTATTCAACTCTCCCAATGAGTGTTAGACAATGATTTCATAGTTAAGCTTAAAATATTATCAAGTAAAACCTTCCACCTTTTAGGAGAACTTGAAAATAATACATATATATGTTGCATAGCTCCAAAAAATGAAACAGTTTTAACACAAAATCTGCCATATCTCTAAGAGTAAGATTAAGATTATGACAAGCACATGAAATATATAATGCTCTTGGATTTATTTCAAATAATCATTTTTGAACCCCTTGGTGTTTTCCCTTCATATTAGAACCATTTTCATAACCTTGACCCCTCACATTATAGATATTAAGATCAAGAGACTTAAAAGCATTCAATAATTCATTGAAAATTCCCAATCCAGATGTGTCATCTACCTTTAAGAACTCTAAAAACTACTCTTCTATTTTTAAATTTTTATGTGACATATTCACACATCGAACTAACAAACTCGTTTGTTCTTGATGACTCAAATCTAGGGCACAATCAAGAATAATATAAAAGTATTTCACCTCTTTAATTATCCTTATGATAGAACTTCTAACACTATGGGCCAACAGAGAAATAAACTCACTTTGAATTTTGTGACCAAGATAATGATGATGAATTTCATGATTTTGAATACGTTTAACATGATCTTGCATTATTACATCAAATCCAGCAATCATCTTAATCAATCCTAAAAAATTACCATTACTATTTTGGAAAAGTTTCTCATTTGATCCTCGAAAAACTAAATTATATTTAGCAAGATATTTCACAACAGAAACTATTCTTATCAAAACTTGTCTACGACTTTCTTTCTCCTTTACAATTTATCAACTATTTGATTTTTGCTTAATCTTTATCAACTATTTGATTTTTTCTTAATCTTACTCTTAATTCATTACAAGTTCTCATATTAGTTATATGTTCAATGCAATTCTCATGTTCTTTGAGTCTCTCACTAAGATGCTTCCAATTTCTAAATCTGTCATTTGCTAATGCACTTTGTTTGATATTAGATTTGAACAACTTACAACAAAAATAATATACTTTATCTATATGTTTAAAATAAACCAATCATTTTATATTGCTAATCTCTGTTTTTATCTTTATATAGTGAACTTTTACACCACTGCTCTAATGATTAAGAATATCATTTAGATTTTTAATTACTATATTATTAGTTATTCATACAGTAACTTATCAAATACTCAAATTTGACTTTAGTCGTATAATTACTAAACTTATGTGAACTTCTACAAGAACATAAATCTAACAATTATTATGATACTTGTGACAAAATATAATGAAAATTACGATTGAAAAAATTAAATTATTTATTCATGTTTAATTATAGTTTATTAGTGATAAGTAATCTAAAAATAAAAAGGAGAAATACAAATAAACACAATATCATTTAATATTAATGTTATGATTTAAAATGCTAATATAGTGTCCACGCGAATGACAAATTACAAATTAATTATAATATATTCAAATATTTAGTAAGCTAAAAATACATAAAAAATTTAGAAACTTTACCTTTAAATTATTATTCAGAACTCAAAAGTTAGAACCCTGAAAATCCTTTGCTACAAATTTTGAGTTGGAGTATCTTAGATTCATGTGATGATGGACATTAAAAATTTAGAATGTAAGATGTTTCAATGAATTTATAAGTATGAGAAGTTAAAGTTAACTTTGAAAGTTAATGTCAGTTTTGGAAGCTGAAAAGATTACATAGTAGTATGGAAATTATCTCAACCTAAAATTGTTTCATTCCTTCTCTACAACCATTAAATAGCATTTAATGCTCTTCATCAATTAAAAGAATGTTGGAAGGCTGCTGAATTGCTGATTACTAAATTAAGAGTAGGTGGGGCCCTAATCGGCACTGCAAATGCCTCATACTAGGTTCCCTTTTAGTCTATAACTCAAAAGGAGTTTTAAGGACTGTCTTACTAGGAATCATATTCAGTAAATGCACAACAATTTTAAGTGCATGCATTTACGAAGTTCTGAGTAATGAGGAATTACTCATCATACTCTTTATCATATGCATTAATCTCCTATTAAGCCTTTCTGTTACACCATTTTGTTAAGTTATGCTAGACATAAACACCTCAAATGTGTCTACATCTTAAGATTTTTCATTAAAAAAATAGAGATATCCATAATGTGAAAATTCATCTATAAAGATAATAAAATACTTTTTTCGCTAAAAGATGAAATGTCAAAAGGTTCACATATATTGGTGTGTGTAGTTTCAAGGATCTGAGTACTTCTTGTGGCTTCTTTTTTACTATGTTTAGTTTGCTTTCCCTTAATGCAATCCATACATATATGATTAGTAAAATCTAAATTTGGAAGAATTTCATTTTTTACCAATCTTTCTAGTCCTTCTTTGAATATATGACTCAAACTTTTATGCCACAAGTATGTTGAATTATCATTAATTATTCTATGCTTAGTTCTAATTGTATGATAAACAGAAAATAGGGATTCAGAAAAATTAACGTCAAGTTTCAATTTATATAAACCATCAATAGGAATTCCATAATCAATAATGAAATTATGATTGAATAAACTAAAATAACCATCACCAAACTTAAAAGTAAACCCACTTTCATCAAGTTTAGAAACAAAAATTAAGTTTTTAGAAATTAAAGGCAGATAGAAAGTTTGTATTAGATCTAGGTGATAACTAGTGTCTAATATTAGATGATAAGTCCTTATGCCTTCAATTGGACCTTTTTACGGTTTCTTACGAGTAGAAAGATCTCACTTGAGTTTATGGTTTGGATTGCAAAGAATCCTCTCATAATATTAGAAATATGAGTATTAACGTTAGAATCAAGCTAGCAAGTATTAGAAGCAATGTTACTATGTACTAGCTAAAAAATGGTACAAACTACCAGTTAAAAAATGGTAAGAATTAAGCCATACCATACCAATTTCTGGTACCAAATGGTATTGAAGATTTCAAATGGTACTAGTTGGTACCGATAAAATATTGAGGTCAAATTATAAGTTTCGAAACTTTGAGAATTTAATTAAGAAATTAGCAATTACCCCTCTCCCTCGACTCTACCTTTGGTTTGTCCTCCTCATTCTGTTTTATGCCTCACTTGTAGCTTACTCTTTATCTACTCTTCTCTGACTGGTTCAATCTTCAACATTCGTTAACTCTTTATCTGCTCGTCGTCTTTGTCTACTCATCGCTACTAACCCACTCTTTATCTCTCACCGGTCTCCCTCTTTGTCTGTCAACACCATCATCGTCTGTTCTTTTGGCTCTTACCTTCTTGTTTCTCGTATCTACTTCAACACCACCATCACTGTCCCCAAATCTTTCGCCTCATGAAGCTATTTCAGTGGTTAAGTCTTTTTTCCTATCGTTGGTTGGTCCTGTCATTAATGGTTAAGCCTTTTTTGTGATTTGACTGGTTACTGGTTACTGTTTAATTGGTTTATAAAATTTAAGATTCTAAATTATGACTAATGAGTTTGTGTTGGTGCCTTAGTGGTAAATTGATAATTCATAATTGGTTAATAGATACACTTAATTGGTTGGTGGCTATAGCTCATGGTCGTGGGTAAGTGACTTTTTTGTAGTTAGTGCATGGTAGGTAAAGAGTGTGGACCGTGTGGTATAGAAGTATGGAATATAGATTATGATTTGTGAATTCTGAATTTGTGAGGTTGTGAGGTTGTGTTGTCTATGCATTGTGTATTGCATATTACAAATTAAAAATTAAGAGTATACGCTTAATTTCAAGAAACTCTTCATTTATAAGTTAAAGTTTAACTTATTTTTAAAAATTGATTATATCATTAACTCATATACATTTATATGTCTTATTAACATGATTTTGTGGGGATTAAAGGTGATTTTTTAAACACAATTTGAGATTAATTTTGTCTTAATAATTATACATGTGAGAAAAATATTAAATTAATGTTTACATTTTTGCATTATTGTCATTAGAAAATAACATTACAAATGCACAAAATTAAACTTTAGAAAGGAATATTTCTAATATGATAGTTAAATTACAAATGTACATTCATTTTCATTATCTTATTTTATGTATAGTTAAATACATGATATACAATAGTTCATGGGAATTGAAAGAGTCACTTTAGGTAATTTAATTTTTTATATTTATATTAAAGTTAACCTGAGGTAATTTCTCATTAATGCATTATAGTTGTGAATTTATGATTAAATTCTGAAATCATACAAAATGAGTTATAGTTATGACTTTATGATTGATTTATGTAATCTATAAAATAAGATATAGTCATGACTTTATAGTTGAAGTGTACTTACACAAAATGGGTTATGGTTGTGAATTTATGGTTGAATTATGTAATCATATAAAATAAGTTATAGTTATGACTTTATGGTTGAATTATGTAATCATACAAAATAAGTTATAGTTATGACTTTATGGTTGAATTATGTAATCATACAAAATAAGTTATAGTTATGACTTTATAGTTAAATTGTACTCACACAAAATACGTTATAGTTGTGAATTTATGGTTTAATTATACAATCATATAAAATGTGTTATAGTTATGACTTTATGGTTGAATTATTAATCCTATAAAATAAATTGTAGTAATGACCTTATGGTTAAATTATACTCATACAAAATGGGTTATAGTTGTGAATTTTTGATTAAATTATGCAATCATACAAAATGCATTAGACTTATGACTTTATAGTTAAGTTATGTAATTTTACAAAATGAGTTGTAGTTATCACTTTATTGTTGAATTGTACTCACATAATATGAGAATTTCTGGGATGGAATGTGCCTTGAATTTTCTTAAAGAATCATTTATATAAGTTCATAAAGTTCAATTGCATGTTTATGTCATATAATTGTTGAGAAGCTATTATTGACATATGTTTTATTTATTTTACATATAAATGGGGAAAGTTTAAGTACTTATGATAATCCAATTGCTTTAGGTTTAGGAAGATCTGATGATCCATCTTGGGCTTATGTTAGATTGGTTCCTGGAATGAAGAACCATACCATTTGTTTATATTGTAACAATCATTTAAAAGGTGGGAGAATCACCATATTAAAGAAACATTTAGCTAGGGATAAAAGTGATGTGGAGCCTTGTAAAAAAGTTAGTCATGGTGTAAAAAGGCAAATTAAGACTTTGCTTGAAGAATATCAAATGAGAAAGATAGAAGGTAAAGATTGAACTACGAAAATGGTAGTGGAATTTCTTTTGTTGATGGTCAGGATGATAGTGAAGATGTTAAAGGTGGTAGTATTACTACCCAATAAGAAGGGAATGTTGCACTTGATGTTAGGAAAAGAAGAAGACATGTGTTTAATCTTTTTGCACTATAAACAAATCCTAGATCTCAGCTTTCTATATGTAATGCCTTACAATTTAGAGATGCAACGTATAATATGGACATGGCAATAGCTAAATGGTGGTATGATTCAGGTATAGCATTCAATACTGCCCAATCTTATTATTATTAGCCTATAGTATATGCTATTACGTCTTACAGTCCAGAATACAAAGCTTCTTCAATTGATAACTACAAAAGTAAACTTTTGAGTAACTTTGTTTATAGATAAGAAGTTATTTGGATGAAGAAGAATGACTTAGCCTATTTATGTGCGTTCAACCATGTGTGATGGTTGGACAAATAGAAGATAATAGCCTATTATCTATTTTTTGGTTTATTCTACAAAGGGACAATATTTTTTAAGTCTATTGATACACCTAGCCTTATTAGGAATATTAATACTCTCTTTCAGATATTTGATGATGTTGTAAATGAAGTTGGGCTAGGAAATATTATTTAGTTTATTACTGACAATGATTTTGTTTATAAATCAACTGGAAGAAGATTGCAAAGTATTTATAATTCTTTTTATTTGACTCCTTATGCTACATATACATTTACCTTATGTTAATATATGAGATGTTAGATATTTTCCTATCATTGATGAAATTATGCAGAAAGCAAAAGAAGGGTGACCAAGTTCATCTACAATCATGCATGGGTCTTGAATTTAATGATAAAGGATTTCACAAATGGTAGGAATTTGTATTGTGCTACTATTAATTTCTTATCACTTTAGTATTTTATTATGAAAAAGAAAAAATTGAGGCAAATGTTTACAACTGATAAGTAAGTTATATCTCAGCATACTAAGTCTAATATTGGATTGGAGGTTTCTAGAATTATATTTGAAGATTGTGAATTTTGGTCCTAATGTCCATTTGACATATGAGTTTATGAGCTTCTGATTAGGGTACTTCATTTGGCTGATAGTGCTAGGAAGGCAATAATGGGTTATTTTTGTGATGCCATGGAGAAAGTGAAGGAAGCAAGTAAGAGCGATATGAAAAATAGGTCTTCTTCGTACACATCTTATTTTGTGGTTATCAATAAGAGATGAGAAAGACATCTTTGCCCTCTGTTGTTAGCAAATGGGGCATTTTTGAATCCTAATGTCTATTTCAAAGTTTTACAAAGAAAGTTGAAGTTAATAGGGGAATGATCTCAATTATTATAACTATTATTGCCCATAAGATGATGCAAGTTCTCTTAAACTCATAAATGAAGATTTATAAGGATAATTCTAGTGTTGTTGGGATGCCTATTGCTATTCATCAAAGAGATGAACTTAATCCACACATATTTTTTAACTTTATTACTTGTTAAGAATTAATCATTACTTTATTTTATTTATAATGTTACTTTTGTTGTCTTACAGTTGCTTAGTGGGACCGATTTGGAAGTGGTGTTTCAGAATTGCAAAGGTTTGCAATTCAAAATCTGAGTCAATGCGTGAGTGCAACCGGGTGTAAAAGAAATTAGAGTACATTTGAATTCATCTATTCCAAGAAAAGTAATAAATTGGAACATAAAAGTTTGAACGAGTTGGTATTTATTCGCTACAATTTAAGTTTTGAGAAAAGCATGTTATTATCATTTTACAAGTTGAATATAATTTCTTAATAATTTAATACAGGTAGTTATGTAGATCTAATTTGTCTTGATCATATTAATTTTTTAGCAAATTGGGTTTTTAGAGAACCGAATTTGATATAAGAGATTGACTTGGAAGATAATCTTGGATGAGAAAGTATTGACATATCATGTAGTGCAATGAATATAAATGATGATGATGATGAGGCCTCTCTTAATGATGATGATTTTGTATCAAATGAGAGTTAGGGTCAATGTAATTTCAGCACATATTCGATTGAATAAAGTTTCAGGTTTTAATTTCTTCTTTTTTAAATTTCAATTATTTTTGATATATATGTTAAATTCTATATATGCAATATAAATATAACTATAAATATTTTTGTTTCAGGTTTCATTTCTAATTGGTTGTTTCTTTAGTACGAACTCTTATTGTAATACTTAGAGAGTTAGGATCTTTATTATTCTTTCTATTTGATGTTTTGATGTATTATTATTTATTATAGGATGAAATTGTAAGATTTTAAGTATTTTGTATTATCCTTAATTTTGTATTTTTATAATGAATAAATGATCTTTTTTATATTAATTGTAAATATTGTTTATATATGCAATATGTGAAAAATAATATTAATATAAATAAATAGATTGATGTCATTTGAAATTTCTATTGTAATGATTTTTGAAGAGAAGTTTGATATTAAATTATAAATTATATAGTACAATATATTGAGAGACTATTTTGTAACTTTAATAAAAGTTAAGGACTATTTTATAATTTCAAAAAAATACTCAAAATAGTACCTGATATGAACCAGTACCGATACAGTACTATACCAGAACCAAATTCAATACTAATACCAGTATGGTTTTCATAACACTAATTAGAAGGAACTTCAATTAGGTTTACTTTAGAACATGCAAAAAGATTAGATGTACCTTTCTTTTTAAACCAAGCCTTATGTTTTAGACAATCTTTCTGATAGTGTCTCTCTTTCTTACATAAATAAAACTTATTTGTATTTTGTTCCTTTTTTTCAACATTAGTAGTAGTCACTTTAGCAAGCACTTTCTTCTTAAATTTCTTGGCCTTTCTTGTGAATCTTGCTAGCTCCTTAACCTATAAGGTTAATAAAATGAATTCATTGATTCTTTAGGCTTGTTTCTTTCTGAATTAGCATACGTAACAATTAATTAACATTTTACTTGTCCTTTAAAATGTTGTATTTAATTTGAAAAAGTCCATACTCATAAGGTAACAAGTTCATGATTAACTGCATTAAACACTAGTCATCAATTGTCATACGTAGGGTCTTTAATTTTGCTATAATATTCATCATCTCTAGGAAATGTTGTTACATGCTCCGCAACCCATCAAACTTTATAGCCATGAGTTTAGCCATTAGTGTACCAATGAGACACATGTTAGTAGAACGGAAACGTTCTTCCATAAATTTAAGATATTCTTTAACAATTTCAATTTGTGGAATACCACTCTTAATGTTATTGCCAATAATCATTTGCATGAAATTAAGTCAAAATCTGTTAAACATTTTCCATGCTTTATAATTTGTCTTCTCAACCTCACTGTTCAAATCCGTAATGTCAATGGCTTTTTTTTTTCAAAAATGCTAAATCAAAACACCTAAATGGAAATTGACTTTTTCACACCATTCAGAAAAGTTCAAAACAATAAATACAGTAATAGAAGAAGCATGCAAACAAAGAGAAATAACTACAAATACATAAACGCTCAATAAATTATCAAGTTCAAGAAATTAAACATTTATAATATACTATTGGTTTCCTTTATGCAAACTCAAAAATATATTATCATAAGTTTAATGTCATACAAATTTTATCAGATAATTAAATAAAACTCATCAAATATAATCAATATCTTTAGATACAAGACATATTTGTCAAGTGAATATTGATTTTCCTCTATTATGTTTATTAGTCATAAAGTATTAATTTACGTTTGGGTAAATTCTAAATTTCTATCAACTAAAACACCATTTATCCATATAATTGATTCAATAATAGGCATTAATGTTTTATGAATAAATGACTATTTATACAAAAAAAATCACTTTTGTATATATAAGGAGACTAACAAACTATCATTTTACAATGTCATATATAAATTTAACACACAACACAAAATTTTAAATTTCAATAATAGCATACATAAAGCTGACTTTAGATCATTAATAAAATTAATAAAATACATAATAGGAGAATAAAGCAAAATATGAGAGTAAAATAAAATACATAACATTTAGTGATGGGAGAAATATTTGCTCTATTAAAACATAATTTCAGTTTATTTCAAAAACTGAAAAGCTCCTAGAATTGAGCATATTCTGCTTTTGTATGGCAACATGCGAGGATCTTCCTAAATATTAGTTCGTAGACTCTTTAATCTATATATATTGTTTTGAACTTTAAATAAGAAAGGAAATTTCCAAGATTTTTATTTGAGTTTACTTAAAACAAAATTGGCCAAAGAATAGAAAAAAGAAAAAAAAACGCATTGTCATAACTTTCTTCATATGGCTAATTATAATAAGTTTTAGCCAAACACTTAAATATTGACAATTATCCTCAATTAATCATAATAAATATAGATTGATAAATTATTTATTCAAAATACTTGCTCTAATAGCATATGTAAAAATATGATTTTTTATGACATAAAATTAAAATTGACATTCATAACTTTAAGATCTTGACTAAATAATTGTCACAAATTATAAGAGTGTAATATATTGTATGCATGATACAAAAGATGTTATTATCATAACAAATTTCAACATGTTCTCTTTTTCTTGATTCTCTTGCTGCTACAGGAGCTTATAGAAAACTATTTATAACCCTAATTAGTAGATATAGGATCAATTTATATATTTATTTTTTTAATTTAGGTGTCTATCAAGTGGTCAACATAAACAGTTATTAAATATGAAATATAGACTAAATATGACTCTTTAATTATATTAATCATGATATTAATATATTTAGAATATAACTACTAATCGGATATTAATATACTTATTTCATAAAGAGATTAAAAAGTTTCACCTTGTTCTTGGATAAGATCGACTTCTCTGTCTTAACTCTCTTGTTGCTACAAAAATTTGAGACCAATTTAATAAATAGTTGAGATTTATTTGACTACTAAATAAAAAATATGAACTAAATATGACTCTTTACATTAATAGGGATATTAACATATTTAGTATATAACGACTAATCGGACCATATTCTTACATATTTTTCTTGTTCATAACAATTTAGCTGATATGCGTATTCTTGTATTTGAGTCGCATATGGTACCTCTTTCTGGTGCCATCCAATGATTTAAACGTAAACTCATGAGGTATATGAAATACAACTCCTTAGCACTCAACCAAAAACGTTGTTGCTATTTGAAAGTATTTTAGGTACATATTGCAAAAACTAAAAAATATAAGTCGTTAGAACCACATAACTCGTGTAGCACATAAACTAACTTAGGCAGAGCCCACCCATACTACTTAACACAAACAATTGATTGGTCCACATCTCTTCGACATAGTTGTTAGTATAAATGCTAGTTCCTCTATTATTACCCAGATATTAAACACGGTTAATAATTTCTTGAAGATCATCAATAGTCCGACAAGCGGTGATCTCCCAAGCTAATAAAAACCCATTATTATACATTATATTTCCTAAAAATTAAATTCAATAATCTTCAAAAATATGGATACCTATTTTTTATTCAATTATATTACTAAATTAAATGTAAATAACAATTTGTCAAGACTTGACAATTTCATAAAAGGATTGTAATTGACAAAATCGTCCTTCCTACATATATAAGAAGAGAAATGACGAGGGCAATTCATAATCCTTGTTTTCTTTAGTTTCTTACCAAGTAATCGGAAACTCCCCAGATTAAAATAGTGTTCTTGGTCTTACATTCAGGAAGGAATAAACTAAAACGGCACTTCTTGTTTTCTTTTTTAGTAGGCTATAGCATGCGTGTAGCATAGGGTACAAATTATTCTCATAGTATTGTCCACCAGAACTAGAGTCCTTGAGCGTATAAAAGCTGAAGAATTTAAAAGCAGCATGCAACTTTAGAGAAGCCGGCTCTTCCATTACAAAGGTTTGCTATAAATCGCATGAGGGAATTATATGGAAGTATCTCATTTATACAAGTCAATAGACATGGCCGAGGGTACCACCAAAACACTCATTGTGTGTCCGAATGCCAAATCACGACTAAGAGTACGTATTCATTAATTTCTTCATCCTCTCTCTCACACAGCATTACTTGATAAACAAATACGTTTAATATTTGATACTGACCTGAAAATTGGGGACTATTACGTACAGAGATGAAAGCACCCCTGCACTGTGACTGTGCGTGGATGGAGTCTCCTTATCGGCCAGCGGCTTTGCGGTGGCCGGGGTGCCAGAACTAACTAAGCAACGGAAGCCTTAATTTCGAGGAAGAAAAATCAGGAATAAGTGAGGTTGGTTTAATCTCGGTGTAGGTTAATTGTCAATCTATTATGTATCAATCTACATCCTGTTTTATATTTTTCATTTAATATTTTGATAAAAATTCAAAAAAACTATTATATTCAATTATAAAGGAAAACTCAATTATATTCAATTGTTTCAAATTTCTATTCAAATTGTAATCATTTAACATAAAATTAATCTCTTCATTATGCGTTATAAATTTATGGCAATATTAAAATGTTATTTAATATTATAAAACCAAGATAAAGCATTAGATTTATTAATTCAATATAAATTCTTTATAATAATTGATAGATGACGACTATCAATAAAATGTAAATTAAAGCTCATATATATTAAATAAAAATTATAATATATATGTAGAAATAATAATTTCACAATATACAATATAAAAATATAAAAAAACACTGAGTTTGAATGCTTCCTTTGTATCGGGACTACTGAGATCATATAAAGTATTGTTTGTACTTTTTCCTAATCCTTAAAGAAATTTGATATATGCATGCTACATAATTTTGGGAGCTTTCCTATAGTTTATGCATACATATAAAACAAGAGTAATTTTGATACTAGAATATATATATATAGAGGATAATAATGAAATGGAAAAGAGTAGAAAAATTTAGATATAACTAATAGAAGTTAATTAGGATCTATCATGTTTGATTATGTATATAAACAAGATAATTTTAATATGTGATAATGGATAAACTTTCATCTATTACCCTTTTCAAATTCTACAAACTGAACTTAAACTATAGATCAATGCTATAATTGAGCAATTTAAAATTTTTTAGAATTTTTAGACCCATATTTCGAAATGGGCTTAATTTGAAACCCTAAATTTAATACATTATAAAAATTTAAAATTTGAACTTATTTTGAAAAATTTAAGAATTAAATAAAATGTAAGTGCAACAAACTAATATTAGTTTATGTCTTAGAATATAAAATCACATAAATTTGAATAAAAATAATTAATTATTTGTCAAGTAAAGAAATCATAAACTTGTTCTAAAATAAGAAAATAATCTCTTACAACATCCACAATAAACTAAACTAAAGTTCTTCCATATCATTATCTTTTATTGTTTGAAAAAAGAATCCTCATTTTTCCCTATAAAAATAATTAAATATAATAAGTAATTTAATAAATACAAACAAAAATCATAATTATTTGTATGAAATAAATTACTTACAATAAGTTCTTTTCAATCATCTAACTTTTAAGATTCTATTATATTTGATTTGAGTGAACTTCGTGATGGACTTACCATTTTTCAGCCAAACTAAATGCAAATTCTAAAGGCATGGTAAAAATATAAATAGTCAAAAGATTTTTGGCCATATACCCAAAATAGAAAGTATTTTAAAAGTCACATTCTAGTATTAATAATATCAATGTCAACATACTCTATCAAATAAATATTTAATTCAAAATGTTGAGTTAAGATAGAACATTGACTTTAAATATTCTTTGTATTCAATTCTTGAGAATTCTCATTTCTCTTCCTGTTTTTTAAACTAGAAGAAGATTCATCATTTTGTGATATTATCTTCTCTACTACATTTGTAAAACTCAAGATTCATGAGTAAGGCCTTCTTCACATATTCAATAAAATTAGATGTAGTAGAATTATCTTAAATTATATAGTAGCAAAAGTGAAATAAGCTAAATTACAATGAGAGTCCAAAATCCTCTCTATCAGTTAGGAATAAGGTTGCATACTATCGAACCTTCCTAGGCTCTACGTATCAGTGAAACTTTTACTAGGTTGTTGTTATTGTTGTTGTTATATAGTGAGAGTCCAAAATAGTAGTACATGATATGAACAAAGAGTACTCTAATCAATACTCATCAAATTTCTTCTACATCTTATAAATCATACTATCCATAAATAGAGAAGGATTTTTTGAAGTATCTTTCAAATGTTTTAGAATTTTTAATATATATTTAAACATTTAACTTTAGATATTTTGAACCAAAAAAATGTCACATCATAAAATACTTTCAATAACTTGTGAAGAACTTTCACTTAACACCATCCTCAACTGTAAATGAAATATCAAAGAACTTTTTATCTAATTTTGCCTAATGAATCAAAACATGGTTGTAATATAGATCATGATCAATCATAATATAAGTAGCCACTTTGTATCGATCCTTAATTTAGTCATCATTTTCAAATAAAAAATTTAGAAGTCATCTTAAAGATCTTCTTAAATTTTGGAATAAGCTTATTAAAATACTTAATTCCATTTCGAATTTTAGAAAAAAAAATCATCAACCATTTTTAATCCTGCTTATATAATAATATTCATGTGATATGAAGTCAGGCTCACCATATATCTAAATGCAAATAGTTCAAGGAATATGAAAAGAAGCTTACCTTTAGTAATCATCATACTAAATGCCCTACTCAAGATAATCATATTAAGTTTCATTTTTGTGAACGTACTATCCTGGCGGAATACTTAACACATTAGCTATAATATTTCATAGGTCGATATAAATACCACCCAATATCCATCATTTATTGCTATGATTACTAGGATATTTAATCCCAATCACTTCCCCAATTTTGAGTGTCTTCTTAGATAGTTATAATGACCCATAATTGCAAGATGTAACTTATGTGGGGGTTAGGGAGGTAGTGGTCCCGTCGGACATAGTCCTTTTAGGCAGTGGTCATTTATTCCATGGTCAGAGTTGAATTTGAAAATCATATTTTGACCAGAAATTTTCAAAATGCCCTTAATAACTAAGGAATGATAATTGCTTTTCCTTGTGTGTTAAGAATTGAATTGAGTTAAAATCAATTTTTTATCATTTCTGTTCCTTTTACTTATGAAATATGGACATGGGAATCAATGAAATATTTGTTTGGTTATGATTTTTCATATTTTTTAATGCAATAATACTATCAAAATCTAATTTAGTTTTAATCACATATTAACTTACATCATTTTACTTTTTATTGGATTTTTTTCTAAATGATGAAATAAATGAGAATTACCACTTGTAAGTAGAGTAGATAATTCTTTCTACAATAACCGCATTGCACTTTTATATTTTCTTGTTCCGTTCTTAGTTATAAAGTTCAAACAACAATTTTTTTTGGCTTCAGACTAATTAATCTTTATTTCCTTACAAAAATGATCAAATGGTAGACCATAACTTGTCATTATAGTTGAAATTCATGCATTCATAACAACTAATAAGTTTTATATAATAAAAATAAACTTCCTATATCTGTCACTAATGAGATAGAATTATTTTGATAATGAATTCATAAAAACATAACTTTAGTTATTTGTCTCCTTTTGTTTTTTCAAAAGATTACAAAAATTGACATTGCATTACATGTGCATTTCATTTTTATTTTTATGTGATTTTTTAGACTCTCTAATAATTTACCTTTTATTTCTAATAAGTTGTTCTATCTATGAGTACTTTTGACTATATATCATTTCTTTGGGTCAAATTCTATATGAAATAATATTCAATACTAGAAACATAGATTATCATCATCCATAATGATTCAACAATACCAAGTGTTTTCTATCACCATCTCACTTTCGCCATAAATCAAACAGTTTATCAAGAATGATATATAATTAAATAATTTAATCATAGGAGTTTTCATAGATGATAATTAAGAAGACATTTAATCATAGTCATTAATTCGACAATTATATTTAGTCGTTATTGAACATAAAACAAGAAAGAAGCCCAAACAATTAATTTTACTAAACAATTTTTATAGTTAAACTACCCAAAACAAATACGAATATTTTCTCAAAATTGCACGTCGTAAACCATATTTCAAAATTTTTAAATAGAGATTATCATCATCTTATTTACTTTTTGGCTTAGAATACTAATATCCTTTAAATGAATATGAATTATAACTTGCAAACAAATTATTTATATAAAGAAAACAAAAGAAAGAACATATATAAAATCCTTACATAGAAAATTTTGTGTCTTTTACTCTATTCCTCTAATAATAATGTCAATAAAAATTGTAAATTGATTTAAATTTATGATATATTTATAGTTCATATTGAACCTTTTTTGAATTTTTTTATAAACCAAATCAGACCAATAAATTTTAAACCCAAATCTAATTTATATACTAATTTTTAAAACCCAAACTCTTTAATTAATCTAGGGTTAATTACCAAAAAATCCAAACTTTTTTAATTTTTCAATTATAGCCCGAACTTTAAAAAGGAGCAATAAAATATCCAAACTTTCAATTTTTTTCAATTCTAGCTTGAACTTTAAAAAGTAGCAATAAAATGTTCAAACTTTCAATTTTTTTCAATTTTAGGCCGACGTTAGTTTTTCCGTTAAGTTTGCTGATGTGACTTGCTATGTGTTTTAGAAACCTTAACTATTAATATACGTGAGTCAAAATTAACACAACAAATGAAGATTAATGTAACGACGTCATTATTTAAAAATGACCTAAATCAAATTACTCAGCCCCGACAACCTTGCGCTTTGATTTCAAATTTTTTCCTTCGTTTTTAGTTTGTTCTCTCAACGCTCTCATCCTTTGATTTTCAAATTACGTAGTCCCAACGCCCTCACACTAAGGGCATCAATAGAACGAACTAAAAATGAAAAATTCACTGATGTAGTATGTTTTAATGCGAAAGTAATTTGGGGCATCAGAAGAATAAACACAAAATAAAGGCCTGAGGGTTGAGGGCTAAGAAAAAACAATAGATAACATTAGGCTATAATTAAATAAAATTGAAAGTTTAGACATTTTATTGTCACTTTTTGAAATTTGGGCTAGAATTGGAAAAAATTGAAAAATTGAGCATTTTATTGCTACTTTTTAAAATTCGGGCTATAATTAATAAATTGAGAAAAGTTTAGGCTTTTTTTAGCAATTAACCCATTAATCTATTAGGTGATATCAGCTAAATCAATTTGTTAGGTGATATCAGCTAAATATAGATATAGATATCTATATCTATATCTATATATCAATTTCTTTGGATGAAGGAAAGAGATTCATACTAGATTTAAACAATTAAAGAAAATGAAATTTCCTCCTTCTTATTAACATGTTCCAAACTAATTGAAAAGTCATACAATGGAGATTAACTATTTTTGCTTTGGTATTGATAAGCTTTAAGTACTATCAACTGGATTCCGTATGCTTTTTATGATCTGTTCTTTTTGTTAAATACATAACATCAGTTAAGCTATAATCAATTACGAAAAGTGGCGCATGTCTATTATTTTCAGCACACCAAATTTCGAAACATAAAACATTTCTCTTTATTGAGATAATGATACGCTTGATAACTTAATTACTCCAACTAAACTTGCAATATAAACACTTAAACATACATGCACGTTTTGGAAGGAATGAACCAACTAAAACAGCACTTTTTGGTGCAGTGTACAAGCACCCGTATGTCTCTGATGCTTATGTGTTTGTGTGCGCGCGCGCGCGCGTTGGTACATTTTCATGGTATTGCTTAGCTAACTGCTCTTGGGAGCAGAAACCCGCCCATGCATGGGTACGTAGACAAGCGGGTTATTAACGAAACCAGAGGGTAAGATATTAATACTTGTTTTAGAGAAATCTCGCTTGGAGTTGGAAGACTTGGTTCCTTTAAGAATCTCCGTAATTATAGGAGCCTTATCATAAGTTCAATATGCCAAGTACTTGCTCTCATTATTTCAATTATAATTATAGGCATTACGTACGATGATAAAATTGGAATAACAATGATATTATTAGGATGGCAATTACAATTTAAAACTTTAAAATAAGTTAATATTAAATAATAGAGAAAAAGAGAAATTATAGTTCTGTTTTTATTCTTTTGAACTAACAAGCAAGACTTTGAAAGCAAATCCTTGTTTTCTTACCTAAAGCAGTTGAGATTTTTAAGGTGGCAGGATCAAACGCAAACAGACTGTGACAGTTTTACTAGTAGCTCATTGATATTCTACGCAATCTTCTTTTGGATCATGTGCTGATGTGTCAAGATCCGTCAATTAGCTGCTTTACCAAACCAATGATGAAGCACAGAAAGAGTGAACGAGGCAGAAAAGATCTATGGGATATTATCATATTCCATATTATTAATCCTCTCTTCTGCGTTATTTCAAGTCATATAGGCTTCTTCTATCTATAAATTACATGTAAGCAGCCAAGACGCCTATCTTACTCTCACAAAAATATCAAACCAAAACCAAGTCGTCAGTGAAAGGAACGTACTTTCTATCTTTACATATCAAGGAAGAGTGTATGTGGCTATCTTCTCTTGCTCTCTTTTTCTCTTTTTTTATTTCTCTGGTCTGCCATTCAAAAGGCATCAATATATATATATAGATTGATGAATATTGAGGGACAAGCAGAAGGGAAACCTTCTTCTGGGGAACGAAACCGGACAGGAAAGATGGCAAGAGATTCCAAGATGTCGTCAACTCCTTCATTGCCTGTTCCTCCGACGACGACGACTCCACCATCACGTTCATGGTTCACTCCAAAAAGGTGACTTTTTACTCGTTTGCTTTAATCTACTGTGAAGGTCTCCTTTTCACTCAATTTCAATTCATAAAGTTGTAAACTTCTACTCTGAAACAACGTAGTTTGTGTGCATTAGTGATTTTGCTCATCTGCGTTTCTGGGTTGGGTGATGTTTTGAGGATTAGAAGAAATAATGGGTCCCTTTGCGCTTTTGGGTCATTCCCGCCTGTCCCCGTTTTCCCATTTGTTCTTCGCAATTTCTTGAGAATTGTTTAACATAGTGAGATTTGCATCATTGTATTGATTCATGTCTTTGAACTAGTTAGGTGAATTTTGGATATAATCAAGTTTCTTATATATATAGGAATACCAGCATTTTCATATTAAGGGTGCTTTCAATTTGAGAATTATGAACTCTTACAGCTATTCTTGGGAAATAGTGCCAATGTATGAATTACGGGCTGACAAATATTTCGAGATCATTGTTCGTAACATGGCCTGCAGAAATCCAAATGTACGTGCAACAAGCTTGGGCATTCTGAAAGGAGTTCAACTGGCATGCATAGTTAGCACATGCACTTTAATGATGTCTTTTTAATTAATTGGTCCCTTAACTGTGTAATACATCCAGAGAAACTCACTTTGTCAGTTTCAACTTTTGAGAAGCTAAACATGTTTCTCTTCAACATCTGAGATGCTAACTGTCTAATTCTAAAGTTTAAGCTATTGGACGAGTACAAGAGGGGTCCTTCTGCTTGAAATGCCCTTAGATGAAGTTGAACACAAATAACAAGCCACCATGCGAGTGAGGCAGTGAGGTCAGAATTTGAGACCTGTTCTGTCATAAATCCTCTGAAACAATGTCAAGAATCCAATCAAAAAGAATGGAACATATATACTTTTTATCTCCATACATATACCTTTTTACTGTAACTAAGATCATACTTTTTATGGGGAGAAGTTGCTATCTTTATATAATTGTAATTTTGTGTAAGCTGGCTGATATTGAGCTGTCACTGATCTGTTGCAAGGATTTGTTTTTGACTCACAGTAAATTGTTTGGATTTTTGTTGATTTAGTAGGTTTTACAATGAACTTCCAAACGTTACATTTGCAGGCTGCTACTGATATTCTGCATGATCAACTTGTTAAATTATTTGGATAGAGGAACAATAGCTAGCAATGGCGTCAATGGGAGTCGTAAAACTTGCTCAAAAGATGGTAAATGCACTGGCGGCAGTGGAATACAGTAAGACTTGAAATATTAGAATGATTAAACTTCTTGCAACTTTTTGGTGATGGGCTTGTTGCCACGTTCTTTTTTTTCTTATTGTTAGAGGTGGGAATGCTACATGTTCCTTTTGCTAGTAGTTTGATGTGGTAATCTGTCACTGAGACAAAATTTTTTTTCCATTCCCCACTATTCATGCCAGCATAATAGGCTGTCGTCTATTTTTTGTACTTGCATGCAAAGAAATTCTCTCTAATGATTGGGAAGCTAAAAACATTTAAAGAATGAATAAAGCTTCTGAGTTCCTACTGTAGCTGTCAAGTAATATCTTTTAGTTGTGATTTTGTCATTCACGGTTCATGCTCATGAATATAAGGGTCTGAACTGGGTGAAACGCATTGCTGTTGGGATTTTTCTTTCCTTATAGTCTTTCTCTTGAGGACTCAATCTACCATTTCTTTGAAACTCGAGAAACGCACTTAACTTTGCCTTTTTCTTTTGTTTTCTGTCTTATGTTCCATGCAGGGGGGCCTTCAACTTGAACAATTTCGAAGATGGAGTTTTATCATCAGCTTTCATGGTTGGGCTTCTTGTGGCTTGTCCAATATTTGCGTCATTAGCCAAAAGGTAATATTAGATTTGACTAGTTCTTTATGATGTGTGATATTTAGTTACTACAAGAAAGGAGCAAAGAGCTCTTGACAAAATCATCCCTAAAGTTGATTGAGAATCGTACAACTAGATCCAGCAAAAATTACTAGGACAAGATAGCAGACAATAGAACCTTTAACTAGAGATTTAACAGTGTTGCAAGCTTGATGCTGTGGTGGCAAACAACTTGCTAGGAAGCTTTCTGATGGATAAAATTCTAGATCCTAGCAGCATGTCTAGAAATGTCATTACTATGCTAAAATGCCATTCAATATCTGTTGTGATAAATTTAAAACAAGTTATTTTTATTTTTACCTTTTGCTTTAGAAACAAATTATTTTCCCATTTATATTTGAGTGAGCCCTTAAAGATTTGCAAAATTTGCAGCTTCAATCCATTCAGGCTTATTGGTGTTGGATTATCAGTTTGGACGGCAGCTGTGGTTGGCTGTGGCTGTGCCTTTAACTTCTGGTTCATTGCAATTTGTCGCATGTAAGTTAATTACTTTTCGTTAGCTACATCTTTGCTTGCTGCAGTGGCATATAGAGATAGAACCATTACCTTTCATTCTTCTCACCATATCTCTACAAATTTTGTTTTTTGTAGGCTAGTTGGTGTTGGGGAGGCTTCATTTATAAGCCTTGCAGCCCCTTTCATTGATGATAATGCTCCAGTCCCACAGGTTTTGTGCCTTGCTCGATGAATATGTGATAATTACTTGTGCTTCATTTGAAGAACAATAATGGTTTTGAAGCATGAGTTTGTTCTGCTTTGAGAAGAGTATAGAAATATGCAACTTTGCTCATGCTGAAATATCTTCTGTTCTCTTTGATAAAAATCATTATTTTGTTCTTTGATACTTCAAAAGTTATAATAAGAAACCTGAATACTGTGAGCTTTTAATGTTTGTCATCGCATATGGGCCCATTGTCCTATATGGCAGTTAACTGTTGTCAGCACCTCCTCTTTGGTTTCTCTCTTTTACTGTTCCTGGCATTGTTGAATGTGTCTAGTCATACTGCTGTTTAAACATTGGCATGTTTTCTTGTTGCTTGAAACCTGAATTATAAACCACATGGTAGATGCTATGGGAAAACATGATGGAAAAGTTGGTCACAGAGTGTGTGTGCTGTGAATTCTGTAGGATTACCATGTTGAGGAACTTTACTAAGCATAATTGACTAATTCTTTGCAATATTTTATGTGAAGTTGTTAAAATGACACTTTTGAATCTATGTTTCTTCACTACATGCCCTTAGCATGATCATCTTGAGCCAATTCTCAAATTTGATCTATGCATTTTACCAGTAGACTGAGTATAGTTCTTCAGTCAATTTCCATCTAATTAATACTGACCCTCTCCCTGCTTCTGTATCAGAAAACAGCATGGCTGGGAATATTTTATATGTGTATACCAACTGGATATGCTATTGGCTATGTTTATGGTGGACTGGTAAGTTATGTTGTACTAATTTTCAACTTGCTCTGATCCCTTCTCATACTGTCTATTGTTGAATTTGCATAAGGTCGCAATATCAAACAGTAATTATCTTCTGGTTTTTAGGTTGGAAATCATTTTAGTTGGCGCTTTGCTTTTTGGGGTGAGGCCATTTTGATGGTTCCATTTGTTGTTTTAGGTTTTTGCATTAAACCTTTGCAGTTGAAAGGTGAAAATTCTTCACATGGTTTCCTTTCGTTAAACCTAAATGCATTTTCCAGACATTTTAAACAAATTGTGATGCAGGTTTTCCTCCAGTGGAATCAAAGGAAGCAGTAACATCTGCAGAAACAGCTGTCACCCAAGGTGCTGTTCATCTTTACAGCGCTCTTTTCTTGGAACTGGAACTGTATATGAACTTTGTGACCTGATACAAAAAACATTTGCAAGAAATTTGAAGTAACTTACATATTGCATTGTGGTACAAAGTTTTATTTTGCTATAAGATCATTTGTTAGAGTATGATTATTCTTGTGCCCATTAAGTGTCAGAGTGGATGATTTCTTCCATGTGTCATTTGAAGTTGGTGTTCTGATATATAGCCATGTTGGTGAAGATTTGTGGAATGGAGAAGTAATAATGAAAAGCCTGATTTCACATCTTAGGCATCAAATATTTTGCATTCAGGCCATTATGTTGACATGATATGGCCAATTTACTAGTCCTTATCAAACAATTCCTTTTCCTAACATATCCGTTTGATCTTTGAATCATGTCCAACATTTGCTTTCATCATATGAAATTTTAATCTAAAAGAGGATCCTTTCGTGCAGTCATTTGTAAATCTTGAATTGTTTCCACTGGCATAATTGATTTAGTTTAGTTGCCCAGCACAGGCCCAGAGGTTTCAGTTAAAGATGCACTGCCCCTGAAGGAACAGTCTGAATGCATGAATGAACGTGCAAAGTGAGGTTTCTCATTCTTAGCTGACAGAATGTCTCTCATTTGATTTTGTATATTTTCACTATCTCTGGTTATATGAAAATTAAATCTATATGGGATTTAATTGTGAGGCTTATAATGTCCAACATAATTTATGTAGATGTAGTACATTAAAGAAATAGAATTAGGGGAAGAATAAATGAATTGTGAGAGAAGATTTAGTAAAATAAATGTCTGCAGACTGACATGCAGTAAAAGAAATTGAGGGAGGAGATTGTAGATTATAGGAGAGGAGAATGGAGAAAAAGGGGAAAAGAATTGGAAGCTGAGCTGAGATCTCTGGACGATTAATACACCTATCTTATTACCACAAATTTAGATGCTTTATACATGCTCTTAATTGCCTTCACATATTTTCCTAGATGTTATGGTTTCTTATCCTCAAATAAACTCTAGAATCCATTGCTAACGGAGGGGTGCTTTCTATGGCAATATATTATCTGTGGTCAAAATTTCTCATATGAAACCAGAAATATTTTAAACAAGTTGTGGTTTAAAATATTCTAACTTTGTCAAGTACTGTGTTTTGCATCTCATGCTATCAACAACTGCATATTATTGCTGCAGTATCAAATGAATTTAGTTACTATTGCAGGTCCAAGCATGAATCTGCAAAGACCAATCAGGTGACAAGATTTTTGAAAGACATGAAAGTGCTTTTAGTTGAGAAGGTTTTCATTGTCAATGTTCTTGGTATCGTTCTTCTCCCAGTAGTCTTTAGAGCCTTCTCGTTATTCTTTTCTTTTATGAGCAAACAACTATGTTATGTTTCAAAAGTTCTCCTAGCATCTTCTTTCTCTTTGATGCTTCCCTGGATGCAAGTTCTGTGGCAGAAGAGTTCCTTAATTAATTTACTTATGATATTCTTTATGGGACATCCAACAATCATTACTTGCACTTTCTTTTCTAAATTCCTGAATATCCTGTTGCCTATCTTTTCAGGTTATGTGGCATACAATTTTGTCATTGGTGCCTACTCATACTGGGGTCCTAAGGCCGGTTACAACATCTATAACATGGTAAGTTATACCTTCATAAGCTAGAGCATCCAGTATTTTAGTTCTTTTGTTTCTTTTTGTGACACACTATAATAGCTTCATGTATTTAAAGATTTCTGAATGAGTTTAGAATTTTCAATAGATACCCTGTCTAAAAGCGTGATACTTTGGCAGAAAAATGCAGACATGATGTTTGGAGGGATCACAATTATTTGTGGGATCTTAGGCACTATTGCAGGTGGCTTTATCCTAGATTTCATCAGTTCCACACTATCTAATGCTTTTAAGGTAAATTCTCTTGCATTTTTATTTCCATGATTACGAGTTCAGCTATAAAGCACTCATTTCAGAACTGGTCCAGGAAGTTGACTAAAGCTGGGGTTTAAAAATGTTATTAAAAATGGAAAATTTGAAAACTATAGAAAATGACATTTTAAGGGTTGAACGTAGCTGGGGTTCCAAGTTTAACCTGCTCTTTTGGATTGACTAGGCAGGGGCTTTGCAAGCCGGCCGATAGGGATCACCTAGCTAGTAGTCAAGTTTCCAGTTTCTCGGCTGGGTCAGTCTGGGTCTCAAAATACTAAATCCAGTCTTAGTGTCTTCTATCTCCAAATTTCATATTGTCTTAGTGTCCGCTTTCTGTCTCTAAATTTCATATTCTCTCTGCAGCTTCTTTCAGTAGCTACATTCTTTGGGGCAATATTTTGTTTTAGTGCCTTCTGTTTTAAGAGCATGTACGCTTTCCTTGCTCTTTTTGCGTTGGGTGAACTACTTGTCTTTGCAACTCAGGTATATTCCTTTCTTTGTAAATTGCCATAGTATTTAAATTTGCTGTAAAGCCAACCTATCTGAGGACTCGGTTTATCTTCTGTTTGCAGGGTCCTGTCAATTATGTATGCCTTCATTGTGTGAAACCAAGTCTGAGACCATTATCGATGGCAATGTCTACGGTTGCAATTCACATATTTGGTGATGTACCTTCCTCACCATTAGTGGGTGTTCTAGAGGTATGACTTCATTGCTTCAACTGCCATCGGCTCTTGAAACTTAGAAGTTGGAATATAGTTGTAGGTTTTGATGCATGAAATGGATTACAAATTTTATGTGTCTATTAAGAAAATATTTCACAAAAGGAGAAGAAACAATGTCCATCATACCCCACCACTTTGCTTTATTTTTTTCTTAATAATTTTTAACAAGCAAAGTTAATAAGCGATCAATTTTTTATGTCCCCTGCAGGACCATATCAACAATTGGAGGAAGACTGCTCTTATTCTGACATCCATATTATTTTTGGCTGCTGCAATATGGTTTATAGGTAATCCCTCTTAATTGATTCTTAGTTGATTACTTTGGAGCAAGTGTGATTATTGGCCTGATGCATTCCATAGATGAGATTCAAAGAGAAGGTTGTATTTTTTTGGTGGTGTTGTATCGCAGGAATATTCATGCACAGTGTGGATAGGTATAATGAAGAAACTGAGGCACCTTTGTCTAAAGAGAAGACAGCACAAACAGCAGGAGTTTCTGATATGCCATGAGCATCCACCACAAATGTGAAGATTTTTGCTTTCTCTTCCTGCATTGTTTAGGTCATGTCCAAAGATGAACATAACGGTAGAGATGATTCTTTCTTGTGTAAATCTCTTTCGTGGTTTTCATTTGACTGATGCAAGCAATTTCCACATTCATTCATATCTTTTTTGTTTTTTTTAAATAAATGTATAGTTTCTTTTCTTATCAAAGATGATGGTTTTGTTCCTAAGCATTGAAAACTTTCTCCAACTTACAACTATTCTTTTTCATTTTTCTTCCATTTTATTTCTCGCTCTGCCTTTCTATTTTCTGCACTTTTTTTTTCCAAACTTGTATAGCGTAATTGTCTAATACATTAAGAGAAAAACAAGGAAAATAGTATACAATTTCAGGCACATTGAACAAAATATATGAAGCAATGCATGAATTGGAGTTCGTAAATTTTCCAGGAAAGTCTTGTAACAGACGTCGCAGTGAAATCTACATGTTTTTGAAACAACTGGCTGGATTGACGTCGTAATGGAAAGATTTCCCCATGCGTACCACGTGTCAATCACCCACGTAAGTCACTGCCGTTCCCATCCACTTAAGAGTCAACAGCATCACAACAAATCAAGAACAAGCAAGCCCATAATAGCCTCCTCCTTCCTTCTCATAATTGTCCTCATTCATCAATCCCTACTCTGTCTAACATTGACTTTTAACTAACTCAAATGGTCTTCAGCACACGTGATTCTTATCACCTTATAAACCAGCGAATTAACGCCCACAGATTGTTTAGCCTGTTTTGGATATCTTCTTCTTGTTGTATATGTATAGGAAAGTGTTGTCAAGGTTCTTTGCTTTCAAGAGTGATGGCTCCATCAGCAGCAATGCTAATACTTTCTTACCACATGAAGAGTACTGCTACTACACCTCTTCCTCCTCCAACAAACTCCTCATTTTCCAATTTTGGTTTCAAGTTTTCTGCGGTGAATACCACCATTAGAAGAAATCCAGAGAGCCAAGGTTCAGGCACGGTTCCTTCTATAGCTGATACCGGTCCTAACGTAGAGAAGAAATATGAAGAATCCCTTCTTCATAGTTGTTGGTTCTAAGGATCTTCTTGTTTTCGTCTTCTTTTCCTTTGTATTTTTATTTGGTAAGTCGTAGGTTCAACGTTTATGTAAATAGCAAAATTTCTTGACCGTGATCATGTAATTTCAATCACTTTGTGATATTCACTCTCGAGAAAGATCTGTGGTTCTATATAAAATTTCTGATGAAGCGTTTACATAAGTATAGGATATTTTATTATGTTGAGCGTCAACTTAGCAAACCCAACGATATCTCCAGCTTCTTGAAAGCACAATTTTGAGCTACTCAAGGTTTTATGTCAGCCAATTTGCCATGCCATGAGAAAAAAACTCGGGATCTGTGGTTACAGATTGAGAAAATTCCTATTCTTAAAGATTCATCATAATAACGGCTGTAACACATGTTACGCTGTACATAATTACAAGCCCATATTCTTGTTTAACATACAGAAAAACAAGATAAACAGTATAATCGATCCCATAGACACTGTAGTTGACAAGAAGAAAATGTACAGACGAATCACGTAGAAGCATTGGATTATTCCAACTCCAAAGCGGGGGTGGGGGGTGGAATGTTTTTACACATTAACGTGACGTTGCAGGGCTGACTTGCTAGATATCAAAACTCTGGCAAGTGAATAATGTCAAAAGCAATATCACATCCAGCTCCAACTCCAAGGACTGGATTTACACAAGTGAAAGCTCTCCCGCAGGAATGGATCTCTTGACAAGTTTAGCCCAAGATTCATTAGTCTCAGTGATGACCTTAAGAGCATAATCCTGTTGCCATTCATCAGAGAAGAAAAGACAGTCTTATATTTAAATAAGATGCCAAGTGGTATAACTTCTTGACATCAAGGAGGATACTCGGTTCAGGTTTTACCACGTGATCATATACCCAGTTAGTAATTAACATCCATGAATAACCATGTAAAAGGGCCCATATGGTTCTACCCAAAATCATGACAGACAAGCAGTTAAGACATAAAATAAATGATCACAGAAACAATAATATATATTTCTCATTTGATAATTTAGATTTACTTGATGTGCTTCCAGTATATCTAAATAGAGATGAATGAGGTTATACTTTTATGTCAAAGATAAATGGTAATCTAGATCATTAAACTTTGGCCCAGAAATAGAGGGAAATGAGATGCAGATGATGATTTTGTCATAACAGAATGCCTTTTACCTTGCCCGCTGGCTTGTTGCCAAGACCAAACTTGTTAGCAGGTTTACCATCAGGGATCTTGTAGTCTCTGAACCAGTCCCTGATTGCAGTAAGAGTGCCCTGGAAATAAATATCAACTTAACCATCAATTGTTTCCAATAAGAAATCACAACTCTATTTTCTTAAGAATTTATTCTCTCTTGTTCATGATAAAATTGAAAAATTGCTCGATATCCTTGCTCTCAATCAGCAAAACTGATATTGTCAACTCAAATGCAAAACAAATTCTGGCTGAAGAGACCAACAGATGAATAGTACGTGCCAAAACACATGCCTAAATCATTAACAAAATTAATGGAGAGAAACTATGCCAACCATGACAAGGTAAGAAACATTGCATTAACTGTTTCCATTGAAAATCCAATCTAAGCATTTTGTAGTGGTGCCTAACATTTATGCAACGATTAGAATACCTAGATAACTGTTGCTATCTACCAGTGCATAAAATTAGAGTCTTCTTTAATCAAATTCATCAAGAGAATAGTAAGCAAACGATTAGTGAGGAGCTTATAACATCTACTCTAGATACAATGGTCTACCCTGACCAGCATCTTTTTAGTGACAATTTTTTATGCAAATGGTCAGCAGGGGAAAATAACTTACAGGGAAATGTTTCTCCACGTCATCAACATCATTGACAAGAGAAGCTCGTGGATCGTCCAAAGATATTGCAACAATTTTCCAGTCAAGTTCCCCCTCATCAATCATAGCCAAAGCAGCCAAGGGCTTGACCTTGAGAATTTCACTGAGTTTTCCCCTTCTTTCACCAATTTCAACAACGTCAACTACAATTTTTTGAGGCGGAAGATGATTGTTACAAGACACAAAATGTATTGAACTAAAGAAGACGTGAAAATATTAAACCAAATCCAGATGTTCAAAACACAACCAAGATGTACCTGGGTCATTATCCCCTAGTGCCCCTTCAACTTCAGAATTTGCAAATGATGGGTCTTCCCATGTCTGTGGAAGTAATCCGTAGTTCCAGTTTATATTGTAGCTGAGGAGAAGGAAAAAGTACGGAATATGAACGGTCAATTTTTAACGGTTAAAAGCACAGCGTAGAATTGAGCATACATGATGAACCAGCTGGAAGCCAAGTAACTGATATTCCAACAACAATTGGCTTATAATAGGATAAAACTGAGGCGAAGATAGGCACAAATAACATGATCCAGGTTGTTCTATGTTAACTATGATCACATGGTCATAAATGAAAGCCATGTGAACTCAAAAAGATTAGCTTAAGGTGGATTCACAGTTAGCATAAAGATATTATGAGAAAAATCGAGTCACTTGACAAGAAATCTGTGCATGCAATATCGGTATGGTTCGCCAAATTTGAATGCAGGATATCATTTTAGCAAACTCTTATGATAGAAATCAATAAGATAAAATAAAAGAATATCCTACGGATAATATCTTAGTTTGCCCTTTTTCATATCCTGCTTGATGGGTGTAAACTGCTCATCAGTTGCAACCTCCATTTTTGCACTTGATTCTTTGGGTATCTCCACAACAAAGTTGAATACTCCATCGCCCAAATGCAATGGTATGTCGTGCCAAGGGGAAATCTGCACAGAGAACAACGATCAGGCTCAGTTACTTTAACATAAAACGTACTCCCAACGACACTTAAATACAAAACATGATGATTTGTATAATTCAAGAATCCTGATCCTTTACTGACCACATCTAGACCCAAAATCATTTTCGATGCGTAGATTCTTTCAATTACGTGAGACATTCAACAAATAGATTGGTAATTCAATTGAATAAAGCACAGAACTTTTATTGTACGTCCTCATTTTTCTCAACAATTCTGGAAAATCAAACATAATTTGAATGGAATATAGAATAAACTAAATCAACATGACTAGAGTATTGAAGTAGAGGATAGTCAAAAATGGCATTTTTGACCATGTACCCAATAACAAAGTTTGTATCTTTCTTTCCCTACGCAATTACCAACAAACAACGACCGACTCTACGCGAGGACTCGAAGCATCTGAAATTCAAATAGTCACATTATCCTGCATTTTCTCGCCAACCAAAAAAGATACATTCATCATAAAGTAAAATTCGATAAAGGAAGAGATGCGAGGCAGACCCTTTTGCCAGAATGGTCAAGAAAGAACACCCGATAGTCAAGAGTCTCAGGCTGACCTTCTTCTTTGATCTGGAGATCCCCTGGGATATAAATAGCTTTGCAAGAAAACAACCTCTTGGAAGACAAAAGCACTTGTCTTTTACTGTTGTTGAGGCCAAAGCAATGGTTGTTTAACTGGAGTTTGCTGTTCAAACCGGTTGATCGTTTAAAAAGGAGGCAGGACGCAGTGGTGTTGGTGGCGGCCGCCATCGCTCTAGCACTGGCCATTACAGCGGAGACGACGGAGTTGAGGGAGAGGAGTGACTGAAAAAAGAACAACGGAAGAGTACATGATTGAATTTGGGCCACACAGTGGACCAAGTGGTGAGTCTAGATTGGCTCCTCGTCGTTTATACGTTACCTATTTGTCGTTTCTACTGGTGGCCTTGGGAGTTGCATGCACAAGTGAAGTCATTCCTCACGAGAGAGAGAGAGAGAGAGAGAGAGAGAGAGAGATTTGGTGAAGAATATGCTTTCCTTGTAATTCTTGAAATTTGACTAATATAATAAATTTTTAAAAGAAACTTACTATTTTAATTGATATTACAGTATAAATTTCAAACTCCTCATGTGAAAACCCTAACAAAATAGTATATGCTTTTTAATTTTCTCATTCAAAATGTTAAGTATGATTTTAGTAATTAGCAAAAACATCCTTTTGTTTGAAATTAGATAACGAGTCTTGAAACTAACGGATAAGGATACTCTTTTGTAATCAAAAGGTCACATATTTAACTCATTTAATTAAGTTTCTTCCCAATTATAAAATTTAATAGGAAATTTATATAAGTTATTTTTCTTTTATTAATATGAAAAATTATAGTACCTAAATATGCTAGTCTATCTATTATCAATTAATAATTTTATAATAAAAAATCTCAAAAACTGTTCAATGACTTGTCGATTCATATATATTTTTAACTCAAATTCCCCAATTCTATGAAGAAATCCACAAATTAACGGTCAATTTTGGCTACATACTTAATAATATGTGTGACACCAACAATAGGGTAAATTATCCCAATTATTGATCGGAATCAACAATACTTTTTATTATATATTTACTAGAAGTTTGGTTTGAGCGCGAGGTTGACTATGGGTGTGAAAAATTAAAAAATAATGTTTGATTTGTAACTTGAATTTTTGTATTAATACCAATAATGTTATTTTGTTTGTTGCATTAATGGGAATGAAAGATAAGATAATGCCATTGTTACTTTCCATAAAAATGAAAATAATTTGCCTTTCATTTGTTTATTGGGGCTATCTTCATATGTTTAATTTATAGTAAAAAAATAATCAGTTCTCATATGGAGGCGCAGAACAAAAAATTTCTTCGTTGATGAGACGCTATAAGGCAGGACGGGAGATCGTAAGAAATAGGGATGACCCGCGCAGTACTACAAGTTGTATTATTTTTTGAACAAAACGATGTCGTTTTGTATTATTTTTTAAATATATATATGCCCCGACCTGACTCGCCGGTACCACGAGTTGGCTAGCGCTTCGGTGAGCCAGGCTAAGGGCCGGCCCACCCTGGCCCACACAGGGCACTGGCCGACTCGTGGCCCACCATGATAGAGGCTGGGCTGGGCTGAGCCGAGGATAACTCAGCCCCGACCTGGCCTATTAACATCCCTAGTAAAATTTTGAGAGGCAATAAGGAAGTAAAGAGGATGGTAGGGCAAAGGCTGAGGATAAAAGAGTAAAAAATAAACGTGATAAAAACTTAGATTGGAATGAAAACTCGATACCCACCCCCTTGGTAGGTTTAGTAAATTCCCAAATTTAATGGGATAAATTCATTCCCCTAAAATTGAAATCTCCAAAGCAAACACTGTTGTTTACAATTATTTAATTCCTTTCGTTTCCAAAACCTCAAATCAAACCCCCCTTAATTCCATCCAAAATTTAAATTACCAAAATACCCCGGCCGACCGACTGACCAGACAGTTGAAGAAGTTGAACGCAATGACCAGAGAGAGAGAGAGAGAGAGAGACTTGAATGGAGCAGTCGAACTCGAGTTAGTTGAAGATTCCCAATTTGGGCGATTTCGATAAACCCTAAACCCTCAGCACCCTAATTAGGTTAAACCTAATAAAAACGCTTCCATTTTGATCCCGAATGGCGCCATCAGAAATCGAGGTTGTCTCCCAAGAGTCCAAATCATCGCAGCAGCCAGAGCAGAACCCAAACGGCGTCGCACTCAACGTCATCGACGTTTACTCTGCTTCTGCTTATGGAGATTTCGAGAAGTTAAGGAAATTTGTTGAAGAAGACGACGCTTCTGTCTCTGTTCCGGACGGCAATGGTTACTACGCTCTTCAATGGGCCGCGCTTAACAATTTCCCTGATATCGCCCAATACATTATCGACGTATTTTTATCTTTGTTCTTGCTCTTCTCTTTTTATGGTTTTTGGAAAAATTTTGAGCTTTTTGTAGATTTGGTTGAAGGTCTTGTTTAATTTCTACGAATAATGTGTTTTCATGTTCTGGGTGTGTGTGGCAATGGACAATGTGGTTTTTTGTTTCTGAGAGGTACTGATTTTGATTTGTTTGTTGATATTGAAGCATGGAGGTGATGTGAATGCAGCTGACAACATGCGGCAGACACCGTTGCATTGGGCGGCAGTTAGAGGTTCAATTGCAGCTGCAGATGTGCTGTTGCGGAATGGAGCTAGGGTGGAGGCAACGGATGTTAATGGATATAGGGTATATTTTCCTTAATTGTCGTTTAATTTTTAGTTTTATGTGTTTTAGGCTATTAACTGCTGAAGTAAGTGAAAGGGCAAGATAAACTGAAGCCTGTAACAGTTTTATGCCCATTTTTTAAAATTTTTGTTGCTTTAAATATAGCTTTTAGAATCTTAGCCAGACATTTTTGGGTACAAGTTCATATTTGTCTGGTGTCAAGTCACTAGTACAGTCCTTATGGACGTTGTCATGCTAAAGCATTTTTTGAAACCTAGTTCACCTATTGCAGGCTATTCATGTTGCTGCCCAATATGGACAAACGGCATTCTTAAATCACATTGTTGCAAAATTTCATGCTGATTTTGATGCTCCAGATTATGAAGGGAGGACTCCTCTTCATTGGTAGGTGAAAAGCCTAGAATGTTCTTTTGGAGTTTAAATACATACATCTTGAATTTGAGATGGAATATGGAGACAAGTTACTACATTTGGAGTTTAACCTTGTAACATCTGTGTTTCTATTGCATTCAAGTTATCACAATCTTTTTGGTAGTTCAATTAAAAACACGACAGTTCTGTCCTTGAATGTGTATCTAAATCTTGGTATATATGAGAATTTACTACAGAACAATGCTGATAAGTTATTCTCAGCTTCCAGGTGGAATAATACCAGTAACATCCAGTATTTGCTTTTCTTGATCAACAAGGATTATAGCTTTATAGGCTTTAGTGTGTAAAAGCCTCATTTCCTGCCATCCTATATGATTGTGATTTACAGTTATTGATATGATTGTAAGTCTTTGAATGCTCATTCATGTTGCTGGCGTTATAGGCTTATAGCTATACTTTGGTTCTCAAGTCATCACTATATCTGTTTCTCCTAACTTGTTATAAACTATCTGTGGTTTATGGCATTTTGTTGTGCAACAAACTTGGGATTTTGAAAACCTGAGAATAGGAAGACTCAACTCAATGTCAAGAAATAGGTTGATGACCCCAAATCTAAAATTTATGAACTCTTTTGATGTTGTACTTTAAAGTCACACAATCATAATGCAGTCATAGGTTTTCTTTCTTGGTATTTCTGTTACGTACACATGCTAGGTGTCTTTGATGTTAATAATTGTGCAGCACTATGTAAATATTGATAAAATATTGTCATGGGCTTGGATATTGGCTAGTGTAAAGCAGCTAGCAAAGATAAAAGTTTTACATGGGCCCATTGCTGATGTTGCTTAGAAGAGAGTTTAGCTGACAATTGTCACATTGTGACATTAATATTTTCTATTGAAAATTCTGGATTGCTTGTGTTTGAAGCTTATTCTAATGGAGTTTTCAACCAGGGCTGCATACAAGGGTTATGCTGATACAATAAGGTTGCTTCTATTTCGAGATGCGTCACAAGCAAGACAAGATAAAGAAGGTATCCTCTTCTAGAAATAACTACTCCTATACACATGCAGCATTTTTGTTTTAGAAAAATCTTGGCATCCTTTAGATCCATGGTCTTAACTGTTACCATGACTAACTTATTCAGATGCATTTAACTCATTATATTGCAATCATCAATTAGAAGTCCCGGAAGTTCTATTTTCCGTTATGAAGTTTGTCGGAAATTGCAAAATTGGAAAATCCGTAAGCTATTTGGAAGAGTAGGAAAATAACAGTTCATTATATTTTATTTCTTGTTTTGAAATTTTGGAGTGTGAATGGGGACCAACTCGCTACTTTTTTCCTTTTTTCTCAGTCCTAATCTGTGTTCAATGGGATGAGTGGAACGTGTTTTAAGTCATTTTCCAGTTACAGAAAACATAAAAATAGTATTTATACATTTACCATATAATCTTTAGTTATATTTGCTGCACTCATGTGAGGGATCCATATCTATGTATGCTTGTAGTCAAGCTTAAGACCTGAGTCCATCACTTTGCAGCAATTCATCAGTCTATGTTTACATCATTCATGTTTCTAGTTGTGTTCTCGGAAATAACCTCTCTATTAGTTAGAGGTAAGGCTGCGTACACTGTACCTCCTCAGAACCGGTGTTTAGCCAGATTTTACTAAGTCATTGTTGTTGTTGTATGTTTCTAGTTGTGTTCCTTTCTTCTTTATCCTCCATGTTTCGTTTGGATATACAATATGTTACTTGCACAGTTCTACCACATCTACATTAAAGTTTCAACATTATTTCTTTTTCCAGGTTGACTTACCATTTAATTCTTCAATTTATGCCCGTCTTGATTGGTTAGATGAAAACATGGTGCAGTCAATTATCAAACCAAATTCTTAATTATTGAATCATTATGTGATTTCAACTTTATTGCTTGTGAAATTTTGTTCATCCAAAGAGTCATGCTGATGTTTGTATCAAACATTATCAGGTTGCACTCCTTTGCATTGGGCTGCGTTAAAAGGAAATGTGGAGGCATGCACTGTGCTTGTGCATGCTGGCACAAAGCAAGAATTGACTGTAAGGGATAAGGCTGGATTTACTCCTGTACAGCTTGCATCTGATAAAGGTCATCGACAAGTTGCCCTTTTCCTTGTAGGTAACTTTGTCTTGTTGTGGCATTTGCTTCACAGCTGCATGCTAATGAAAATTAAACCAAGGCCTGTCAATGAAAGCTCTGCATAATTTGGGTCCCAAGAACCTGTGATTCATATGTTGTCAAAAAAGCATTTCTGTAATAAAAATTGTGTTTAAATTGCATTGATTTAGCTCCCTTCAATGGAGCAAGATATTTGGTAAATTTTGTCACCAACCTGATTCTCCTCTTTAATAGTTGGTTCCTCATACATTTGTCTTTAACTAATTCCACTCTTTCCATGCCAGTTCCTATTCTTCTCAAGCAATTTTCAGCTCACCTGTGGAATTCCTAAATCATGCATAAATCTGCTTTTTGAGATATAATTTCAGATTTAATGTGGTGGTGTTGACAGTTGCTTTTATTTTGGCAGTCTGGCATGCAGCAGGCACAAAGCAACCACTGGAGGTACAAGATCTGTAGCGGGAAGACGGGGGATACTGGATATGCACCTCTTCTATTGACTATTATACTGATTAGTGTCTTTTTGTTTATTAATTCAGTCATAACAGGTAACAAATTATCTTATTTATTCATCATGGTGGATTGATGTAGGATTCCCCTTTAACTGCGTCTTTCCTTAATTTTATTGTAGCTCCTGATTTTCCAAAGATTACTGCTGTTGTTGGACTTTGGGCGTGGACTGCTCTTTCTCTAGTTGTTCTTTCTCTGGTAATGTTCTACAGATGTAGTAGGTAATTTCTTTCTCTCTAATGTTAAGTTAGTTTTGTTTGGGTCATTACTTTTCTGGACTTCTCAATCTGGAGAATCCATACATCTGTTGACTTTAAATTTTTCTTTTTTTTTTGTTGGAGAATTACCCAAATATTATTTTTAACATATGAATGACCCATTATTCTTTCTAGTTACTGAAATCCCTGGAGATTGATATGAGTTGAAATTTATTAATTCTGATATTTGCATATCCTAATATACTTGACAATTTTCCTAGCTAACCTCATCAATATTCCTGCCTTTTACTGATATTTTCATCTGATTGTTTTGTTTTGCAATGATGCTAGTTCGACCACTTCAATGTACAACTTTGATGTTATTTGTAGGGGAAATCGTTTCTCCTTATATTTTGAATTTGCTATATTCATAATATCTTATAATTAAATGCAGTAAAGATCCAGGTTATATCAAAAGCCTTGGTGAATTGAGCAAGGATGCTGATGTAGAGGTATGTACTGTTTTAGTTGTTTGTGAGATGATCTTTTAGGCAAAGCACGTATTCTTTCCAAGGTTTATCATGTGTCTCTTTCATACTAATGGATTTTCTCTTTCTTTTGGGTAGTGTACATCTATCATTTCAAACTTCAAGAAAGTCAAATGGAAGTGTTTGCATTGGCAATATGCCCTAACTTTTCTGAATTATCTCTTCCTTTTGTGTTGTGTAAAACTCCCTTCCTTCATTCAGTGTCCTCCATTTGATTGAACGAAGATCTTTACTTTTTTCGGTTGTGCTATGTGCATGAGTGACTGGTAGGAGGGTGGGTGGATGAGTAAGCTCAGGTTTAGTTGTCAGATTTTTCTGGAGGATGGTCACCTGTTATTGTTTCATTGATTGTTCTATGTGATTATTCTCGTTTACCTTTATGGATGCTACCTGGATCCCTTTTACCCGTTTCTCTGGATTTTTACTTATTTCCTTTCTGACAGTGGTAATTAAAAGTATGCCCATAGTCTCCATGATTGATCTGCCCCTGTCCTATATTGTTCATTTTCTGATAATTACTCACTTGCAGGGTCGTCTATTAGATGTTGATTTAAATAACTCCTCCGTATGGACAGGAAATTGGTCTCAACTATGTCCTACCTGCAAGGTTTAGGCAAATGGTCTTTACTTTGAAATTTTTGATTGCAACAAGGGATTCTATTTTCTTATAGTATCCTAAAGTCATTATCCATTTCAAATATTTGTGCAGATAATCAGACCAGTTCGCTCAAAACACTGCCCTTCATGTAAGCACTGTGTGGAACAATTTGATCATCATTGTCCGTGGATATCCAACTGCGTTGGGAAGGTGAGAAAAATCTTTTTAAAGTCTTAATGCAGTGATTCATAAAATGTGTTAATGTTTGAAATTCTGGTTTCATTTCTTAATCACTGATCTTTGTTTCTTTAACCATCTAACATAATTTGCTGGTATCTTATTATTGCCATTGGCAACACCAGAGATGTATTGTGCTATGTTAATACTGGAATGAGCAGTTAAAAATAAGCCTATTCTCTTTGCACTTCGATTTCTATTTTGCCATTATAAGTTCTTCTGTTGTCGCTAGTAGTTCGTTACTCTCTGTTCTGTTGATATTTTTTCTTGGACTATTGAAAGGTGTTATCTATGATGAGTTTGCCATGTTTTAGTTGTCTTATTTTCTCATCTCCTCTTCTGATCCTTTTTCTGTTTGCAACTTTCTAACAGAGGAACAAACGGGACTTCTTCATTTTCACTTGCTTGGGAACTTTGACTTCGTTAGTTGCTGCTGCAGTTACTATTCAAAGTGCGTGAGTTGGTGAAAATGAAATTTGTTTCTCCATTACCTTTACTGCCATAGAAAAATCAATCTTCAATAGATACATCTTGGTGCATCTTTGTTGCTTTATAGTGATGCTTATGGCAACTTTTTTGGGTCATGAAAGGAATATTGTCAGCTGCACAGTTGTTGCATATTGAAGGATGGTTCCAATTTTTGGTTGCTCAACATCCTGGAATCTTTGCGTTTTTGGTTCTGGACGGTGTTATTTTTGTTGCTGCCACAACTTTAACCGTCACGCAGGCATCTCAGGTAAATGACTAGCAATAACAACACTCTGATAAATTTAACTGAACTGTCCCATTACCTAAGAGTTTAGTGTTTGTGTTTAAATTGAGAGGAAGCATGCCAGACTGATTGCAAATTGTTGACAGTACTTTGGAGTAGAAAATAGTGTTCCGTACTCTCCTTAGCTAGTAAATCAATTGACATGATCGCTAAACCTACATATTCCATGATGATCGGTGTCAGCTGGGTGTTTCATTTTGAGGTGGAAGTTACCTTCTGTTGTCAGCATTAATATCTGTTTCCGTTAGTTTAAACAGGAAGATTTAGGAGATGCGACGGACTGGGTTGCCCTTGAGGACAGATCAAATTCCTGCTTTTTATATTTTTCAGCATCACAGTAGTTAGTAATGACGTACGCTTGTTTGCTACAGATAGCTCGTAATATCACCACCAATGAGCTCGCCAATGCTCTTCGTTATGGCTATCTACGTGGACCAGATGGAAGGTATCGTAACCCTTACAATCATGGTTGTCGAAAGAATTGCACAGATTTCTTGATTCAGGGGTACACAGAGGACAATGAAATCGCTTGGCCACCGTTACAGCAGATTGCAGGTTAGAATTGATGTGAAAGTGCTCGGATTTCTTTCCCTGGCTATGTACGATACTGGCTGAGACCACCCTCAATAGTTCCAGCTACAGACATACCCCACCCCAGCGAATTTCCTTCATGTTGATTAACTTATAATTAGATGTTAAAATGCCCATTATTTGTAAATGAATGCATTACATAGAAAAGAAAAATGGAAACTTGTTAGCAACCAAGGAAAGAAAAGTAGAAACTCTTGGTCTTTTCTTGTGATGTACTACAAACTTTTGATGCCCTTTTAAGATTAACCATTAGCAAAGTAATTTGAAGTAGTTTCATTCCTAAGATGAGATGAGACCGTTTAACACAAATAAATACTTTGGATCTGCCTAAATGATTTTGCTGTATTTTGCATTTTCTGGTATAGGGCAAATAATACATATAAGATGTGAAATTTTATAAGAGAAAAAGAAAGCTAAAGTGGAAATTCAAATGTACGAAAATGTTTATTGACAGTCTTAACCAACAGTCCCTCAACTCTGTGGAATGCCACTTGACCATGTTTGATTCTTTACAGGACCGAAAATAGCTTCAACCGCTGATAAGGTTTCCCGGTCCTGCCCGAATGTAGCAAGTTCTGTAGCAGCTGCTACATTCTGTTCCACCTGCCCAAAACTAAAATGTTTAGATATAAAGCAGCATAGCTTTCTTGGCTGCACACCAGCGTACATAAGTAATATGATGCTAGTGTCTTGTCTTCCAAATTTGACCGCTAGCTGAATTGAGCACCTTCGCGCCCAGTTTTTCAGGATTTAGGTTTAGTCTCCAAATTATTGTTAAAAAACTTCCCACTTGAGAATTAACTTCTTCAAGCACCAGCACTTAATTATCACATAACAAACAACAAAACGTAAGTGTATGCGGATAAGGCTTCACTGCCTTGGAAACAATTAATCTAAGTAGTCATAAAGTAATCACGAACACAGAGAGATCAATCGGCAACATCACCATCACCTTGTATTGTTAAAAAATGTAATTCATATAATTGCAAGAAAAAGACAACCTTTATTCTAAACCATCTTCACCAACTTTTATTCTAAAACGTTTTCACCAACACATGCAGATAATGTGAAGTATGACAACCAAAGAAAAAAAATATTGCATGCGTCAAGTAATTGAGCAATTACTATTGATTTAACTATTTGCAACTTGGTTGAACATCTTAGAATGTTAAAGCTCAAGGACTGCGCACCAAATGTTCCAAACAATTATTGCAAGTGTAGCAAACGCTAGAAAATAACCTGTCTGACAGAATTCATGCCAACCAGCACCGTAGAAATATCCTTGTTGGACAAACTGTATTGCATCCCTAACTTTGATATATCCTTTCCCTGCTCTTTACAGTAGGCAGCTGCAGCTCGACATGCAAACTACAGCGAATATAACAAAATGATTGCATTTTAGAAGAGTTTCATTGACTTAAAATGATGTAAAGAACCAGTAGTTTAAAAATTTGTTTACCACTTCCTCATATTTGGAAGCAGTCATAAAACATGCCTGGTTATATGAACAGGCTTCACCAGTATGAAGAAGCCAGAAGCCAAATAGTATGGCTTTAAAAGTGCATTTGAATTTTATTCATATTCACTGATCCAGATATTGGCAGTTCAATGGATGATACGTTGTTACTAATATGGACCAGGTGTATTAGAACTACCTTCAAGGAAAGACATAGAGGTCATGTGGATTTGTGTAAGATGTCAAGCCTCTGTTAAGGTCTTCTTCTGTATGATCATGCATAAAAACTTCTATACTGGCTAGGAACCTCTAAAGTTTTTCTAATAAGAGGATGCTCTAAGATGAAGTAATGCGATTTTAGATTATTCCAATTGCTCAAGTTGAACTGCATCATGGCTGTGAAAGCTTATGAGCACATTTGTAAGAGGATGAGCAGTGCATAGGTCATGTTGTTGAAATGATATACAATTTGTTATCTTAATCTAAAATGGCAGCGAATATTGGGGGAAAGGAGAGAAGAATGATAGCAGCAATAGAAATTCCTCGATCCTTTGATTAGGCAAATGCAAACCTTTAGCTCAGCAGAAGCTGGGTGCCACTCCGGGGGGCCATTATCTGTAAGTAGCCCCATTGCAAGTGGAGCAGCATGAATTACGCCAACCCCTTTACTCTTCAAGTAAGGCAACAAATCTAGCAGTGTGGAATCATTGATACTGTAGTGACAATATGACAAGATTACATCCACAGTGCCAGGTGGCACTCTATCAAGCACATAGGTGAAAACTCCTAGTGGAAGCCCAGTTATACCAATAAAACGTGTCTTCCCTGCTTCTTTCAATTTCTGTAGGGCAGGAATTGTCTCATTCACAACCTGTCAGCAAGATTCAAATTCAACCAACTGTGTCTTGTCATGAATTGGTGTTAGATATCAAGCTGCATAAAGTGAGAATGCATTCTGAAACTACATTTAGCTCAGAATAAAGCAAACAGAACCACAAAAAACCAATTGAAGCACATTACTTGGTCAAGAGAGCCAAATTCAATGTCATGGCAGTGCAGTATATCAACATAATCCAACTGCAACCTTGCCAAGCTCTCATCAATGCTCCTAGTTACTCTCTCAGCACTAAAATCAAAGCCCTCTTTATACCGCCCACATTTTGTTGACACAATATATTCATTTCTAGGAACTCCTAGAGCCTTAAGTGCCTTACCAAGCATCTTCTCGGACAATGTCCCTCCATAAAACCTGTAACGGTAGATTATATCATTGCAAGGGATATGTATACTGAAACTCCTATAATAGAAAGCTGCGAACATCTGTGAACCAAGTTGTTAATGATGCCAACGAGAAGGACAAATGATAGAGTCCACAAAAACACAGCAGTCAACATTTTCAATTAGCAGACCACTCCTTTCTAGTTCATTTTCTTACCAACAAAGTGCTCAAGCACAGGGCCGGTCCTGAGATTTTATAGGCCCGGGTCGAAAGAGAAAAAATGGGCCCCTGATATTAATTAAAAATAAATTAAATTTTTTTTTAAAAAAAATTATATTTTTATATGTATTTTTTTAAAAAATAAAAATGGGCCCTGGGCCGGGGCTGCTCAAGCATCGGACAAACTTCTGAAAGGCGATGAAGTTATGCACAATCAGTCGATTATAATCCAAAACCCCAACTTACCCAATTTTCCTCAGAAACCAATCCCGAATAGACTGGACGAAAAGAAAATAATCTTCAACTACAACCGATTATTTCTACGAAAGTCCCAGCACAACCCACCAAAAAGAAGATCAGAAGTGCAAATACTTTCTCCAGTTGTCAATACAGTCTAACATTTAACACGATCACACAATAATAAAGAGGATGTGGTTAAAGAGAGGAGAACCTACGGAGAGGTGTCAAAGAAATTGATACCGAGACGGAAAGCCTCGCGAACGGAGTCAAGAGCATCCTGCTCGGACACAGAGCCGAAGACATTACCGAGAGGAGAAGCCCCGAAACCCACACAGCTGAGCTTCAGACCCGTGTTCCCCAGAGGCCGTAGCTCCAGATTAGGACATGAAGATGCCATTAATGTTGCCGGAGACGATGCTTGTTTGAGGGAGAGGGGCGACAAAATATGCAAGTTATTTAAGATAAGGTTTTTAAAACGTAACAAATAATATTTGTCACAAGTCAGATTTTAACTCCAATTTTTACTTTTTACCTAATTTTTTGAAATGTTTAATGATGAATTCCGGTTAACTATTTATCATCTGTTACCCGAAGTTCTATATGACGTATCACCATTCTAACATTACTCAATTCATAGAATATGCACCACTTCATTATCTTCCTCTTTATCTTTGCAATGCACTACTTGATTAGCGATAGCTTCCCTCTTTCTCTTTGGGTTTACTTGCAATATGATTGTGGCTTCAAAACCCACAATCTATCAAGGCTCGCTAACCGACATCTAGGACAATACTTCCTTCGATGAAATCCTACTATTTCCTTTCTCCGTCGATCGAAACTATCTTGGATTGTAGGAAACCAGCACAGCTTCTCTCTATTACTCGTTTATTATCTAGAGTCCATCCCCTATATATCCTCGCGATCTTAACTGGGCTTAATTTTTCAACACCAAAAAAATATCTAAGTTGAGCAGGAATCACGAACACATGGTCGTTTGATTCAAAGTTTAGGTGAGCTTTTCCATCTTGTTACTAGTTTTTTATACTGATTCCAATCCTCTGCTGTCCCATTGATCTATTCTTCTTTTTCTATCTTGACTTATCTTTGGGCATGTCATTTTTATCTTTTGTTCATAGCTTGTGTTGTGTTCGACCTTATGTTCATTTTTTGTAATTCGGTTGCTTTAAACTGCTCATTTCTTGTCAAGTTCTTCTGTTGATCTAGACTTAAATTAATTGTCAAGCCATGTTGCTTTCAGATTCTTCGTATCGTGATTTGGCTTTTGTTGATAGGTCTCAGCTATTTTGTTGTTGTTATCTTTGAGCAGCTTTCTGGTGATTCTAGTTACCTTCAATTTCCACTTTACTGCATGGATTCATCTATTGCCCTGCATTCCATACATGCTACTTGGGTGGAGTCATGACTGAACTTTGGTTTCCTATTAGATGTCATTTATAGAAGGTTTTTAGGTTTATTGGCTTCTTAGACTTTATAATAAAGGATGGCAACCTCTGACAACACATTTATATTGCCATTATTCATCATCTTCCATAACTCATTTTGGGTTGTTTCCTATAGTGATTACCTTTTAGTCCATATTGTAAGATTACGATTAATTTGTTGAATAAATTTTTAGCTGTGTAATGCATCTGAAATTTTACATATTAATTTTGTTGCTGAATTGGACTTGAATAGACTTCAATAATTTCAAGGCTTGTGATTTCCAAATTCTATATGGTCCATATCTTTACATTTTAAAGTTTTTAAAGACATAAACATCTTTTCTTTATCTTATTAACCTGGATAGTGCAATTTTAGTCCTTTGAATCTCCTTTCTGCTATGACTGTAAAACTCTGGTCATTTGTCAGTAGATATATGCCCTTTAGCATTATCATTTTGCCTTTTAAACTTGATTTTGCTTTCAAAAGAACATGTTTCGTTGTTTTGACATTGTTGATTTTTTTGCAAACCTTATTCGTTGCATAAATGTCGTTGTAATGTTGCTTGTTATGCAGGGCACTTGGGGTGGTGATAACTTGGTAATTTCTAGGTTTTCTCAAGTGGTAATATCAGAAGATTTTACTCAAGTTTTCACAAACAATGCCAAATGATGTATAGATTGAATTTATGGTAAGCTTGGTAGGTTAATGCAAACTCAGCAGAACTGTAAAACTATAACAAGCTGAAAATGTTCCTAACGGAGACATTCTAACGCTTTCAGCTTTCATTTCAAACATGTGTCTTCAACGCTATATCGCAAGGGTTAGGGTTCCGTCACACCCAAAATGGCAATGATAATCGAATAAGAATAAACTCTAAAAGTTTGTTTTCCATCCTATATCTCCTCTCGGATTTTATAGGCTCCGATTCTATTGATTGATTTTGTAAGCACTGTCTCTCTCTCTATCTAAATATTAATTGCGTTGTTTGGTTGCTCAAAGATTCTATCTTTTCATCTTAATTTTATTGGTTCTACTGAGAACTCGTTATTTCAACTTTGCAAATTACGATTTGGCTCAATTTGCGTCTATCACCCAATAAATCTAGCGGTTGTATTTGTATGCTTGCTTGTTTGTTCTTTAGGAGATTTTACAGTTTTTTGGAGTTGTGAGTATAATTGGGGTGATTCAGAATGTATTTTTGGGATTGTAGCAATGAGAAAAGTATGAAAAGCGTAAAGCTTTGTCGTTTTCTTCTCCATTTTTTAAATCAGTTTGATTAATTTCTGACGTGGGTTAGAATTTGACAATGGAACTTGCCTATGATATTCAAGAGTTCCGCTTGTCCCTCGCTTCCTCTTTATGGTTGGCTGCAAGGGCTTTCTTGTTTGAAAAATAGAAGTTGAAAGATGTTTAGCTTGGTCTCTCCGTGATGTTTTAGGTTTTAACTCATAGCTTGTGTTTTCTTCTAATGATGTATTGGTTGATCTTTTATGTGAATGAGTGGTAACATCTGCATTCAGTTGTGTCACTACTTTGCATATAAATTTGTCTCTTCGTGTTGTTTCTGACCTATGTTTTTGATCCAAATGATTTGTTCAAGAAGGAAACTTTATAATGTGTATGCCTTCAAATCTTTTTATGCAGTTTTTGCTTATAATTTGTTTTTGTTTCTTTCCAACTTGCTTTACAGGATGAATTTAAAGACAGAGAATAGAATAGCTGCTATTCTTCTGAAAGAAGGTGCAGGATTACGGAAACAGGTTGAGACGGAAGGTGTTCATGTATATCTTAAAAAACCTACTGTGAGGGGCCGACCAAATTCACGATTCTTGACTGCAACTGTTCTCGGGGTGCAGCAAGGTAAGTTACTTTCTCATTAATCTAGTGCAAGTGGTCAAACTAATTTCATGTCATAAAATGATAGAAGCCAGCATATAATTGTTGAATAAGAATGCGTTGGCGCTATAAAATATTACTTGTCATTGTGCTCAAACTACATTATGCGTTTTCCTTCCCTCGTTCTGGATGGAGGATTAGCAACTAAAAATAAATAGTAGATCCTGAGTACTACCACAACCGAAAACAAATGGGAACGTTGCTTCAGACTTTGCCTGCATCAAGGTCTATAGGCCCAGACATGCATATTTTTAATATTACCCAACATTTTTTTTAGAAATGATCTTATAGTCTTGTTATTTGTGATCATTGTGGTAGCTGTATATTGTGGCACTGATTTATGTCGATCAATTTTCAATTGTGGCCAGCAAATCGAGCTGTGGAAGTGAATGAAATATGGTGAGTCCGACAGAAGGAGCTTGAGCTGGATAATAGACTTAAAAAAAGATCCAGACATGCTAATCATGAGAAAGAACGGGTGGGCATTGATCAATTCCCAAAACACTCAAGGAATAACATGTATTATAGCACCAACGCCTCGGGCTTAGCAAACAAGAGTTTGTTTAATTAAATTCTCATGTATTATAGCACCTACACCTCGTATTTGATTCTTAATTTGGGTGATTGAATTAAATTCTCGTTTTTAGTTTTGTTGTATTTTAAATTTATGTGATTTGTTTATGGTCTTAAATTTTAGGATTAGATTAGTTCCCTCCTTATAGAGATTGACACCTTTAGTATTTCATTAGTAAATCGTGTGCTTGCAGATTATCGATGATTATTAATTAAAACTTACATACAACTAAACTAACGATAAGTTAATTGTTGGGTGGTCTTTCCGAGCCTATGATCACATCATAAACAAATCATCCAATTTGCGTATGTCAATCATTGTGAAAATTTGAAACTTTATGTGGAGAGAGAGGAAAGGAAAGCTTGGAAAGGGTGTTTATGTATTTAAAACATAATAAGGAATTACGAAATTATGAAAAAAATAGTAATAAGATCATTATTCCTAATAATACTTAAAAAGCTATTTTAATTTTTTGTAAATAGAATGAAGACATGTATGTTTCTTGGTAGGGAGGAGTAGAATACTAGTCTTGATTCATTTACTTTTTGGTTAAATTAAATATTGTATCACCCACCAAAATTAAAGAGATCATTAATTTACTCATCGTTTACGACAACACATCTTAACCGTTGAACACTACCACCATCCCTGATTTCGATTATAAACAACCAACTTATAAGTACGTATTAGAGCCCCAAACGATAAACTTATTGGTATTAATACTATTATATTTTAATATAAACAAACAATTAATAATAACTGGTTTTGTGCTTCAGCTTCGCCTCCTCTTCGTCTCTCGTAAATCTCTTTTTTGCGGTCTTAGGTTAGGATTGACACTGCGTCGTTTCATCTCCGTTTCAATTGCAGCTTGTTGTTCTACTTCTCCCTGCCGGTTTTTCTCAACTGGAGCACTGTCACCGGCGTCCCCATCTGTCGTCTATTTGTCCTCCTTCCAGGTACTTATTACTTTTTCTTCCGATTTTAGTGTCGCTGCTAGTTTCGGATTGTTTGTTTCAATGTACTAATCTAGTAAAATGATGTAAGCTGTTTACATCTCCGTTTACATTAGGGTTGGTAGTGGAGGTTTAATATCATAGCATCTTCGGTATAGTAATCAAGAATCTTAGGTAGAGTAATCAAGAACTAGGATGGCCTTTTTAGTGGCTGATCTGACATATTGAGTAGTTAACTGAGATGTTGTTGTTATTATTATTATTATTTGGTGATGCTACCGCTGATTTGTTGTTAGTTTTACTAATTGAATAATGGATGTGAAGTTTGATTTTGAAATTACTTGGGACATATTCGTGTAAATTGAAAAGGCGGTTAATCATCCGGTGGCCTTTTAAAGTTAAAATATTAACTGACTTGTTTCTAAAATATGTTTTACGCTACAATGAACATGTTAATCTTTTTGCTTCAAAACTTTTGTACTGGTTTTACTATAGGTGATTTTAATGAGAAATTAGAATGCTTGATTTTATTAAAGGGGGTTTTGAATTTTTATCTGCACATGGTAATGGCGTATAAATTTGATAAAGAAATGCAAGTTCTCGTTGCTTTTTGCTTCTTTTGGCTGTTTTGTCTTTCTTCTTTTGGCTGTTTTTTCTTTCAGGTACTCTCTCTCTCTATCTAAATATTAATTGTGTTGTTTGGTTGCTCAAAGATTTTATCTTTTCATCTTAATTTTGTTTGTTCTACTGAGAACTCGTTGTTTCAACTTTGCAAATCACGATTTGGCTCAATTTGCGTCTATCACCCAATAAATCTAGGGGTTGTATTTGTATGCTTGCTTGTTTGTTCTTTGGGGGATTTTACAGTTTTGGGTATAATTGGGGTGATCCAGAATGTATTTTTGGAATTTTAGCAATGTGAAAAGTATGAAAAGCGTAAAGCTTTGTCGTTTTCTTCTCCATTTTTTAAATTAGTTTGATTAATTACTTACATGGGTTAGAATTTGACAATGGAACTTGCCTATGATATTCAATAGTTCCACTTGTCCCTCACTTCCTCTTTATGGTTAGCTGCAAGGGTTATCTTGTTTAAAAATAGAAGTTGAAAGATGTTTAGCTTGTTCTCTCCTTGATGTTTTAGGTTTTAACTCATAGCTTGTGTTTTCTTCTAATGATGTATTGGTTGATCTTTTATGTGAATGAGTGGTAACATCTGCATTCAGTTGTGTCACTACGTTGCATATAAATTTGTCTCTTCGTGTTGTTTCTGACCTATGTTTTTCATCCAAATGATCAGTTCAAGAAGGAAATTTTATAATGTATATGTCTTTAGATCTTTTTATGCAGTTTTGCTTATAGTTTGTTTTTGTTTCTTTCCAACTTGCTTTACAGAGCCGGCTGTATGAAAAACCAACTTTCACTTTTCTTTTACATTACCCCATTACATTACACTCGACGACCACCTCTCCGGAAACCCTTCATAAAGCCTTCTCTTAACAGTAGCAGTTAAACCCTTTAATTGATAGAACAAGCATTGTTATTCAATGGAACGAGATTATGATGACGAAGAGACAAAGAAGTGGGCTTGCAGAAGATGTGGTCATATTGGTCTTGACGAATCCGACGGCTTTTACTATTGCCAAGAGTGTGGTGCTCAAGCTGATGACATCATCTTAACTGGTGTTGCCGATGAGGACTTTGTGGATAAGGACGGTGATGGTGGCGCCATGTATAGTGCACGCTTCACTCGTCGCTCTCAGGTTGCTGTTCGCAACTCTCAGCCTAACCTCGCCTCACAGTCTTTGTTTCATCGCACACAAGAGGATGAAGACAACAAGGATATCAAGATAAAGAAAGAAGAGCTAGATTATGCTGACTATTGTTACATGGATGGAGTTGGGCCTACTGAGCCAGAGGATTTTGGGGCGAAGGCAGTTGTAAAGTTGAGTTATGAGGATTACTACAATGAGGTGAGACTTAGGTATGTTATGGGGGTGCAATGGATGATTCAGATGCAGTGTGATGCTCTGGTGGAGAAGTTCAAAGTGCATCCTTTGGTTCCTGGAGTGGCATCTTCTGTGTGGTTAAGGTTTGTAGTTGGGACTGGAATTTTTAAGGATAGAAGGGTTGATGATGTCTTTTTAGAATCTGAGGCTCAAAAACAGGGTAAACACTAGAACCACAATATTTTATTTGTTTCCTTTTAAGTTGTATATTGATGTAGTAATGCTTCGTATGTGGACTTATGATTGATTTGTGCATATACATATATGGACTGTCTAACGCGTCATAAAATTTTCTTGCTCCTACAATCTTATCATGACTATTTTACATACATGCAACTACTCATTTGGTAAAGCAATGATAGAAAATGACCAAGTATGACAGTATGTAATATCATGTTGCTAAATATTTTTTTAGCCAAGGAAGCACACATTTTTCTTTTAGCCAAGCAAGCACACATTTTCCAATTCTATCACATATTCACAATTCAAAAACCTAACAATAAAATCAAAAATTCAATATTGTCGCATATTCACATCTTCACAAGTCAACATTCCAAACCCTTCAAAACTCAATAACAAAATCAACAAAGAGAAAAGAAAAGACCCAGTGTTGCCAACTGAAAGATACACTCAAAACCGAATTTTCAGTTTCTCAAAACCTAATTTTTAGTTTCCAAAATGTCAACCCCCTCACTTCACTCCACCTCTCTGCAAAAAGCTCGAAGAACACCTCTTATCAACACACACAAATTCCTTAATCTAAACACACACACACTCACACACACACATACCTAAGAATCCATATCCAGCAAAATGAAAAGACCATAACGAACACCTACCTCTTCAGTTTCATGATAAACAGATGCCAGCCTGTGAAGATCGTGCTACGTGAGTGAGGTGCTGCATGAAGATAGGAGACGCAGTGTGATTGAGGTAAGTGAGGTCTACGTGAGTGAGGTTTGCGGTCTGCCTGAGTGAGGTGAGTGAGGTCTGCGTGAAAATAGAGGGGTATGGGTTGTCCAAGAGAGAGGATTATTCCCAGTTGCGTCAAATAGGTAAAGGGGAAGGGGCCCTGTCTTTGGTTATTCCTTAATGTAAGGAATATGTAATCTATGGCAATGTTATTCTGTGGATCAAAAATTAAACCAAACAAAAGAACAAATAATACGTAGGAATAGGAGGGTAATAGAACTCAACCAAATAGAATGTAAGTGTCACCAATTTTCTTTCCACTGCATGCCTGTGTTGCCTCAAGCTCCTTTAATATATTCCTCTGCACATTCAGGTTTGATGACAGTAGTCAAAAGAACAAACTTAAAGCTAAAGAGGTTGTGTCATTTCCTGCAAGAATGAAGTTGATTACTGTGTCCCGGAGAAATTTAGTTGATCTGCCAAAGTTTCCAGTGAATCGAGAAACGAAATCCTCGTCCTTCTTATTTCTCTTTCCTTCCATTCTCAACTGTATAATCAGATCAACAAATTCAAGAACAATCCTGATCGATCTTTTGAGCTTTCTTTTGGCTCCCAAGTTGAAAAACTTCTTGAATTTCCATGTTAATGGAAGCACACTCAATAACCTGTTGGAAGACAAGATTCAGCCTTTTCAAAAGCTTTCGTGAACTCGCTACCAGCTGTTCCATCACTGCCAAGACATGCAGGGTCAACGTCTTTACATATATTATCAAACACAAACCTCTCTAACAGGTCCTGCAAATCCACCACCACCCTCATCTCCACAGCTTTTGATAGAATTGAATTCAACCTCGTTGAGATCTTTACGCTGACCATAAATAATTAAATAAGATTTTAATATTTCAAAAAAAGGGTCCCACCTTGCCATATTAGATCTGACGTGATAATGTGAAACTTACAAACGAAATGAAAAAATATATAAAAATGTCATGTTGTGCTGACTTAGCACGCAACTAATAGCGTCAATATTTAGCAATCTCTAATTTCGTTAAAATGTGGTTAAATTTTAACATTTTTTAAATATTAGAATCTTAAATGTTCTCTCTAGAATGTTAGGGTTAAATTTGTCGAATGTAAAACTTAGAGATAAAATTGGCCATTTTCTCCTCACACAATTAGTTTAGTTGTGTATTCAAATTGAGTCTTTTCAATTTCTTATTATATTTGAACTTTTTAATTTTTGAACTCTATTTACATCGTAAATAGATATTTGGCAAAGGCCTACAAAATTTGTTAAATATATGAAGGATTGATGGAAAATATAATTTATTATTTAAACTAAACAATAGTGAAATGTTAAAGTTCTTTAAACATTCTAAAATATTTGAATTTAAATTAAAATTTAGGAAATTCAGAATCTCAGAGAAAATAACTGACTCTTTCTGCTAGCTTCAATCTTCTGCTCCTCATATTCTGCCAGCTTGTATGCCTCATCCAGTGTTTGATGCATAAACATAAGAGCACAGTGGCGAATTTCGTCATTAAGACTGTTGATAAAACTGTGAACAAAATGCATTGCACTCGGGAGGGGGTTAAACTCTGCCATGCTAGCCTGTTGATAATTAAACAAATCCATGTAATTTACAATGGAACCCTTTTGTTTCAGTTGTTTAAAGGTCACAGTGATATGTCCTAGGTCCTGTTTTTCATACTTGGCCAAATGGCCCTCTGTAACTCATCCCATCCTGAAAATTTGTAAACTGACACTCCACTTTTTCATCGAAGTAGAGAGTAGTTAGTTGGTTCTCTCATGTTCTAAGGTGTTATAGCATTGGAAGTGTTAGCTCAAGGCTTTTAAATTAATGATTTTGATGATAACAATCAATAATACTTAATTACATCTTAAAATTCAAATTTATTTAGCTGGATTATCTCATTTATTAAAAAAGAAAACAATATATAAAGAGGTTATATAATTTAGTTATCTGTTTAAATGAAAAACATCTAACAATTCTTATCTTACAAGAACCAATCTAACAAACACATTCAAATCAGATACAGTTCAACAAATTTTGGGTTCCTATCATTTCTGCACGAACGAAGGATCCTGCTATTCACCTGATTCGACAGTTTGCTTCCAGACACAGTCAAAAAACTATCTAAACAACAGATATTTGAAAATTTTGTCAAAGATAGTGAGGAAGACATTTTAACATATTCAAAGTCGATCAGTTAATGATAAAATTGAAGCAACGACTAGTTAAAGGGAATTCATATTTAAAGGACAGATACTACATTCAATTTTTTAAAAAATAGATTTTAGAAATACATCAGTAACATCAATACTTATTCTCAAAAGTTACACTTTATACCCTCTGTGCTTTAGAAAGTGAAAACACTCTATCGACAGAGAGATCAATATTCAATAAACTCATACTACGCAAATCCCACTTTCATTTGTTGAGAGCTTGTAGAGACTAGTTAAATACTACTAGTGTGGAAGGTTGAAGAACCTTGAAAAAGATATACTTGTGAGCTTAGAGTGGATATTTTTAGTGAAATACTCAAGTTGGATACTTAGGGACTAGACATAGGCTTGATTATAAGCTGAGTCAATATAAATTAGCTTTGTCATTCTTTCTCGTCTCTTAACTTTTAAATTTTCGGGTTATAACTACTGTTGTTTTCAAATTGTAAAAGACTCCTTTTATTTTAAATTTTAATATCCACCTATTATCTATATGAATTGATAGTAACTTGCAGAAATTTTCAAGTCACACACAATTCACCCCCTTACGTATGTTTTCTTTATCATTCGGTATCAAAGCTCGGTTTCACATTTATTGTGTTTGTAGCTACAAACAACTTGAGAATTTTTGAAGGATAATATGTCACAAAGCCTCCTTATTTTAATGGAAACAACTATCCTATTGAAAGGAAAGAATGAAACTTTATCTCCAATCTGTGAATATTGCTGAATGCTAAAGCAAGACATCGTCTGTTACATGCACTCTCTCTAAAAGAATATGAAAAGATATCCTACTGTTCTACAACAAAGAAAATGTGGGACAAGTTACCTTCGAAGGAAAAAATGAGGTAAAGAAACATAGGATGGATCTTTTAGTGCATTAAGAAACTATTAGTATGGAATAAGGAGAGACCATAGACAAATTCCTTGGACGATTCAAAAACATTATCACAGCCTTGAAGAAATTGGGAAAAATATATCCCAATGAAGAGCTCATAACAAGGATTACGATCACTGCCAAAGGAATGGAGACCCAAAATAACAGCTTTAGAAACTATAAAGGATAGACAATATTTCTCTTGATTGGTTAAGAGGAAACTTGGTGATCTATGAGGTAGAGCTCAAGCGAAATGAAGGATCCTCTTATAGAATAGGAATGGCTCTAAAAGCTACTGTTTCAATGGTGATAAAAGGGACGCTAAGTTGTAGATAGAAGAAGATGATGAATTCAATTTTATGGTCAGAAAATATGCATGTTTTTACAAAAAGAAGTTGATAAAGAAAAGAGAAGGAAACAAGAAATTTGGAAACAATAGGTCAAAAGGAAACAATAGTTCATATAATACTCAAATTATATGCTATCACTATAAGAAGTCTGCACACACAAGACTAAAATGTCCCCTTTTTCTTCAAAAGGACAAAACATAAAATAGAAAACCTTGAAAGCAAGCTATGACTACAACTTGGACTGATGAAGATTTTAAAAACTTTGATGAAGAAGAGCCTGAAGAAGTAAGCAATGTTTATTTTATGGCTAATTCAGGAAAAGATGAGGTATATAGTTTTGACTCTGATATTAAATTTGATGAACTAAAAGATGCATATCATGAACTGTATGCTTAGTATAAGAAATTAATTGTGCAGTATTTCAAGAAGGTTGAGAAGTCTAAAAACAATGATGCATCTTTGAAGATTTTGAAAATTTTGATGAAGAAAAGCCTGAAGAAGTAAGCAATGTTTGTCTTATGGCTAATTCAGGAGAAGATAAGGTATATAGTTCTGACTCTAATATCGAATTTGATGAACTAAGAGATGCATATCATAAACTGTATGCTCGGTATAAGAAATTAATTTGCAGTATTTCAAGGAGGTTGAGGAGTCTAAAAACAATTATGCATCTTTAAAGAATAAAATTAAATCATTAGAATTAATGAATAAGAACCTGTTATCTAAGCATATGTCTATTGCTAAGATTGAAAAAGATTATAAGCAAAAGGTATCTGAAAAAGAATTTTTGAAAGAAAAAGTAACTCAATTAGAAAATTTATTACTTGAGAATGATTGTAAAGGTTCTAAAAAGGTAAAAAAAAATAAAAAGAAAGAGTTGATGAACTAGAACTTGAAAAAGAGAAATTTGCTAGAAAAATCATATCTCTAGAAAATGATCTAGCTAATTTTATTGATGGAAAGAATAATATTTATGCATTAATTAGTAATAGTAAAGGTGTCTTTGATAAAGCAGTAATAGGATATGATGAAAATAATAATATTAAGTTGTATAATAACTTCTTAAAACCAACAGTAGCCATAATCAAAAAGGCAGTAAACTGTTGCATGAAAAAAATGATATTAACTCTCATTCATTTATTTTATACTACTACTTTAGCAAATATGGACATATTAGTCATTCTTATAACATACGTAGAATGAATAAATTATTTAAAATATATGTTTGGAGACCAAAAGGTTAGATTACTAACTTGAAAGGACCCAGAAAAGTTTGGGTACCTAAATTAAGATAGTACATTCTGAAGATATGCTTCAAAACAGTGACAAGAGAAAATCAATGGATAGTTGACAGTGGTTGTTTAAGACATATGATAGGTGAAATATTTCACTTCAACTATATTGAAAGCAAAGATGGAGGTAATGTTGTCTTTGCAGATAAAAACAAAGCAAAGGTCACTGGAATTGGTAAAATTGATGCCTCGAACTCTACTTCTATTGATAATATTCTCTATGTTAATGGTTTGAAACATAACCTATTGAGTGTAAGTCATTTATGTGATAAGGGATATAAAATCACATTCTATGCATCTCATTATGAAATAATAGATAATCATAATGATAACATTATGCTTGTAGGTCCTAGAAATCAGAATATATATTGTGCTCAACTAGAAGACATATCTTTTTAAAAAATTAAATGTTTTTTCTCTAGAAAAGGACTCATTAATCTAGCATAGAAGAATTGGACATGCTAGCATGAGCATCTTATCAAAACTATCCAAAAATGAATTAGTAAGAGGTTTACCAAATTTAACCTTTGAAAATAATCAAGTTTATGAAGTATGCTTAAAAGGAAAACAAGTTAGAAGTAGCTTTCCACCCAAAAATGTAATATCTACTAACCAACTGCTCGAGCTTATAAATATGGATTTATTTGGTCCTACTAGAATTCAAAGTTTTGGTGGTAAACATTATGGTTTTGATAATAGATGATTATTCTAGATTTATATTATTTCCTAGCAAATAAGGATAATGCTTTTCAAGTCTTTGAGAAGTTTTGCAGAAAAATTCAAATTGAAAAAGGGTACTGCATTACTTCAATTTGAAGTGACTGTGGAGGAGAATTTGATAACAAAAAGTTTGAAGATTTATGTGATGATAATGGCATATCTCATAATTTTTCATGTCTAAGGACTCATTAGCAGAACGGAGTTGTTAAGAGAAAGAATAGGACCCTTGTTGATATGGACAGGACCATGCTATGTGAAAGTGGTATATCTCATTGCTACTGGGTAAAAACTGTGTCTACTATCTGTTACATTATGAACAGGCGTCTTATAAGGCCTATTCTCAAAAAGAACCCTTATGAGCTGTGGAAAGGAAGAAAGTCGAATGTTTCCTACTTTCAAGCTTTTGGTTACAAGTGTTTTGTGTTAAATAATGGTGAGGACAGCCTTGGCAACTTTGATTCAAGGTCTAATGATGCTATTTTTTTAGGTTACAACACCACTAGCAAAGGATTTAGAGTCTATAACAAAAGAACTAAGAGGATAGAAGAATTAATATATGTTGTATTAGATGAAGCACTACCCTTAACAACAGTTACTGATTCGGATGATGAAGAGCATGTTTTGGTCCCTAAAGATACACCATAAACTTAAACTACACCAATAGTGTCTTTAGATTCACAAGATCAAGAAGCTCCTTTTGGAGTTAGGACAGAAAAAGGCTCCTTCTCTAAGTACACCTAGACAGGCACTTATGCAATAAAGGACACCAGATTTTCATAGTAGAAGGACACTAAGAGAATGGAGAGTTCTTGATACATTTCGGTATATTTTAGGAGACCTTTTAGAACGTATAAGAACAAGAGCATCCTTCAAAAACAATTGAAGAGTCTCTTACTGATAAAAGCTGGACTGCAATTATAAAGATGAACTAAATCAATTTGACAAGAACCAGGTTTGGAATCGGGTACGTTATCCACAAAACAAATCAGTCATTGGGACTTGTTGGGTATTTAGAAACAAACTTGATGAAAATAATAAGGTGGTAAGAAATAAAGCTAGACTTGTAACTTAAAGTTATAAACAATAGGAAGGTATTTATTTTGATGAGACTTATACACTTATCGCTAGACTAGAATCTATCATAATTTAACTTGCTTTTGCATGCTATAGAAATTTTAAAGTATTTCAAATGGATCTCAAAAGTTCTTTCTTAAATGGATATATTAATAAAGAAGTGTTTTTTAAGCAACCTCCAAGTTTTGAGAATGCAGATCATCCAGATTATGTGATGAAATTAACAAAAGCTTTATATGGCCTAAAGCAGGCTCTTTGAGCATAGTAAGACAGGTTAAGTAACTTTCTGCTTGAGAATAATTTTGAAAGAGGAAAGGTAGATAAAACCCCATTTATTAAAAAAAGGAAAATTACTTGCTCATAGTTTAAATATATGTTGGTGACATAATATATGGTACTACTATTCCATATTTTTGTAAAGAATTCTTAACTTTGATGCAGGAGGAGTTTGAGACGAGTATGATGGGGGAACTATCCTTCTTCCTTAGATTGCAAATTAAGCAAATAGAAAAAGAAAATTTTATTAGTCAAGACAAGTACACAAAAGAACTTATCAATTTAAAATTGCCAAACCTATGGGAACTCCAATGTATGCTAGAACTAAGCTTAACAAGGATGAAGTAGGCGAAGCTACTGATGAGACAAAATACAGAGGAATGATTGGTTCACTTCTATATCTCACAAGTTCAAAACCAGATATTATGCTTTGTGTATGTCTTTGTGCACGCTTTCAATCAAATCCTAAAGAAAGTCATTTTTAAATAGTCAAGAGGATTTTTCGCTATCTTATTGGAACCATGAACTTTAGACTATGATATCCAAAAATTGATTCATATAATATGCTTGGCTAAAAGCACAATTGGCTATTATCAATTCCTTGGTGGATGTTTAGTCTTTTGGTCTTGCAAGAAACAAAATTACACAACACTTTTCACAATTGAAGCAGAAATACGGTAGCCGCTAGTTGTTTCACTCAAATTTTATGGACGAAACATCAATTCCAAGATTTCTCTCTAAACTTTAGTCATATTCCTATATTATGTGATAGCACAAGTGTAATTAATTTATCTAAAAAACCTGTGCATCATTTTAAGACTAAGCATATAGAAGTTAAGCATCACTCTCTTAGAGATCATGTCTTAGATGGAACAACTAAATTATTGCATGTTAATATTGAAAATCAAGTAGCTGATATCTTTAGTGAACCACTTTCAAAAGATAGATTCTATGTACTAAGGAAAGAGCTTGGAGTGCGCAAATTATAATATATCTAATTATGTTAGAAGATTTTATGTTACTCTCTTTTGTAGATATTAACAGGCTCCTTTTAGAATGTTACTTCAAAGGCTTATATCAATTCAAAAAGGCAAGAGTAACCTTGTCCAGAAGGTGCAGTTACTAAACAATGTAGTTTCAAGTTTTGAAAACACGCGCACAGAACTATCAGTTTTTTTTAGTACACGACTCACAGAAGATGGGGAAGCGATCACACTTCTAGGAACATGTGCGATCTTTCATCTTAACATGAAACCCACTCTTAGAAACCATTTGGCATATCATGAAACGGTTCCTTCCTTAAACTTATCTTCGTCGGCCCTTGAAGCTCCTTCTTTCTTAATGCAATCAAACTCTTCCTTTCTTAAATCTCTCAAAACCAAAATTTCCAGCATCTTTCTTTGAAATGGCATGAACAAAATCCAAAACTTAAAAAGAAAACAAGGAAACCCACTTCTAGCCATGGCAAAACCTTACGCCATGAATAAGATTATGAAACTTTTGTTTCTGAACCTCCCATCTTACCCACACCAGAATCATCAAAAACTCATACTAAACCCACTGCTTCCTCTTCGTTAAAAAAGTTCCAATTTTTAGAGAAGTCCACACAGAAACAGAAGGAACCCTTACACACATATGAAAGAAAGAAGAATGTATCATCATTTTCTTCATCGGAAGAAATGACTTCGAATTCATCTACCTAACACCATAAATTAAAGACTAAATGGCGATACCTCTCAAAAGAACTGAAGTGGAGAAAGCCCTATCTCTCACAACTCAAACCCTAGTTTGTCAAAAGAAAAAGAAGAGGATTTTTCAAGTGAAAAGGAGCCTACTTGTGTAGAGAATGCTTCCAATAAGGGGGAGTCTCCTATTGTACTATAGAAAGTATGTACTAACTATCATTCTCTAGCTATAAGATCTTATTCTCCATTGTTCATGCCTTCACTGTAGCATCCCGGTTCCGTAGAACGGGTCGGACCAGAGAAACGGGTCCAAGT
>JANZXP010000196.1:35102187-35115358 GCA_027576715.1 Erythroxylum flavicans
AATGCATGCATATGTCACTATACATTTATACACTCCTAAACATGACAATTTACCAATATACCCTTCCTATTGGTGAGAGGATGTTACATAGGATATGGAGTTCATATGATAGAATCATCAATCTCTTCATTATCCAATTGAGGGAAGAATTGTGCCAGAGTATCAAAACCTTTTAAATTCCCTCTCTATCATTGACCATTGTAGATCAAAGATGAAACTTTAAGATTAAGAGGAATTCTGTTTCTCAAGTGTTGTACTTGAGGATTAAGAATAATGGGAATCGAATCTAACTAGTTATCATACAAAATCCATGCTCTTTCTCCATTTCCAATCCTGTGTTTAATACAAGGATAAACAAAGTCTCTTATCTTCATCATCTAGTTAAGAATCTAAGAGAACTCCTTAGCACAAGAAGCCTGCCAGAAATTCATATTTTTGAGGTGATACTATTGTATTTGCTTAACCCAAAGTGCATGTGATCAGTGTATAGTCTCCAAAGCCTTTTGCACATTAGGATTTTTTGCATCGTCGAAATAGAAATGATCACGAGGCCTCCAAGTTTCTTAGGTATGGTAACCTCACTCCATTTTATGTTTGCATTCTTTGAGGTTTTTAGTTTTGCCTAAACATAGAAATGCTTTCATGATTCTATCTACCTCTTTAATGACCTTCCTTTGGCAATGCAATGCGAGCAATCCAATATAGATATAAGCTACTTAATATAAAGATAATAAAGGTGATAACATGATTATCAACTAGTTTCCTTCGTTTGAGTTATTGAATATGGTCCCCCTTTTATGTTTATCTTGAGTAACGAGGTTTTCTGGGTAAAGGGTGTCACATGTTTTATTTGTGTTGGATTCCTTTTGGCGTGTGAAACATTTTCGCTGCATATATGTGCATACTATTATTATGTATTCGTATTAGTTTTAGTTTTATCTTTATCATTATGTATTATCAGTATTCTATTATTAGTATTTTGTATTTGTATCTTCATTATTTGTATTCTTTGTAGCTATTTTATTTGGTTTTGTTTTATTCTATTTCTTTATGTACTTATTTAATTTTATTTATCTCCACGCTTAATGTATCAGTTTTCATCAGCATCACTTTTTATTGTCACATCTACATTGTGGGTCTACCGGAAATAGCCTCTCTACTATGTAGGGGTAAGGTTGCGTACTATCAGACCTCTCCAGACCCCACTTCATTGCAGGATTTCAAGCTGGGTGATGATGATGATGATGATGAAGGGTGAGCCTTGCAGCATAGGAAAGAAACATGTTATGCTAAGCATTTACTCTTGGCTTTATTATTCTATAAGGGGTAAACAATCATTAAGCTTTGGTTTGGAAGAAGTGACTGGGACTCCCAGCATAGGAAAGAAACCTGTTTTGCCAAGCATTTATCTTATTCTTTATGTGAGACCCAGTAGATTCCTAAATATGTTGACAACGATTATAAATTATAATTATAATTCATAATTAAAATTTGATAAATTAAAACTCCTTTTATTTTTTAATTCTCCAATTAAACAATTTATAATTATAGATCAAGATTGGCGTCTAGCAGCACATCGTGACTACCCAAATATTTAGTGATGTCAAATTAGTTTTGACTAACCTTCCCGTATATGATTTTTTTCGTATAATTTAATCCTTTTATCATATAATGTTTCGATTTAGACATAGAATATGAAATTAATGTTTACTCTATTTTGAGTCCAACCATATCGGTTCTCTGCTATTAGCTATTGATTCAATTAATGACATTTGTAAAATATTTATAAATGTAATTCTACCTCAGTCAAGGATTTCTCGATTCAATATTAATCGAGAAAAGCAGAACATTCTCCTTAATTACTTTAGACGGATGAAATCTTAATAACTTAGCTACCTCCGTATAATTCATAGCTATCCAATGACAACCGAATGAGCTATCCATGATTAGAATAGGTTATAGTATTATCAAACATAACAATCCCTATATAAGATAACTTTGGAGACCTCACGTCAAAGGATCACTTATACAATCATTATAATGATAATTTCCATAGACATACAGGTAATGTTCTAATTAGAATTTTCATATTGGGTCAGTTTAGTGAACTTGTTTTCTAATAAGCACTAATACATTTGTTTAAGTATCTCCATACTTTAACCTTCAAGATCGACTACTTTCTTCATAAGGAAGAATATAAAGTGCGCTAGTCTTTTTATGTTCTATTAATTGCTAATCTTAATAGAACAATGATTTGGAACAATTTAGGGATGATACATACATGCAATATAAATCTCATAATTATAATATCGTTATAATTTCATTTGCAATGTATAATTATCTTATGGACTTTATCATATACATCTAAACATGTGCAAGATAAAGAATGTCTTTAAATTATTTTGTCACTAAACTACAACCAACTTATTGACTGTAGGGCATAAATCAACAAGTTTAATATCAGTCCATTTACGTATAAATGCCCTAATCAAGCTCAGAACTGGATATTAAATAAAAAATGTTTTTATGGGATTATTATCCTTTTTAAAAAAAAGTAAAATGAAAATATAGGATTATTATAGACCTCTTCTGGTGCGTCAAAAAGTATAAATATATATAAGATCTCAATCGCATTAAATAGGGATACTATATGGTTAAGAATATTATTTCATATATTTCAATTATTTGTACATGACATATAAAGTTTGTGATTAATTTGACTGAAATTTATTAACATAACCACCCGATAATTAATTTTTTTATTTTCAATAAATATTTTTATAACACCGCTACCCATAATAATCCATGTTAGGATTTCATGATTTAAACGTTAGTTCTTACGCATTGCAATTGGACTAACTCAGTTTTTCTCGTGTTTTAATAATCTACAATGTAATTCCATAGTCACAGTAACTAACTACACTCAGAGCCATTTAGGAGTCTATGAATTAAATTTCGATATGGGCTGATGTTTTGTATTACTTTTAAAAAAATGATTATCTTCACAAATATATAAAAAAATGCTAAAAGTGTTATTAAAGGCTTTGTTTTTCTTTAAATGAGGCATGGGATGATGCGAACGTGGCATATGTAAAGCCCTAAAATTATTGAAAAGAAACTGTTCTGAATCAAAAATAGCATATTAATAAAGTAAGATTAAAAAGAAATAGAAGAGTTCACACTGAAATCGTACGTCATCTATTCTGTCTTAAATAGTTAAGACAGAAATCTAATCAAAGTCGGGGTTATGGATCATGATAATAACAAAACCACCGTTACAAGCAGATCCAGATCGAGCTTTTGAAGATATCCAAAGTCGGAAGTTTCTTTTCCAGGTAATGTTGGTTTTTCCAGTGTCTAAGGTGTTGGGTTGTGGAGTTTTCTTAGTAATGAGAATTTCCTCTTCTTTTTGATGCCGGGGTTATGCCTAAGTTTGGTTGCTGGGGTCTGGAATCATTCATAGATTGGCCTTCACTTGTAATGGGTATTGGGTATTCAATTGCGCTCAAAGTGGTGTGTTGTTTTTGCCCACTTGGAAATTAAGAGCACCAAGATATGGGATCCATGGTGTGGATTGTATGATAAACGTTGTCATATTTATAATGATTACGATAAAAGGTGCTATCTTTGTTATAATTAAATTAGGAGTTTTTGTTTGGTGCTCTAGGAATAAGTAACAATGTCGCGGCGACCGGGGAACCCAGGTAGGCGTTTAGCAAATGGGGGAGGGATCCCCTTTATCAGTTCAATGAATTCCAGATCACGCTCCTCACCATTATTGTCCATCGGACTCGTGGTTGTGGTGAGTTTCTTGGGTATTTTGTCTATTGCATTTTAAGTCTTTGGCTTTATATCATAAACAATGATATTGGTTGACAAAATAAGCAGACTTGGTTCACTAGAAGCATCCCTTTGTCTCTGGGAACAATTATTGACATAGGAGCATGGATGCCTACTTAACTGGTTCAGTTTTTGTATAAAAACTAATAACGTGGTTTCTTGGTCTGTTTCAGGGTGCAATTCTCCTTATTGGTTATTGTTACAGTGGGTCAGGTTTGTACTTACTGAGCAAGTCTTGCTCCAGGAACTTTACTTTTGTTGTTACTTTAGATTTATAAACTTCCATTCGCATACCAGTAAACCTATATTTTAAACTCTTTGAAGTTTGAGGCTTCTAAGGATCACCAATTCTTTTTTTTTTTGGTACCATTGGTCTTACTTTTACTGTCCACAATAAAGTTTCAATTGAGTCTTTAATATTCTTGTCACAGGTGGACAAATTGCAGATAGGGAAGCTGTGAGTCGACTGGAAGGTAAATTTTTTGTGATATTCATATGTTTTCTTCCTTGTTGGAAGTTGCGTAATTTTATTATGTGGCTTCAAGGATGCCAATTTATATCAGATGTTTATTTGGCTTGTTCTTTGGATTTATTTATTGAGTAGGCAGTTCTTTTTAGACTTCATGTTGCTGTTTACGCTTATTCCTGACTAAAAAAATTATGTTGGAGTTTGAACATGAGTCTGTATCCGTGGCTTATTCACCTATTTTATGCCATAATTCTTGTCCGAGAGCATATTCAATTTCATTTGTACGTTTAATTCTTTTTACCATGTACAAATCAGCAGCAAGAGGGAGGTTCATTCTGTTCAATAACTTCGTGGGGTTAAACAGGGCTTCACATAACTGACTTGTTTTAAACTTTTATTCCAAGATCTATGTAATTTCTTAAGTTGAAATTTGGCAGTTCACAGTCCAATTGTGGTTGACCTGGTTCTTTACTTTTATGTTTTAAAGGCTCGCACAACCTCCGAGCTTTTAATTGAGCAATGCCATTAATCATTCCAATTTTAGTCCGTAGGCTTAATTCTTGCCGTGTATGCCTAAAAGAATAGTTAGGAGAGTCAAAACAAGATTTTGGCAGATATTACTTATGTTAAACTTTTTATTATCATCTGCATACTCCGGCAGTTGCTTTCATAAATGGTCATGTCACTGCTGAACACGTTTTTCCACAGCAGAAGTTTAATATCAAAAGGGCTCTTTTGACCCACTATCCTATGCTTTTCTATCGTCTAGATCAAAACATATCGTTGGCAAAAATGCTCTCACGTATTGAAATTTTGTGGTTATGGTCCTTTTACTTTTATTCTTGCAGAAAGCAACCATTTTTAACTATTTTGACTGAGATGACATATGTTTGGGAATTTTAGACATTTACAAATATTCCAGAGTTTGTACTTATTCTCTTTTATCATAAAGTAACGGATTGAAATCAACATTTTCACCCTGTGAAAATCTGGTATTTAATATTATTGTTGTGCTATCTGTTGTTCTTTCTGGTAAGGTAGTCTCTAATAAATGAAGCAACAATCTGAAGATTTCAAGTATGTGTATCCAGGAGCTGTCTCATGCACTTTAGAAGCGCAAAGAGCGTTACCTGTACTAAAGAAGGCTTATGGTGATAGCATGCGAAAAGTGCTACATGTTGGTCCTGATACTTGTTCAGTGGTATCAAAGTTATTAAAAGAAGAGGATACTGAAGGATGGGGTGTGGAACCTTATGATTTGGATGATGTAGATGGCACCTGCAAGAGTCTTGTTCGCAGAGGTTTTGTTCGTGTTGCTGATATTAAATATCATCTTCCATACCGCTCAAAATCATTCTCTATGGTTTTGGTGTCGGATGCTTTGGATTACTTATCTCCAAAATATCTCAATAAAACGCTCCCAGAATTGGCAAGGGTGGCTAGTGACGGCATTGTTGTGTTTACTGGTACTGGGGCAAAGTCTTGTGTTTATATATTTATTTTATAGCCTTCTGATATTTAGCAATTGTCAAGACAGCCCAAGTCAAAATATTTTGATGATGGACCTCATTCCACGATAATTTATTTCGGTGACACTCCATGGTGTAAACTGTTTAAATAGTATTTTGTGGTTTCTACAAGTCCTCATTCTGTTTACCACTGTGTAAACTACTCTTCTGTAAGACCAACTTCTTATTTGTTTATGTTCTGTTATTAGTGACTTTAAGACTGCTGCTCTAGAATAATCGTATTGGTTTTTCCAGACATTTTATTGGTGGACGTCTGAATTTGAGTTTTCTTTTGAAATCATTGATATTTGCTGATGTTTATTTTCCTTTTTAAATTTTATGTAGGCCTTCCAGGTCAGCAAAGAGCTAAAGTTTCAGAGTTATCTAAGTTTGGTCGTCCGGTAAGTGTGGTTCATTTGTTGAAAAATCTTGTTCATTGTTTGGCAGCTTGGCATCTTTCTTCCACATCCGAGCATGACCAATTTAATTGACTATATGGGGATTGGATTTTAGTCTATAAGTTAATGAAATGTTGGTTGTATGCAATATGCATCCAAAAGCCTTTGGGAATTATGCTGGGAGCTTTTAAGAAGTATTAAGTGTTCAGAGCTGGTCAATCTGCGAGTGATATTAGGTAGAAGAAGGTCAAAAAATGTTCTTCTACCCATCTTTGAGGCCATTGTATGCTTAATCGAGCTGATTGTTTTTAAATAGCAATGAAATTCTAGAATTGATGTTTTAAATGTTATGTCCTTCACTCATATCATCTTTTGTTTTATGATGCTTTGAAATTTCTATTTCTATGAAATGAGTGAATAAAAGGAAGCGTTACTCTAGAAAAATAATTAAGTTTTTTTTTTCTTTTTTTGTGATATTGTGAAGGCTAAATTTCGGAGCTCATCTTGGTGGATAAGGTTCTTCATGCAGATTAGCTTAGAAGAGAATGAGGGTGCTGCCAAGAAGTTTGAGCAGGCTTCAATAAAAAGGTCATATAAGCCAGCTTGCCAGGTTTTCCACCTCAAGGCATACCCTTGAAAATTTTGGTTTCAGGATCCCAGCATCCCTATGTCAGCATCTAAGGAAACAATGTTGCAAATGCATGCCTTATATTGATAGGTAAATTATTTTGTGAAAGATCACCTTTCACTTTGTTTTCGATAATGATACAGTAAATTGTTATATTTAAGGGCAAGAGCCGCATGCAGGAATTATCATATAGGCCTTTGCTCCCTGATGCAGCTATTTGTTGTCGTTAAATTATAGTTGTGATAGCATTTGTTATCCTAGATCAATCTTTTGAAATCAAATTTTATTTATGAATCAAGTTTCTTCTTTGTGATAGTGTCTGATTGAAACTACAGATAGGAAATAGAAATTTTATTTGCATTTGTGATTGCAAGAATCTGAAGCACCTTACGGGGAGAACAAGATTTCACTACAGTAAAACAAATGATTTGGATCCTAAAAAACAAGACCAACACCAGGAATTTAAACCCTCAAAGGTAATAACCAGCTGTTAAAATTTTAGAGAAGCATGTAATAAAATAACTAGATGGCACCGATTGCTTTAGTTGAGATGTTCTTCTATAAGGGATTTGATAGGGATGTCAATGGGCCGGGGCTGGCCGGGCCGACCGAGGCAGCCCATTGACATCCGATCGGTCGGCCCGGCCTAAAAAACAGTGGGCCGCGGGCTGGGATAACCCGGTCCGCCGATGGCCGACCGGCCCGTGGTTCGCCTGTGGCTTGACGGGCCAAGGGCGGGCCGGGTCAAACTCTGTCTGTCTATATTTTTTAAAATAAAAATTACAAAACAGCGTCGTTTTAGACAAAAAGACGCCGTTTTGTAGGGCTACGGGTCGGGCCGGGTAGGCCTGTGGCTCCTACGGGCTAATCACGGTTGGCTCACAACCCGCCTATAGCCTACCAAATTCAGGCAAAAAAACGAGCTGGGTTTAGCGGGATTGACATCCGTAGGATTTAAAGAGTAAGGAAGTGAAGCACCCAAAAAGTTAATATAAGTTGACTTGGTAATTGCCATGTCATCTTCATATGATTTTTTGTTTTTTTTTATTTCCTTCTAAATAAGTACATCCCTTCCCAAAAAGTAGGAAGCATAACTATTTTCTTTATTTTCTGCCCAGGGCCCTACCCCATTAGGGGCCCACTTTTACTGTCACGACATTCTCTTGCAAGCTTTCTTTATTGTCTTTCAACTACTTTCCAAAGCACACACTCGTTAGGAGCCCACTTTCACTTACATTTTAGATCATTCCAACGTTCATTCTTTTAATAATTGGAGGCTATTAAATGCCATTTAATAATTACAAAGGAGAAAAAGAGATAATTTTGGGTTGATATAATTCCCATATTACTACATAATCTTTTCACCTTCCAAAAACTAACATTAATTTTTATCCTCTTGTACTTATAAATTCATTTGAAGTTTCTTACAATCTAATTTTTTTTTATGACCATCAACATATAAGTCTAAAATACTTCAACTCAAAATTTACATCAAAGGAATTTTCAAATTCTGACTCCTAAGTTTTGAATGATAATTTAAAAGGAAAGTTTATAAATTTTTAATGTATTTTTAACTTACCAAATATTTGAATATATTATAATTAATTTGTAATTTGTCATTCACGTAGATATTATATTATCATTTTAAATCAAAACATTAATATTAAATGATATTATGTTTATTTGTGTTTCTTCTTTTTTATTTTTAGATTACTTATTATTTATAAAAATATAATTAAGAATTAATAAATAATTTAATTTTTGTAATTGTAATTTTCATTATACTTTGCCCCAAGTATCATAATAAGTGTTTAATTTGTGTTCTTGTAGAGATTCTAATAAATTTAGTAATAATATGACTAGAGTTAAATTTGAGGATTTGATAAGCTAGTGTATGGATAATTAATAGTATAGTAGTTAAAAGTCTAAATAATAATCTTAATCATTAGAACAATGATGTAAAAGTTCACTACATCAAGATAAAATATAAAATAGTAAAAGTATTGAAAATGGTATTTAAGATTTTTAAGATCATTATTTAGGAAGTTCTTTTCCTAAGTATGTTAATTTCTTATACTTTTAGAATTTAATGTTTCTCTATAATTAAAATTTGCTCTTTGTTTCTTCATTTTTAATATAGGATATAAAATTTTACCCTTTATTTTTTTCCTCTATCACAGATATATTACTATTGATATATCCTTGTAATATATTGTCAAGCCATTCATATTCTGTTATTCCTGCATACTTCTTCTAGTTCCTTATAAGTGTTTTTGTTCTTTTTCTAGTTTAATTGTGTTATAATTGTATATTGCCGATTTATTAGAGCCTTTTTTTTTTAACTTCGCCCGGGCCTACAAAATGTTAGGAACAACCTTGCTGTGATGGTATCAATTGTTGCTTCATCTGAGTTTAAGCTTTTAAGAGATTTTCCTTTACGATCTTGAGCATGGCATCACATGTCAGAAGTAGCTATTCCTCAACCTTAGCAAAGAGTGTTTTACCAATTGGTAGGTGGGTCCATTGTATAAACCAATTTGAATGGAGTTGTCATGTTGAAGTATAGAACATTATATTAAAGAGAATTTTGCCCGTGGTAAAAAAAAAGACTAAGAACGTGGATGCTCCTAACAAAATACCTCAGATAAGTTTTTAAACACCTGTTGCTAAACTTCGTTTGCTTATCAGATTACAGATGATATCAAATGATCATCTGCAGTTTGATATTGCTGAGTCAGAAAAGCTCCTGTGAAAAGAAACTGAGAAAGATCACATCTCTATTAGAAATAATTGACTGAGAAATACCGTGAAGATGGACAATTTCTCTACAAGAAATATTAGCAATTGACTAGGTAGTATAAGGGTGAGAAATTTCGATAAAATGAGAATATTTGCTAAAAAGGTCTACAACTATCAAAATAGTTTTGTAGCCCCTAGACTTGGGAAATCCTATAATGAAATTCAATAATACATCCCCACGTTCTTTTTGATAATGGTTACAAAAGACCAACATGTGTTAAAGCTTTGTATTTAGCTTGTTGACATACCAAACAATTCTAAACATAGGTTTTAACATCTTGCTTCATTCATGGCTAAAAAAAATTAGAAGAAAGATGCTTCAAAGTCTTTAAATATACACCATGCCCTGTAATAAGTGTTTCAAGAGATTTCGCGAGAAGCTTTTAGGGAAGAGAATGCTCATCTAAAATAACTAACCTCTCTCTAAAATAGAACTTATGATTTATCATTGGAAAATCTAGTTGAGAAGAAGGATTTTAGCAAAGGGCCTCTATAATCTCACGAGTAAATGAATCTTATTACAGAGACTCTATAATCTCACGAGTAAATGAATCTAATTGGAGAGCCTCAATGTAGTTTGGAAAATCCAACAAAATGGGAACGGAAAGAGCCAAAATTATAATGTGTTGTGAACGTCTTAATAATGAGTCAAACTAAAACATTGATGTTCTAACTTTTTATTATATTCTTTTGATATAATTTTTTGATACAAACTTTTGAAATAACTTTTGGCTACATGTTGCCATGTTTAATAAAATTTTGTATATGAATTCCAATTAATATACAGTTCAGCTTAATATTATGTCTTTATATGCTAATATTACATTTTCATACGAAAAATAATGCGGAATTCCTTTTTCCCTTCCATTGTTTTTGATATAGAATACAAGTTTCATACAGTCAATTAGAAGTCAAGTTTCAACTTTAATGAAATCATTATAGTATACAGTTTAAGTGCACATTCATTGCATTTAATAAAAGTAAAGTTAAAACTCTAATATTGTAATTTAATATCATTTCCTCATAATATGGTTGAAAATGTCAACTATCACGAGCACAACAAATCTTATTACAATATTCTTTAACATAAATTTCAAATCTTTTCTCTCTTTTGTCAAAAAATTAATGTCTTGCTTTATGAGCTTCATTTGCTCGTCAACATCCTTGGACGTGATTGTTTTAATCACCATCTTCAACATAAATATTTATTTACTTAATTTATGAATTAATTTTAATAACTCTCTTAGTAAATTTTTCATCGTACTACTTGAAAGAATCATATTTTCCAACTTAAAAAATTAATTCATAATTCAAACATAAACATAAAATTTTTTAAACTAATTACAAATAAAAACTTACTAGATAATTGTTTAGGGGTGCTTTTAACTAACAATAGCAAATCACATTCAAAGCATTTAAAATTAATATTATATTAGTAGGTGACAAGGATTCTATAGCTTTAGGAGCTACCAGTACAATTAATTGGGTTTTAATCACTATACTAACTAAGGAACTTATCACAAAAAATGAAAGTGTAATATAGACCATACGATTAAAAAAATAACTAAGGCTATGCTTTGTTGGATGTAAGGTTTTTAATGGAATGGAATAGAGTGGAATGAAATGGAATGTTTATAATGGAATAGAATGTAAATAGATGTAATATTATAAAATTGTTGTTTAGAAGGGATAGAAGGGTTTATAATGTAATATAGTGTAAAGTTGTTTATCATTTTACATTCCATCCTAAACCCCCCAAATCAGAGGTTTTTCATTTTTACTGTTTAGGATGGAATGTGATGTAATATGAGACCCTCATCTTTCATCCCATTCCATTCCATTCCATTATAAACCCTCCTCCTAAATGATGGAATAATATTACATTCCATTCCATTCCATTCTATTAATAAACCTCTAACCAAACATAGCCTAAGGGATGATAATATGAATAGGAAGCACATAATAAACCTATATATTAACAATAATATATATCATATGCTGCATTAGCTAGAACACATTAGTAATTGTAAAGGCACATTCTACATTTAAAGAAACTAGTAAAGGCAGTAAAGGAGATAGTATAAAGACAATCTTCCAATCAAGTTCTTACATAATGAATTAACTGTAACCACAAATAACTTCTAAACCCACATAAAAGCGTATTTGTAAATGTATCCACAAATATTAGTTAGATTATAACTAAAAGGTATGACCTAACTCTAATATGTAGAACATGTTTTGTTTTCATAATCTAGTAGAATTCGATATGTTTTCAACTATGATCATGGATAAAGAAGCTTAAAAAAGACTTAGAGAGGAGCAATACGGATTGTAAAAATTCAAAAGTAAGCAAATGCATTTTTTGATGTATTTACGTGATGGTCTCTTTATCTTGTAATTTTTTATTAATCAATTAGCAAAACAAATCACCATTTAAAACTCCAAATATAATTTTCCAAGTTTTTGCTGCATTTATTTGTTTTTTCAAAAAGGTGTAAGAGATTTCTTTTGTAGATTTGATGGATGTAGTAAAAATCTTGGAAGTACTTGTTTTGAATAACAAAATTATTTTAAAGTATCATAGTCACGAATTTCCTCCATTACATAGTATTCATGCTTTATTAGAGGTTAATAAAGCTATTCAAGAAAGTGTTTGGTTTGAAGACTCTTAAAGGATTAATTATGACATATGGTAGGTTTAAACACAAAAACTTAAACATTAGGTATATGGTATTTTGTGACTAAGCAAGTTACATATTATGAGAAGAAAAGATATTACACTTTTGATCACTGGTGAATTACCTATAAACATGGATAATTTTTATCAAGAATTCAATATAGCAACGTAAGTCTGGAATTTTTTCTCCAATCTTCAACACTCTCACACACACTTCACGCAACCATACAACCAGCTCCACTAAAAAAAAAAGAGAACCACGCCAGCCTCCACCCAAGATACAACAACGCAAGATTTTTCAGCTCCAACTCACCAACGTATCAGCCATCATCATCACTTCAACAAGAACAGAAATTCTCCTTTTATTCACGCAAGGAAGCCATCCACGCAACTCCATCAACAGCACAACTCTCCAACCCTTCACGTAACACACAACAAAGCAAGCATCCAAGCAAAATACTCCACTCACTTACGGTATTTTCATAGCCTCCTTCAGATTTTTAGGCATTCTCCATTCACTCACTCCACGCACAAGAGAGCAGCCTCCACCTTCGGATGTAAGCCTTCATGCCACTCTAAAGACGCAGACTTCACATCAACACTCATCACCATTCACCGCCAAGGAAGCAACCACGCAAAGGAGTTTGGAGAGCTTTGTTCTTTATTTTTAATTGATTCTGTCATGAGTTTATTTAGGATGTATGCTTGTGGATTGTTTGGCATGATGATTCGTGGCTAAAACTTTCATTTCTCTTAGGGATTTAATATTTTGGTTATGCTTTAATATTGAATTTTGCTGGAATCCATGACTGAAAATTTATTTACTTGTTGATTTTTCCTTGGATTTATTTG
>JANZXP010000196.1:35116732-35130316 GCA_027576715.1 Erythroxylum flavicans
TAAGAGTGGTGACATGTGTCACACTCTCATTGGCTACTCAATTTCTTCCCAATTCACTTCAATTTCTCTCCAATTTCTAATGGCTCAATTCCAAAAATTCCTAATTTCACATACCTAAGTTTCCAGTGCCATTGGACAGTAAAGTTCACTACCGGATGACCCTTATTCTGTCACTTAGCAATTTTCGGGTCCGGAAATAATTCTGAAAAATTCCCAAAAAATTTCTATAATTCTCTAAAAATGGGAAAACCCTAATAATCCTCTCCAATACCAATTGTCAATCACACAAAGCAAAGTTTTTAGAAAACACATTTATTCAGACTTAAACCGGGAAAATGTCATGAATGCATGTACAAATAGTTACATGTGCAAAAATTCACTATTGGCTATTTATGTGCCTAAATGAATGCATGAATATGGCAAAAACACTTTAGACAGTCCTAACCCGTTCCATATTACCAAAATACCCTTTCCAATAAGTGAGGGGATGTTACATGCATAACTTGGAATTGGCTGCTATAGTCTTTGCGTTGAAAATATAGAGACATTACTTATATGGAGTCACCACCAAGCTATTTACAGACCACAAGAGTCTTAAATACTTGATGAGCCAAAAGAGTTAAATTTGAGGGAAAGAAGGTAGTTAGAATTATTAAAGGATTATGACTTGATGATAGATTACCACCTGGGGAAAGCTAATGTTGTAGCAGATGCACTGAATAGGAAATCTACTATGGCACATATGAAGACGATATATCTTCCTTTGTTGACGGAATTAGCCAAAATGAAGGTGACGTTGAGGTAAGTCAATTCTGGTGGTATATTGGCTAATTTTAGAATAAGGCCAATGTTAAATGAGAAGATTAAGGAATTGTAAGAACAAAATGAGTACTTGGGCAAACTCAAAGAAGAAATTAAAAATGGTAAGCCATCTGAAATGGGAATAAGAGGAGATGGATTGATGGTGGTAGGCAAGATATTATGTATTCCGGATATGCAAGAGTTGAAGGATGAAATTCCTGATGAGGCATACAATGCTCCATATGCAATGTATCCAGGGAGAACCAGAATTTATAGAGATTTAAATGGTGTAGAGGAATGAAGAAGATGTTGCAGAGTATGCTGGAAAATGCTTGGTATGTCAACAAGTTAAAGCAGAATATTAAACACCCGCTAGTAAGCTTAAGCCCTTGTCTATTCCTGAATGGAAATGAGAGAATATTATAATGGATTTCTTAATGGGATTACCAAGGACCAGTAAGAAGCATGACACAATATGGGTGATTGTTGATAGGCTAACCAAGTTAGCACATTTCTTGCCACTTAGACAAACAGATTTTTTTAATGCCCTGGCTAAGAAATACATAGATGAAATAATCAGAATTCATGGGATTCTAAGTTCTATTGTCTCAGATAGAGATCCCAGATTTACATCCAGATTTTGGGAAAGTTTATAAGAGACTTTAGGAACTAAGTTACATTTTAGCACAACTTTCTATCCACAAACTGAAGGTCAACCAAAGAGGACAATAAGGACATTGGAGGCAATGTTAAGAGCTTATGTTATAGACTTCAAAGGCTCATAGGATGGACATCTACCTTTGATTGAGTTTGCTTATAATAATTCCTACCACTTAGGAATTCAAATGACACCTTATGAAGCTTTGTATGGTAGGAGGTGTAGAACTCCTATTTGTTGGGATGAGGAAGGTGAAAAAAGACTTATAGGACCTTAGTTGGTACAACTATAGTTGACAAGATTAAATTGGTAAAATAGAGATTCAAGGTGGCTCAAGACAGGATGAAGAACTATACAGACACATACAGGAAGGAGATAGAATATGAAGTTGGATACAAAGTATTTCTTAGAGCCTCACCATGGAAAAGAGTCTTAAGGTTTAGTCAAAAGGGTAAGCTCAGTCCAATATATATAGGCCCTTATGAGATTATTGAGAAGATTGGGCCTCTCCCCTACAAGTTAGCCTTACCTCCAGAGTTATCTAAGATTCACAATGTCTTCCATGCATCAATGCTAAGGAGAAATAGATCAGATCCTTCGCACATAGTCCAACCTTCATAGGTTCAATTAAAGGAGGATTTGACTTGTGAAGAACAACCAGTAGCGATTCTAGATTCAAAGGAAAAGGTCTTGAGAAATAAGACTGTGAAATTGGTTAAAGTTTTATGAAAGAACCATGTAAGAGAGGAAGCAACTTGGGAATCTTTGGAAGCTATAAAGGAGAAGTATCCACACCTGTTTGTAGACTCAGGTAAGAATTTCAAGGACAAAATTCTTTAAGGGAGGGAATGTTAGACCCCGAATTTTTCTTAGATTTTTTTATTAAATTAGCAAGCATGAATGTAAATTAGAATTCTTGAATTAGTAATTTTTGGAGTTTAAATATAATTAATTACGTGTGGTTGCATGGATTAAAAGGAAGAGTTAGAATTAAGTTAAGGGGTTAGAAGGCGTTAAATTTAGTATGAAAGGGTAAGCTTGGAAAGACAAAATTTTGTCTTAAACTAATAAGAAAAGAAGAGAAGAGAGTCATGTATAGTAAGAAAGAAAATAAAGAAAGTCGTAGAAGGACCTAAAAGAAGAGAAGGAGAAACCGAAGTATAGAAAGGAGAAGAAGGAAAGAAAGAAAAGGAGAAAGAAGAAGAAAGAAAAAGGCTTCAACTTAAAATTTTTAGATATTCCCTATCTTTTCTTTTTGCTTTAGTAGAAGAAGAAACTAGTGAATGTAGGTTTTATGTTGAAAAAGAAGAGAGAAAAAAGAGAACCATGAAACTTGTTTTCTTAGATCTTTGTGGATTTCTAACTATATCTTAGTTCTTCCAGCCTAGATAAAGCTTATTTTTAGATAATATAGCTTTATGGAAGTTCTATTCGTGTATTTTGATTGAATGAAAATATGTTTGTTTGAAGGGAACCAATAACCTCGAAATCAAGAGTAAGAGGAAGAACAAACTTGAGCTTGGATTTATAAGTAAATAGGTGGGCAATATGTTTATAGTTTTTGTTATGATGGGCTGTATTATTTGATTTTGTGTGTATAAATGTTTATCGTGAATCATTGTGAATGTGGGAAATTTTTTTTTAATATCATGTTTGCTTTGCAAGAATTCTGCTGCTTTGGTGTTAACGAAAATCAGAAAAATTAAGAAGCATGAAAATATGAATTTGATATGAAATATGTAAGCATTAGAAATTTGCTTGTGTGGGTAAGAGAGATGCCATTCTGTTTGTCACGTGCACGTTGACCTAAAGCCTTCTCCCGAATGCCCGCTTGTGGTATATGAGTTTTGAAAAATGGACTCATTCTATTCATGGTGTAAACTTCAGTTTTGCCATTGTGTTTTATGGGATTCTCTCGAGCCATTATGTTTGTGCATTACATTTTGAATTGTTGAACATAAAGTGTAATTGAGTGTTATGGTTTGATTATTAGAAGATTATATGATCTCGTTTATGTGATTTGATAAGACTAATATGAAATGAATATATATATATATATATGTGTGTGTGTGTGTGTGTGTGTGTCTATATGCTTAATTGTGTGTGTATGGTTCATTATCGCTGGCTATAAGCATATTAGCTACTGAGCTTCCCAGTTCACCCTATTATCTTTCTACTCCTTAGGTGCAAAAATAGCAGATCAATGTTGAACCTTATAAAAACTTCGGCTAACACCAAGAATTTCTAATTTTGTACTAAGTTAGTTTAGAAACTTTTGGTACTTTAGAAGCATATCAAGCATGAGCATTCATAATTGTAATTTTTGTATTATGCTACTTATGTGGCTTTTGTTTGTAATTGAAGTTATGTATAAACTTTGCAACATCTAAGAGATGAGATTCTGTTTTGTAGAGAAATGAATGAAAGAAAGGTTGAACAACTTTTTTATATAAGTGTAGAAATTTTTTTTCTATTAGTGTCAATTTTTTTGGGAATAAATTGTTAGTTATTTAATGGCTTTTGGATAAATATTCTTAAGCAAATGGTTAAATTGGGAGTTATGTATGTATAGTCTATATTGTTACTATAAATCGTTGTTATTATCAAAGGTATGAAAATTATTTTTTGTGCAATCGACATACATTAAATTTTGTCGTTGTTTTCAAATATTAGGGTTGATTAATCCTGTGCTTTTTGTGTTAATTAACTTATATGATTAACTTTTTGTTTTGTGAAAAACTTTTATTTTTGGTTAGAAATTTCACTTTCAGAGGAAACTATTCTATGTCGTACCTACTTTTAAAGGTAATTGATGTTCTAAGAATAGGTAATCCATTGGATTACTAGCTCCACTATTTGGAGTTCAAATCTAATCATTTTCTATAGCTTTTAGGCGCTTTTTTTAATTTTTAGATGTAAAATTTTATTTTATTTTTCTTAATTTATTAGTTATTTCTTAGTCACTTATTCCTATAATCATTCCTCTAACCAAAGTGTATTATAGTTTGACCCAGAGATTAAAAGAACTTTGCATAGTTTAAAAAGTGAAGCAAGAAGAATTTAAACTGAATTACCTTTCCATGTCAAGTTAGCTTATACTAATTTGGAGGTTGAGGAAGAATTTAGAGACAATAATAGAACTCTACAAGAGTTGGTAGCTTTAGATTTAAACCAATAACTTCTTTGCATTACTTTCCGTAATTTAGAGGAAAACACTACTTTTGAGCTTAAACATGGACTAATCTATCTATTTCTTTCTTTTATGGTCTTGTAAGTGAGGATCCCTATAAGCAACTCAAAGAGTTATTGTAGTTTGTTTAAGCATAAAACCTTTGAAGTAACAGAAGAGCAAATCAAGCTATGACCTTTTTCCATTCTCGTTAAAAGATGCAACTAAAGATTGGATCTTTGATTTACCTTTGCGATCCATTGCTATATGGAACGAGATGAAGAGGTTATTATTGGAGAAGTTCTTCCCTACTTTAAAAACTGCTAGTACAAGAAGAAAGGTTTATGGTGTGAGGCAACATTAAAGAGAGTCCCTTTAGAGTGTTATGAATGCTCTAAGAAACATTCTGCTAGTTGTCCTCACCATTAAATAAGTGATCAACTCCTAACCTAATATTTCTTTAAGGGTCTTTTGTTAATGGATAGGAGTATGATTGATGTTGCAATTGGTGGTGCATCAATTGATAAGACCCATGAGGCCATAAGAAATGTAGTTAATAATATGGTGGTAAATTCCTAAAAATTTAGATCTAGACATGAGACACTCATTCTAAGGGTGAATAAAATAAAAATTTCTTTTATTGAGAAATTTTTTTTAAACTTACTTATTTTGTTAGGAAATTGTTTATAAGGGAATCTACAATAAGTAAAAGCCTGTAAGATGTGTTCAAACATGGGTCATCTAACATACATGTACCTAATGTAACAAGATGGAAGCATAGAGCATGTGATAGGCCATATAATACTTTCTGTAACACATATAACCCAAGCTGAAGGGATCATCCTCACCTTAGATATAAAGGGAAAAATAACAATTTTTTTTCTTTAAATAGGTAGGAGGGTCACCAACAACAATTTTAAGACAAGACACAATCTTCCTTTAACTCAAATATATCTTTGGACGGTACTGTTAAGTCTCTTGCTACTAACTCCTTACAATTTTAACATGAGGTGAAATAATTTTACTAAGAGACTATGCAATTCCAACAAGAGTTAAGATCTAACATTCAAATTTTGGAGAATTAGATGAGACAAATGATAGTTACTGTTAACCAACTAGAGGCTTAAAATGGATCAAGATTTTCATCTTAGCATGAGGTGAACCTTAAGAATATGAGTGTAATGTCCTTGAGTGGTGGTAAGATGGTCAAAGAGCCTAAAAGGACCATTCCTATAGCTACCAATAAGGAGGAGAATAAGAAACTACACGAGAAAGAAAGGAATATTACATCATATTCAAAGATAAATTCTAACCCTTAAATTAAGGTTAAATATAACCTTGTACATTTTCCTAGTAGGTTAGCAAAAGAAAAGAAGTAAGAAAAGGAAAAGAAGATCCTTAAAAAAAATTTCAAAGTTAAGGTTAACATACCATTGCTTGATCAAGCAAATCCCAAGATATATGAAGTTCCTTAAGTATTTATAAATTAATATGTGAACATTACAAGGTGATGAAAAGATCATGATGGGTGAGAATGTTTTTAAAATCTTCCAAAGAAAACTTTTCCCAAATGTAAGGATCCATGTATGTTTACCATTAATTGTAAGATTGGTGATACTAAGATTGAGTGAGCAGTGCTAGGTAGGAGCATCCACTAATGTTATTCCTGAATCTATTTATGTATTTTAAATCTAGGACCTTTGAAAGAAATTGGTGTTATCATACGATTGGCTGACTGAACTAATGCTAACCCTAATTTGGTAATTAAGCATATTCTTATGTAAGTGAATAAGTTAGTTTCCAACTGATTTTTATATCCTTAATATAGATGATGATTCTTCCCCTAAATTAACATAGATACATATTTAAAAAGGTACTCTTAAAATGGATTTTGATGGTAAAGTAATTTTTAAAATGTTTTTAATACCATAAAATAGCCTAATGATGAATATTTTATGTCCGGTATTAGTGTGATAGACCCTTTAAAATATGTGTTTACACTGAATAGTAGGGACGAATTAGAAGTTTCTTTGACAAAGTATCTTGAGTTGGAAATAATAAGAGATGTGGAGTTAAGTGAGGGATTAGATGAGATGGTGGTAACTTTGCACTTCTTGAGCCAATCTCAAAAAGATTTGAGCTTCCTTTTATTTAGTTGCCTAAATCTCAATAGAAATTGTTTCCTTCTGCTATGTAGGCACCTACTTTGAAATTGAATCCATTGTCTACCTACTTGAAATATACGTACTTGAGGGAAATTGATATTCTTTCTATGATCATTTTAGGAAAGTTGAGTCCTAGTTAAAAGGATAATTTAGTTCATATGCTTAAGGATCATAAGGAGACCATTGGTTAAACTATACCAAATATAGGGGATAAGCTCTTTTATATATATGCACAAGATCTTGCTTAAATAAATTACTGAGCTAGTTAAAGGTGCACAATGTAAGTTTAATTCCCCAATGATAGGAGTGGTGGAAAGGGAGATTTCAAAACCTCTAGATGTTGGGGTGATTTCTCTTATATCCAATAGTAAACAGGTAAGTTCTGTGCATATTGTTCCTAAGAAATTTAGAGTGAGAGTAGTAGAAAATCATAATTAAGTTGGTCCCCACTCGTAAGTAAACTATGTGGTAAGTTTTTATCGACTATAGAAAATAAAATGCTTTAACTCGTAGATTCCATTTTTCCTTTTCCTTTATTAATTGGATGCTTAAAAAATTAGCTGTTCATATTTACTACTATTTTCTAAATGGTTTTTCAAGTTATTTCCATATTCTTATAACACTATAGGATCAAGGGAAGATCACTTATACATGCCTATTTAGTACATTTGTTTAATAAAGGATGCTTTTTGGTCTCTTTAAAGCTCCCGCCACCTTTTAAAGGTGTATAGTAAACATATTTTTTATTACATTGAGAATATCATAAAGGGTCTTTTTATAGATGATTTTAGTATCTATGGATATTATTTTAATCACTTTTTTAGTAATGTATCATTGATTACGAAAAGATTCAATGAAATTGACCTTATTTCTAATTAAAAAAACATTTTATGGTTGAAAAAGGTATAGTTTTAAGGCATGTTATTTTATTTAAAGGAATAGAAGTTGATAAATTTAAAATATATCTTATTTATGCTTCACCTTATGTCACAAGTTTGTGGGAAGTTTGATATTTTTCTCAGTCATATAGGATTCTATTAAAGATTTATCAAGGATGTTTCTAAAATTGCTTCAACCTTATGCAGATTGCTGTAGAAAGACATAGGTTCTGAGTTTGATGACAAGTGCAAAGAGCTATTTGACAAATTGAAGGAGCTTTTGACATCTCTAACAATGATCCAAACCCTAGATTAGAACATTTTTTTTTAGATCATATGTGATGTAAGTGACTATATTTCAAGGTCAAAATGTCAACAAGTCATCCCATGTTATTTACTATGCCTTAAAGAATTTGGATTAACCTAACGAAATTATTCTACAATAAAAAGAGCTTTTATCTATTATATTTTTATAAATTTTTTTTATATATTTATTGGTTGCTAAATTGATTATCCATTATGATAATGCTACATTTAAGTATTTGGTCATCAAGAAGGAAGCAAAACCAAGGATAATTAGGTAGATTTTCCACCTTCAAGTGTTTGATTTAGAAATAAAAGATAAAAAGGGGACAAAAAAGTAGTTATCAACCAACTTAACCATTTGGTTTATGAAGAGGACGATTAAGAAGTGAGCCATGTCACCTCCAAACGGAGTTAGACCATAAAGCATTTTGGGTGATTAAGAAGTTAACATCGATGTTAGTGAGGAAGGTGCTGAAAGGAATTCATAATTTGGGTATGAGAATGTAATGATTTAAAAGGAGAGAACTTAACAATTTCACTACAAGATAATTTAAAGGAAGAATTTAAAAAAAGTTCTCACTTAAACTATTTCTATGTAAATTACATTTTTATTGGGTTAGTTCTTTTGTTATTACTAATTTTCCCCCTTATAGTGCAATAGAGATTCAAAGCTTAAAGATAAGAAAGATGTTTAAGGGAAATGGACATTGATTTAATCCTTACTACTAGGGATTTGAAGTGAATAATGTTGAGAAAAGAAGTTAGAGGGTCCAACTTATGTTGGTTAATGGTTGGAGTTTTGTGTTGAGCTGATGATATTAAATAAAGGTACTACTTAGGAGGTAACCCAAGAGGAGTTTATTCCTTTTCCCTCTTATGCATTTTTATGTAATTTTTTCTTTCATTTTCCAACTGGCCTTACATTTAGGATAATGGAAGTTTTAAGTAGGGGTGGGATTTAAGTTTATTTTATTTTAAAAAATTATATTTTAAAATTTCTTAAAATTTTTTTAGCATTTTTGATGTACTTTTGGTTGCATACCATGACTAAAGAATCAATTAAGCTTAAGTGACTTAATTGATTCATAACATGATTAAATAAGTGGTTTTACAACTTATAATTATTTAATATAGTCACTTTCCTTGAAATTGGTAGTGACTAGACTTGGTAAACAAAAGCATATGAGATTTTAGGCCCATAGAATGTCACATTCGTATCAGTCTTACTATTTTTCCTTTCATATGTAACATTCTTAAATGGATATTTTTAGAACTTGCCCTGATTATCTTCGAGGTCACATTAATATATTCATACATGAATATAATTAAGGTCCTTTTTATTTATAAGCTACATTACCTAAATAATCTTCCTATATAATTTATTTTCTCTTTAATGAGTCCTTATGAGCTTATTTAGCCATATAAATTTGTTTTTAACCCATATTATGAGCCTTTTACTAGAAAAAAAGATAAATTCTACCCAAGCTTTAGAATTATCAGAGTGTTGTTCATCTTTATTTCTAAGTGGGAGCAAATTAAGTATGGGGTACTCATTATTCAATTATGTGGATTGACTGTGGATAGTGCATTGAAATGTAATTTAATTATCAAGCATATGTATTCCATTATGGCTTAATAAAAGGGAGTAAGAAAAAAAATGAAAGATAAGTAGTTGAAGTACGAAGAGTTCTCTTAATGTTACAATTTCTCAAAGTTGTTAACTCATCTTATGATTTCTAAGAAAGGGTTTAGTTTGTTCATGATTCTTAAGGTGGAAGTTGTTATTATTTTGTAATTTAAATGTTTGGAAGCTATTCAAGAAGTTGTATGATTTATTTTTTTCATTCTTTATACCCGATGGCTACATATTTGATTGAGTATTTATTTTTATATTCAATGTTTAATTAGATGTTGTTTTGTTTCACTAGTTTCTTGGCTTTTGAGCTTTATATCCTAAATTTAATTTCCACCTTGATCCCTAGCCCTATTAAAACCTTTGGAAAAAAATCCTTACAATTTATGTCATGTGTGTGATCCCAGTGGTGATGAATGAGAAGATAAGCAAGCCTATGATAAGGCACTTCCATTTGAACAAACTTTGAGTGGAACACATATACTTTAAATACATGAAAGTTGAGGGTTTATATTTGTGAGCGTCTACGTATTTACTTTGATCTAATTTCGAGTGAAAATTCTTGCTAATAAATTTTTATTTATTGAGAATATTTGTTTATGAGGTGATATAAATTTTGAGGTGTTGGTTATTTTTTATTTATATCATTAATTGCAACCATGGATTTTTAGGAATAGTGAGAATGAGTTTGGGTTTTTTCTTGAGGGCGAGCAAAAGTTAAGTGTAGGAGAATTTGATAATTGTTTAATGAAATATTTATTTATTCCTTAGTTTTTAGTGTTTAATATAATGTTGGACTCTTGAGCCCTTTTGTAATGGTTTGTACTTGGAGATACTACTGTATATTTATATATACATGGTTGTATATAAGTTCAAAATTGTATTTGAATCCTTTCAGTTTATATGTCAGTGATATATAACGTTATATGCCCTTACATGAACTTAGAGTTCATCGGTATGTGAAATCTTGGATATTTTTGATATATAAGCTTCTAAGTGTATAAAATTGATTCCATTGGATGGATATGACCATAGTGGATGAGTTAAATGTGTTTTAATGCCTTAGAGGTGATTAGACATGACTTATAGACTTATTGGACACTTAGAAAGCTTAATTGAAAAAGTTGATGTACATAAGGGCTTATTTGCAAATTGTTAGAAGATAAATGTAATTTTTCAATTCTTGGAGGAACAATGCGCAATTTTATAAGGTTAAAGGGCTTAATTATAATGTTCAAAAGTCCAGGGAAAAAATGAAAATAAAAGTATTGCTCATTCTCAAATCTTGGGCTTAATTGCAAATTTAGGAAAAGTTTGAAAGGTATAATGGTAATTTCACACAAACTAAGGGTAAAAGGGTAAATTCATCATGTTTGGTAAAAAAAGAGTCAAATTCTAGACCCTTCTCCTTGTGTGGCCGTGCATCCCACCATAAAAACATTAAAAATACTTTGTTTTTAATCTAAAGTAAAGAGAAGAAAGGAGAAGAGAGGAGAAGAAGAAGAATTTTCAGTCATCATCAAATTCTCACCATTCTTTTGATTCTCCAACCCAAACCAAGGTGTTCTAAGTTAATTTGGGGTCAAGGAACTCAAATATATCATTAGATTTGAGAAATTCTCAAAAGATTTTAAGATATCACCAAAGGAAAGTTTAGGTAAAATTTGTCTCATCTCTCTTTACATTATGATTTTGAGTTTGGTGTTAAGATATGTTTTTCTCCATGCTTGACTATGCATGAGACATGTTTTAGATGAATGAAATCACTCATAGGAAAGCTTCTTTAAACCAAAACCAAAATGCCCTCTCTTTAGTGAAAATTGGTCAAATTTTGAATATCTTTTGAAATTGATGGTTTAAATGAACTCTATGATGTTAATTTTGTATGTATAATGTCAATTGATGATGAAAAATGATGGAGATGTTCATTGGAAGGAGGCTTTCAAGTTTATACCTTTAGGTGTTTGATAAAATGCCTAAGTGAATTTAGCTTAGAATTTATGGATTGTAATGGTGAGCATTGGAACGAGGCTTTCATTCATACTTAGAGTAAACTTGAATTTTCGCTTAGGTTGATGAGTAGTGACCTAATGTGCTTGGATAAAATTGTGCTTAATTATGCTTTGAAATGTGTAAGTATTGGATCAAGGCATTAAATGCCTTGGAAAATGCAAAAGAAAGCTTATGTAAATAATAAGGGAAGTAACCATATGAGAAGCTTCAAGGACGAATCCTATAGCTTAAAAATTGTGATATTGTGTTTTATACACTTATGTGATGGTGTATAAATATGAGATATATTTTGAGTAGAAAATACATTGCATTTGTACGTATAAAGGCTCGGGAGTTGTGAATCAAGGAGCTCGTACCAAAGATTGTTGAACTCAAAGGAGTGTACATCTTCTTTTGAGGTGAGTTGGAGAAAACATATCTCTCCAATGGGGTTAGGAAATTCTAAGACATGCATGATAACTTTTATGTGAATTTTCAACCTAGGTAATGCATAGTAAAACTGAATCTAAAATTGATGCTAGTATTCTTATATATTTTATAGATGACATTGTCTTAAATAACTCTTTGGACTTAGAGTGAAAAAGATTACTTTCACTACATGAAATAATGTTTTGGAACTTACATATGCATAATTGAGTCGTGTATGCTGCATGTATGTGTTCTCTTTTGGCTTAGAGTCATGGCAAGGTTCCATTTTATCGATTGGACCAATAAATAAATAAAGCCATGGTGCCTTACTTGATTTTTGTACTTAATATTTGTATATGATTTTTTGTGATTGGTGAGAAAACGATTGGCCAATTGTGTGCTAGGTACAACAGATTAAACGACCTCCGTACCCTTAACATTGGTACATAAAAGTCAAGTCCTTGTAATGACACCATTCTACAGAACTTGCGGGTGATTGAACACCTAGAGGTCTGGTCATTGACAAGATCATCACCTAGGGTCATGATGCTTTTATTAACCATAGTCTAGACTCATCACAGATGAAAGTCAAGTGAACATTGGGATTCGGTGGGTGTGCACACTAGTTTGGTCGACTAGTGGTGACATACATAATTGTTTTGACTTATTATGAGATTTCGCTCCCTGACGAGATTTGATTTTTACATGTGATGTTTTCCTGCTCATGTGTACTGGAACTGGAACCTAAGTTCACTGAATGAGTGATTAATAGGCTAGGCCTATGTGGTTCCTAACTAGAATGGCATAAGTCATATATTAGGTCTATGTGTTCCTATGTTATACATATTCACTTTATAAGTGGTTATATGCATATTAGATGTGTAAAACCGTACTTAGGTTATTTAGACCGTTTTGGTGTGTACTGGGTTCTATTTGTGATATATGTCTTTTTCCCACTTACTGAGTACATAGTGTACTTACCCCCTCCGCTTTCTAACCATGCAGGTTAATTTGGTGAGCTTAAAGCTTTGATTGATTTGTACAATCTTTTGACATATTCAGGGCTTTACCGCACGTGGGTAGTCTATATTTTGTACTTTTGTTGTATAATGGCTTATGAATTGGTTGATATACTTTAAAATTTTGTAAATAAACTCTTAATTGTCTTGTGGTTTGTAAATAACCTTATGCGTGAACCTTTTGTGTTATCCAAATGTTTTTAAAGATATTCAATTAGCCTTGTATAGATGGGTTAAGGGTACCGTGAGTATCGTTAGCCTAGGTATGCGACAGTTGTCATATGCCTGATGTGGTTTCGGGTCATGATAATTAAATTGGTATCAGAGCAAGGTTTTTATGTTTTCAAAAGTGTTATTACCATTTTCAAAATATTTATGAGCCTTAGGAGTTAAGTCTAGGTGTTGACAGTCTTTGGTCGAGAAGTTGAGTCTCGGATCATTAAGTTTACATCCTTAACTGTAACATCCCCTCACCAATTGCTAGTGAACAGTGACATATGCATGCATTCATACATGCACATGCATAATAGATAA
>JANZXP010000196.1:35145594-35158269 GCA_027576715.1 Erythroxylum flavicans
TATTTAATCATAAAGTTTCTCAAACTTTACAATCAAGTTCAACTTGATTAAATTAACTTTGCTCTCTTCAACCCATTCTATATATGAGACCCATTATGTTCCCAAATATGTTGGCAATGATTATAAAATCTAATTCTAATTCATAATTAGAATTAGATAAATTAAACTTCTTTTAATTTATCTTTATTTCTCTAATTAAACAATTGATAATCATATATCAAGATTGGCGTCTAGCAACACATCATAGCCATCTAAATATTTAGGAATGTCAAAGTGGTTTTGACTAACCTTTTCGTGCATAATTTTTTTCATATAATTCAATACTTTCATTATACAATGTTTCGATTAGACATAGAGTATGAAATTAATGTATACTCTATTTTGATTCTAATCATATTAGTTCTCAGTCATTAGCTATCGATTCAATTAATGACATTTGTAAACTACTTACAAAGCATCATTTCACCTTGGCCAAGGATTTCCTGAATCAATACTAATCTAGAACAATGAAACATTCTCCCTAATGACTTTAGCTTAATGAATCATATCTTGATCACTTAACTACCTCTATATAGTTCATGCTACATCCAATGACTACCAATTAAATGAACCATGATTAAATAGATCATAAGTAGTATCAAAACATAACAATCCCCATACAAGATAACTTTGATGACTTCAAGTCAAAGGATTACTTATACAATCATCATAATAAGAATTCCATAGACATATAAGTAATGTTTCAAATGGATTTCTCATATCGGGTCTATTAAATGGACTTGTTCTTTAACAAGCACCTACACGTTTGTTTAAGTATCCCTATACTTTAGCCTATGAGATCAACTACTTCCTTCATAAGGAAAAACAAAACGTGTGCTAGTCTTTTTACATTTTATTAATGTCCAATCTTAATAAAACAATGACTAGGAACATTTAGGAATAATACATAAATGCAATATGAATCTTATAATTATAATCTCATTATAATTTTATTTACAATATGCAATTATTACATGAACTTTATCATATACATCTAAACATGTACAAGATAAATGATACCTTTAAATAATTTGTTACTAAATTATAACCAAAACGATTAGTTGTAGGGCATAAACCAACATTGAGTTGCAGGAAAATACAATATCATATATCTTGTTGGCTTAAAGGGTCTTTCCAACTTTGATTCTGTGTTTTGACTTTTTGGGTATGCGAGAAAAAGAAGTGTTAGTTATGACTTGGAGTGCTGAAAAGCCTTCAAGGCATTGCCTTCGTAAGGCACTAATTCCGTCACAACGTGTCAAACATACGAATTCATCAAGACGTTTTCAGTGAAATCTGCTAATCATCCATTACCTCAGCCACGGGATGCACTAGTTAAAATAATTGACTTTAGTTAACAATCAATGAATTCAGTTAATTTATTTCCTTGTTAAAGACAATAGCCATTCGTTTTCTATCCTGATTGCTGATTATGCTGCTAAAAGTCCTGCGTGGATTCAGCGTTTATTTTTGAAAATTTTGTCATTGTCTTTTCAATGCCTACTATAGAGGTCACATGAAGAAGAAAGAAATATATGCACAGGTAGACAACAGATCCGTGAAGGGTTAAGTCCCATCATGCATTAGTTCAGAAGATTACCGTATATTGGTGTGAAACACAAAAAATATTAGGTATTCTGTTTCCATCGCACTTTTTCAATCATCAAATTGAAGAGAATGGAAGGACTTGCAGACACACAGTTAACTCCAAATCCAAATGAACACCTGTTTCTATTTGTTATGTTTTCTTTGATATGTTCTTGTGATAAGTCTTTTATTATAATTTTGATGGCTGGGAGGCATCACGTTGCAATTATCTATAAGGCTATGGAATGATAGACCTCGTGACAGAAACTTCTGTTCACATGGCTTTAATACTGTTAGATGCATGACTTGCTCGTACTACTTCACCATTTTCCTTTTTTAGTTGCACATCGTTACTGATCAATTTTATTAAAAAACCGAAAAATTGGAGCTTATGCAGGTGCTAATGTCACCTTAGACCTTAAAACTTCTTTAAGAACTCGATAACCAAAATTTCACTTTGGGGGATAACTTTTTTTTAAAAATTAATTATCCAGCTAATCTTATTTGTAATGTTATCTCTTACATGATTTAATTTTCATACAATAAAATTTTAATAAATCACATAGCAAACTAACTTTGATCTTATTCCTTTTGGACCTTATGAGCTTTGATTCATTGTCTAGTCCGGATCATTTTCCTGATCACTCTAAAAATGTTAGTATTATATAAGACGGTTGTTAATCCTGAAATTGATAATTATAATGTTGCAATCACAACAAATCAATGGATTCAATAGAATACCGATTTGCACCTTTTCTTCCTATTTACCTACAGGAGAAGTGACATGCAAGTTGTCTCATCTCTTGTTATAAATATCGCCAAAACGATACACCCTCTTTGAGCTACGACCTTCAAGTTCCTTCATTAAAAGTGTCTAGCTAGCACAGGGAGTAATAACAAAATGCTGCTCATCAGGTTCTTGTTTGTAACATTTTCTTTGATGGGAATTCACTTTGCTCAAATCTCCATAGCCCAAAACTCTCCTGAAGACTATGTTAACGCACATAACAAATATCGTGCAGAGGTTGGCGTGCGCCCAGTAACTTGGAACGAGACAGTGGCAGCCTACGCTCAAAAGTATGCAAACTCAAGGGTGGCCAGCTGCGAGCTAGAGCACTCACAAGGGCCATACGGAGAGAACATAGCAGAAGGGTATGGAGACCTGAAGGGTGTGGACGCAGTAACTATGTGGGCAAGTGAGAAGTCGAACTACGACCATGCTTCAAATTCATGTGTAGGTGGCGATGATGACGAGAGTTGCCTGCATTACACTCAAGTTGTCTGGAAAAACTCTGTTCATCTGGGGTGTGGCAGGGCTAAGTGCCTCAATGGTTGGTGGTTTGTGACCTGCAACTACGATCCTGTGGGCAATATTGTAGGTCAACGCCCTTACTGAAAATTTTCTGTAACTTCTATCAAGTTGGTTTGTGGCAAATAATCTTTAAGGATGATAGATACCAGTATAACACTAATAACTATGTTTAATTATTATATAACCATATGTACTTGAAATTATATAATTATATATATGTTTAAATGTGTAATAATTTACTAATCATGTTAGTATGTTGTGCAAATATTTAAATCTTATAATAACCAATGTTTTTAAAATCAGATCGGAAGCTAAAATTTTAAAATAAGAGGTTCAAGGTTTAAAAGGTTCAACTGATATTAAACCGTCATAAAATCAATTAAAGATTAAATAAAATTAAACAATTTAAAAATGATTGAAGAAGACTATCTTTATTCATAAAAAATTTAAAGTTTAATTGAAAAAATTATTAAATAAAAATTAATTGATTTATTTTAATTTATAAAAAATGATTAGTTTACAAAACTGACCGATTAATTAATAATCTGATTGTTTTTTATCAATAAAGATTATTAAACTAAATTAAAATGAAAAGTTGATAACTTAACTAGAAAGTTAATTGATTCAAGGTTTTTACTATTAAGCCGATCAAACCGATTCAATTTTTAAAAATATTAGTAATAAGTTATAAATTAAGTTACTAAAAATTTTGACAAGTTATTATCATTAAGTTATATATTTTAAAATTAAAATTAAAATTAAAATTAAAATTAAAATTAAAATATTAATTTAAAATTTTAGTTAGATGATAAAAAGAGTAATCATTATTATTGAAAGTTTCAAAATATCTAATTACAATCGTTTTTATTTTAGTATTCACAAAAAATAAAAAAAATATAATAATGTTCTCAATATTTTTCCATTAAATATATATGACCTTTACTACGTTGTTAAACAAGAGACTGTATTGGATTTCTTCCTGAGCCTCCCTGCGTCGGCCTCCTCTTGCCACGACCCTAACAGCCGATATTATCGACTGCTTGTTCCTTAGGTGATAAGGACAATTCTCATTTAACTTAACAAAATTTTAGGAAATTGTCAAATCTTATAGAAACGATCTCGTGAACTTTATTCATAAAACAATGTATCTAAAGTATGCACTAATAAATTATGAATTCACTGCAATGTAATTGTATAGTTGGTAGAAATACATTAAAATTATAATCCTGGTAAAAGAGAACTGTTAACTTAAGAGTGTAGTAGTAGTCTTTTTATACTTTCATTTTTACAAGTCAAAGTCCTAACAATATAATTACAATGTTTAATGGAACTTTACAGGTTGGATCAAATCATCGTCAGGTCCTGGAAAACGGAATTGTATTGAAAGATGATATAACCGATAATGACTGTTACTCCTTTTCTGTTATACACTCCTCTCCTTCTACCGGCCCATCCACGACTTATTTCGTGAAGCTCTTGTTCCAAAGAATGACCCTTTTAATCGTCAGTGACGTTGGAATAGCTCCGTCTTGGCCTTCCTCTGCCACAGCAACTTGTCATCATCATGTCAGTCCATATTATTAGTTATCTCCTTGTACAAAAACTGCTTCTGAACAGGAGTTGAGATCTCTGTACCTAAATTTGGGTGTGCTCTTGTGCTTTTTCAATCTCAACCACTCATTTTTTCTCTCTCCTACTTATTGAGTGGTTGAGATTGATAGGACACAGGGCACACCCAAATTTGAGAACAAAGGATCTCAGCTGTTGATTAGAAGCCAATCATCAAAAGTTAACGGTCAAATTTTTATTAGTATAGTTGCACAACTATAAATTTATGTTGATAAAAGGGATTCAATGTTACATTTTCTTTTTGGTACTTCTTTATGTTCATACATACTTTTAGTAATCAACATTTTTCAAAATAACAAGAATTAAATTATATCTTCTAATGTTATATTTTCTTTTTGATAGTTCTTTATATTCATATATAGTTCTATTTATTGACATTTTCGAAATAACATCAATGAGATTGTCATTTATAAGTATTAACTATTTTCCTTTTATAAAGATATTATATATTTTATTACGGCAAACAAAAAAATATAATGGTGATTATAATATTCCTATTTCCAGATAAATTTCGTAAGGGTAATTTTTCTTTTTCTTTTCAATTAGTAGTTATATTTAATATTTTAAAATTAGATTGGATGTCATATTTGTAAGACGAGAGGGTTAAGACTTAAGATTTTAATATTTATTAGACCAACATAAAACTAGTATATAATAAATAAAAATAAAATTGCTTATGAAGATCTGACCACCACTGTTCACCTTGCTTCTTTGACCTCGATCCTCTTTGAACTAACTTGCATCCCTCCTTACATTCACCTTGCTCCTCTCCAATCTGCCTCTCCTTGGCTCCCTTATATCCTTTTGCTTCAACTTCTGTCATCTTCATTTGTCCTTGCTTACCTATTGCTTCTTAACTCTACTTTATTCTTCAACTCTACTTCATCCTCGCATCACCTTCCACAATGCACGCCTTTCATGCAACACCTTCCCTCTCACCCGTTACTCACCTCCTTTCTACTTAGTTGTTGCTACTTAGCTTTTGTCTAGTCTATTTCTATTTTCTTCATCAATCTTTACCCTCCCCCACGAATACTGAAATTTTCCCGCCCTTAAAGTCCAATTCTTCACCCCCTACAACCAGATCCTTCCTCTTCCAAATTGCACCCCACTATTGCCTCCAACTCTCTTCAATATACTAACAACCTTGAGCACCCTATTAGGAAATCTTGGATTCAGGTTATAGGAGATTCCATACCTAAACTGAAGCTAAACTATTGCCCCCTGCGAATCTTCCGAGCATAGAATTGTATCTCCTTCTTTGGATTTACTTCAAGCAGTAATTGAGAGATGGAAATCCACTCTACTTGGATTTTTCCTAGAAAAAAGGATAAAAATTCTTGTTATGAAACAGTGGGCTCTTAATAACTGAAAACAACATGGATTACATGAAGTTTTGGTAAACTATGATGATGTATTTCTCATCATATTCTCCTACTCTGAAGATGTGAAGAAAATATTACAAGTTAGTCCATGACATATGCATAACAAGCCACTATTGCTCCTAGTATGGCTCCTTGGTTTGAAGATAGAGGAGATTCAAATATGGATATGCATTTATGATGTTCCACTCGAGTACTAGACTACAATTAGCCTCAACCATTTAGCAAGCTTCATTCGTTAGCCTATATATATGGATCAAGCCACTGTTGAAGTTAAGAGAATCAATTTGCTAGAATATGCATCTTAGTCACATCCATGGCCAATTTGCCTTAAGTTATTCTCATTATTTGACTTGATGAAAACATGGAGCTAGTTGAAAATCAATTATGGTATCTTATGTATGGAAACCCTAACTTGTAAGAAAGAAGATATGGCAACCTATTGGGAGGACTTTCAAAGCAGGAGAATACTAAAAAATTATGAAGTTGAGCTTATCAATTGATACTACTCAAATGCCGATACTACTCAAATGCCATTTTCTATTAATTCAAATGAAGAAAGCAATCACAACTAAAATGGAGAAGAAATAGTCAAGGAGGCTAATGGAAACATACTTACTAGCATACCCTATAACATTGAAACCATAAAGCTTATACACCAACAGTTGTTGTCCTATCCATTGAGAGCATAGATCAATCTGATCACAATGACACTCTTATTAGAACTCCAAACATGGTTACTAAAGATCTAGTTAACACTAAACAAAGATTTGAACTTGTCATCAGAAGAAGATTAAATAAGAAAAAGAAGGCTCCACTTATGAAGTTAACCACATGAAGAATTTAGCATGGAATATCAGAGGAGACAATGTTCCTTATAAAAAATTTTTAAGCAAAAGCATGATTGCTCAAAATAAAGTTGTGATTGTTGGAATTTGGGAATCTCGTATGAAACTAAGGAATTGTAATCTTCTTAAAGTGCTTTCTTGTTAGTGGCGAGAGATCATAAACTGTAGTCATCACCCCAATGAAAGAATTCTAGTCTATTATGACTTTTCCTTACTGAATGTTGCCATAAGTTTCTTATCATAACAAAACATCCACCTTGACGTGTCAACCAAGAGTTTAGGTAATTTGTTTCACATCTCATTCATATATGTTCCTTATAGCTCTTATCAGAGGCCTTTTTATGGAAAAACTAAAAGATTTAGCTATAAACATGTAAGTAACTTGGCTCCTTGACTTCACTTCCATTATCAAAGTGAAGGAAGTTTGAAGGTTTCATATCTCCAAAAGAAGCCTACATCCTGATATAAGGAACTATTTAGGTGAAGACCAACTAACTGATCTCTCCTATGAAGGGAATTTTTTTTGGAATAACAATCAATACAAAGTCAACTATTCGAAAGAAACTAGATCGCATCCTTACCAATTAGTAGTGGCTTCTAGATTTTCCAAAAAGCTTCTATATATTCACCAATACAAGCCTTTCTGATCACTCAGACATCATTACTCACCTGACTTCAGTAAGTTAAAAAACATCCTTTAGATTTAACAATTTCTTAACTAAATTTGTGGGTTTTGATGATGGAATCTGGAATGGCTTAAAAGCAAGAATTAAGAGCTTTAAACAATTCATCTATGATAGGAAAATTAAAATCATCAATCATAAGATGAACTTGTTACTCTTTAAGAACATTGGAAATATACATCATATACATCATCTTTTTAACACTACAAGGAGTGATCTTGAGAAAATTCAACATAAACTATATAACAATCCATCTTCTACCCATAAGGGAAGGAAAAGGCTATTATGCAAAATTTCTCCAGGGTCTGAACTTATGATTTCTCTCTAATGAAGCAAAGATCTCGCTTTGAATGGTTAAAAATTGGGGACAAAAACATGTCCTTCTATCACAAGGCTGTGATTTCTAAAAGAAATAGTAACAAAATAATCTCTTTAGGGATTAATAATCACAGAATGGAATCTCGAAATCAATTGCTAGATGGGGAATTTAAAAACTTATCAAGCATTATGAATGATAAGCAATGCAAACTCATCCAGTCCTTTTCTTAGAGAAGTCATGTAGGGGCACTTAACCTCTTAAGAAGCAGAAACATTGAGTAAACCTATTTCAATACAAGAGCAAGATATTATGGGATCATCAAATCCTTACAAGTCTCTTAGCCCTAATGTCTTCAATATAAACTTTTTTTAATCAAAACATGGCCTCTGATAAGGCAATTGGTAACAACGAGAGATGACAACATTTTGATTGATAAGATTAACAACAAAATTTCCACATATGGTATTAAATATCTTTCCACTATAAGCAAAGCTCAAATCATTACATCTGTTTTGAAATTTGATAAATGTTTATTAGGCTACTTGTGTTGCATTCCTACTACTATTATCAAAAACATTGACAAGATATACAATAAGTTCCTTTGGTCAAATAGTAATGAAACCTCTAAGAGAGCATAAATGAAATGGAGGTGATGTTTGTACTTAAAAAGATAAAGGTGGCCTTAGTATAATTCCTTTCAAGACAATGAACACAGTCATGCTTATTGAGAGATTATGGAGATTATTGAAAGACAGATAGGCTTTATAATGCAAATGAATTCATAACATATACATAAAAAATAAGAGCACATAAAGGTTAAATCTCAAATCCTCTGCCTTATCTATAATGAAAGCCATTTTGAAAAGGAGAGACAAATTCATATATGACTTTATCTAATTATAAATGGAAAATCAACTCAATATTTGCAAGATAATTGGCTATTAGTAGGACCTCTAGGCAATCTATGCACTGTCACCACCCCTTTAACTCAACAAGAGATGATTGTTGCTACAACTTTATCCAGAAAGGATATCTTTAAATAAACTTCTATTTCCAATTTCATAAGCTTTGAGATCAACTAAACTTGCATCAATGATAAGGAAGATACAATCATATGGAAGCACACCAGTAATAAAATTTTCATTAATCACTCTTGAAGGAAAGTACTTCAAGGCAACCTGTACAGAATTCTATGTACCAAGATTTTTTGGTTCAAACATCAACAGCCTCGAGCTTCCGTTACATTATGGCTATAAATGAAGCATAAACTGCCTATAGTTGATAAGTTAGAAAAGTTTCTAAATCTCACCAATTGGTGCATACTGTGTAAAATCGTAAGAGAGAGCATTAATCACCTATTTTTTAAATGCAAGTTTGTTACAGATACTTGGAGAAAAATGCTTCATAAATGCTACATCTTTGATGCTCTAAAGGAATGAAATAACATAATAGATTGGTGCCCCATCATTAATGATCCAAACATCACAGTGAAATGGAGCTTTTTCTTATCACTTTCATATCTGATCACAACCACTTGGGATGAGAGAAACACACAAAATTTCCAAGATAGGAGCCTTAGCAAGGAGCGGTTTAACAATAATCTATTACAAAAGATTAGAATTCACATTAGTATATTTAAGCACAAATTTTAAAACTTGGATTATCTCAATAACACATGGAATGTGTAATATGTAATTCCAGAAGAAAGGATAGAGTACTTCATTTGTATTGATCTTCTTAGCCATTAGTCATATATGATCTCCTCCTATTGAGGCACTTAATTTGTTAGATTAAATTCCCTTGTACACTTTTCTTGCATTCTAAGGCTTAATTCATTACTCATTTATCAGAAAAAAGAATAAATATAAAATAATATAAAATTAAAAAATTATATTGAAATAAAAAGGATATATCAATGTTTATTAATTTTTAATCAATTAATAATAAATTTAATAATTCAAAATAAAATTTAATTTAACATAAAATTAAAAATTGTAACAATTAAAATTATGTTTTTGAAAGAGACTGTGTTTCATGATCATAAAAATTTAAATCCTCCATCAATATTTGAACTTTAATAAGCCATGCTTCCATATAAAATATCTACACCAATATCTTTTACTATATTTAAACAAATTATAAATTAGTAATGTTGAACCTCAAATACAAAAAAAGGAAGTAGAGAAGATGGGTTATGTGCTGAAAATGAAGAGAGAAAGAAGAGGAACAAGCGATTTATGTTTTTAGATTTCTATGAACTTTTAACTAGATCTGACTTCTTCTAGCCTAGATAAATTAAGAGTAGATTAATTCTAAACTTATTTTTGGATAATATAGCTTTATGGAAGTCCTATTCATGTATGTTGATTTTGATGAAAATATGATTGTTTGAAGGGAACTAAGAAAGCCGAAGGTAAGAACAAGAAGAAGTAGAAACTTGATCTTGGAATTTCAAGTAAATAGGTGGGTAATATGTTTATAATTGTTATATTGATGAGCTGAATTATTTGGCTTTATGTTTATCTAAATGCTTGCTTTATTTATTGTGAATGTGGGAAAAATAAATTGTGATTGAAATCATGTTTTCTTTGCAAGAATTATGCTGCTTTAATGTTAATGAAAAATAAAAAATTTTAAAAAGCATGAAAATATATGATTATGGTATGAAATAAGTAGACATAAAAAATTTGCTTATATGGATAAGAGAGATACCATTTCATTCGTCACATGCATGTTGACCTATAGCCTTCTCTCAGCTGCCCACTTGTGGCATATGAGCTCCGAAAAATGGACTCATTTCGTTCATGGTGTAAACTTCGGTTTCGCCATTTCATTTTATGGGATTCTCTCAAGCCATTCTGTGTGCATTGTGTTTTAAATTGCTAAACATGACATATAATTGAGTGCTATGTTTTGATGATTGAAGAATTTATCTGATCCAATTTGTGTAACAATATGGTTGTCTGTGAGCTTGAACCGTGGATACTGTATAATTAAATGTGATGTAAATTTACGTACATGTTTATTTTTGTGTGTGTGGTTTATCGCTAATGGAAATAAACATACTAACCACTGAGCTCCCCAACTTACTCTATTATTTTTCTACTCTTCAGGTGAAGAAAAAGCAAATCATTAATGAACCCTTGCAAAACTTTAGCAACTCCAAGATTTCAATCTTTTGTAATTAAGTTAGTCAGGAACTTTTGGTACTCTAGAAGCATATCAAGCATGAGCATTTTTAATTGATTTGCAATATGCTACTGAAATGGTTTTTAATATGTAATTTGAAGTAATGTACAATCTTGTTTTGTTAGAGAAATGACAGTGAGAACTGTAGAAATTCTCTTTTGTATATGTTCAGAATTTCTTCTCTGTTAATTTGTCATTATGTTGGAAACAAAATTGATAGTTGTTGAGGACTTTTGGATAGATTTTTTAGAAGTAAATTGTTTTAAGGGGAGTTTTGTATGTATGATTGTACTGTTGGTTTCGAGTCTTTAGAAATTGTATAGAAGCATATATTGATAGATGAGAGAAAAGAGGAAAAAGGGAATAAAATATATTCTGAAACTTCAAGGAATAAACTGGATTGATCTAGGCAGAATTTGAAAAAATTGTCTTCATGAAAGTTGTAGATCTTTCTCTTAGCTTTCTAACAACATAAAGTTTATAATTTTTTAGATTTTGGGATTGAAAGTTATGAAGTTTTGAAGTAGGTGTGCACCATAGGAATGTTGCAATCGTGCACATTCACAGTCGGGACAATCCCAATTTCTCAGGAAAGTCGCAATCGTGCTTAAGCACGATTGCGACGAACCTCATTTTCTGTGATTATTCACCAAAAGTCGCGATCGTGCTTAAGCACGTTCATGACATCCTCCTCTCACAACCGTTGAGTTTTCAAAAGTCAAGGTTGTGACTTGTTCCACTCCTTCTTTTATGTTTATTTCCTTTATTCGTTTGTGGTATTTTGTCCGACTTTCAAATCTGAAATTTTTTCATGTCTATTTTATTTTATTTTATTTTATTTGTTTGTTAATTTGTTTTTACTCCCACCATGAGTTTTTTTATCTTTATTGTAGTTTTATTTATTTATTTTATTTTAAAAAGTCCGCTAAATTTTGGCGCCTTGTCGCCATGAAATAAGGACCGAGACTCGGTGTAACATCCCGTTTTCATATAACGGGTTGAACCATAGAAACGGGTACACGTGGGGTCAATCGGAGAAATTAGGAAAACACATTTCATGCTCATGCATTTGTGAACAGTGAGTTTTGCACATGAAAATTGTCTGTACATGCATTCATGACATTTTTTCAGTATAATTGTGAATAAATGGGCATTTTGAAAAATAGGCTTTGTGTGTGTAAAAATTGTGTTGGAGAGGATCATTAGGGTTTTGAGATTTTTAGAGAATTTTAGAAATTTTTCGGGGTCATTTTCGGACCAGAAAAACTGCCAAGCGGCAGAATAAGTGTTTATCGGTAGAGGAAATGACTGTCCAATGGCACTGGAAACTTAGACATATGAAATTAAAAATTTTTGAATTGAGCCATTGGAATTTTGGAGAAAAATTGGAATTGAATTGGAAGAAAATTTAGTAAACCAATGAGAGTGTGACATTAAAAAGTGTTTTATTTGCCTTCTTGGTCTTCATTCACAAAGCTTCTCCTTATAAAGTGATAAGTGTTCTTTGAAAGAGCATTTTTGCTCTCCACCATCCGAAGGTGCTCTTCTTTTGTTCCTCTTTGTATTTTGCTCATCTTTTCCCACTCTCTTCTACACCTTGCTTACTCTTTCATGGTTCTTTTAAAAGCCTAACCTAAACTCTCACCCATTAAGATGATGAAGATGTCGTATGAGATGGTGAGAAAGT
>JANZXP010000196.1:35158369-35187153 GCA_027576715.1 Erythroxylum flavicans
ATTCATATGCATATATGAATGCATGCATATGTCACTATACATTTATACACTCCTAAACATGGCAATTTACCAATATATCCTTCCTATTGGTGAGGGGATGTTACATTCACACTGGATGAAGACATCGTGGCGATTTAATAACCTAGAAGAACAAGAGAAAGTATTAGAATGTCCATTAATGCATATTGATAAAGACTTTAATCACATGCATTACAAGTCCCACTATTTTTATTCAAATCCATAGCCCTCACTATGAATTCGACAAAGCTTACAGTTTTCCTAATGGGTTGATATCCAATATCATTAAGAATGACCTTAGGTTTTCCATTAGGTCAATCAGTAGGTATCATTCATACCAACTTCATTCAGTTATGCAACTATCGACTTGTGTCATCAACTGTTGATTTAGCATACTCATTGGGTTATCAACTCTTGATTTGTATACATCCCATGTATATATAACTCAACTTCGTCTCTATCCATGTTGACCTTGGGTTTGCCCAACAAATCAACGCTTCTAGTTAGGACCAACCCATTAATCCGAAAATCTAATTTTTATGGTTTGAACATATTCGTGTAGAGTGGGTTTGGGTTTGCCCAACAACCCAACTCTAAAAGAACTTGGTTCTTTCCATATCAATGGAAGGCGTAAGTCCTAAAATTTTGGTTGAAGGATTTGTTCTTTGGTCTCATCAATACTTGGATGGCACATACATATATATGTGTGTGTGTGTGTGTGTGTGTGTGTGTGTGTGTGTACGACATAACCACCCTATCATGCCATTTTAACCAACCCTTAAAATGCACCTAATGCATGTAACACACAAAAGAGGTTTAATTTGGCTTGTGACTTGACTATGCATTAAAAGTTTGTGATTCGATTCAACTCTTGAACTGAATCAGGTGCTAGTGTTATTCTCGACTAATTCAAATTATGAATGTGATTTGATTAGGAACCCTAAAATTTCAATTATTTTGACATCCAAAATAAACACTTTAATTCTAGTACATGTCTTATTTTTGTCACACTAGAAGTGCAATGCTCTACTTAGATTATTTCTAAATTAATTCCTAAGGTTTTCAAAATTTTTGAACATCAATTAGTCATCTAAAAATACCCCTAGGCCATCTTAAATTTATCAAGACAACTTCAGTATAAGCCAAAAATATATTGACGACCAAAATTATCATGATAAATGAGTTAACTTACTTGACACTAAAGAGACTGATTCGATGTCTGAAAATTTTCTGGACCCCCTAATTTTGAACAGGCACATTTAGCATGCTACTAGCATCAAAATAATACATTTTTTTATCCCATAAAAAATATTGCAAGGTCTTATAACCGAAAAGCATACATATAAGTCATTAAACAAGTCAACTACATCAGCTTTCAAAAAGCTAACTAATGTTGACTTTGACTTGATTTATTAATTGAATCAAATTCAATTAATTCTAGAAAAATTTTAAAGTCTTATGTACATTTTAAATGTGCCTAATAAAAAATTCCATAAACTAATTCCTAGGAATTATTTATTAGCTTCGTGGAATCAGCTAACACATCATATGTCTATGACACTTGTCATATTACTTCTAACACTAGTCATACTCTACATCATGCATGCATACGATAATCACTTTAACAACAAGTATCATGCATCTCATACACGTGGAAACATCTTATCTTGCATGTCTATGCAGAAAATTCAAAAAAAATTTATAAAAATTAATATGGAATTTACAAGCATGTATATTCATCAGATTTCCAGAATTTCCCAAAACTTCATACAGGCATCAGGCTAATACTAAATTCGTAATCAAATACCAAATGACATTTAATTAAAATCTCCTTTGACAAAAACATAATATAATACCTTATAAACATTTATGTGAAAAAAATCAGAAATTTGTTTTCTAGAATTATTACGAAAATTTCAAAATCAACACACGCATTCAATTTTCCAGAAATTCCCAGAAACTAACATATGAACAGACTGGATATAAATTTGAAATAAAATAACAAATGACATTCAATTGCAATTTCTTTTGACAAAAACATAGTATAACATCTTATAAACATTTATTTGAAAGAAAATTAAAAAAAATTCTACAATTTATACGAATTTTTCCAAATCAACATGCATGTCAGTCACAATACAGTAAACAGTTTGCTCATGTTCAATACATTATCTAATACATGCATAACCTGGCTCTGATACCATTGTTAGGGAGCCATGGATTCATGCATCACATGCACAACAAGGTAGTGGAATTTTCAACATCTAAATTCCAAACCCACGACATCACCAAAAATCTAGAATCTTAGATGCAAGCATACACAGATTATAAGAACATGAAATTTTAGCACATGTACCTTTGATAATGCTCCTCCTTTCTTTAATCTTCTCTTTGTTTGGGTTATAGCAAGCACCAAACACCTTCCTTGATCACTCACAAACACGCAAAGATGAAGAATAAGTAGTATTTAAGGGTGGTTAGAGCACCAAACAAGATGAGTTCCAGTAAATGCTCAAATGGAGAGATAGATCAAGAGTATGTTGCATGCAATTGGATTCATGCAACAATTGCATAAATTGCATGAACAAGACTCAAGACCACTTCCATCTAACTCCATAACAATTCTGAACCCGCCCCTTATCCTCTCACTTGAGTGTGTTTTTAACTTTTTAGTTCATATGTACATAAGTGAAGAACTCACTTATGCATCATCTGTTGTGCCTTTGGTCACGATCGTGGCCTACTTCAATGACAGCTATTCACACTTTGCTCTCATCCTTTATGCATGTGACCCTTAGGTTCTTGGTTATTTTGGGCATTTGAATTAACTCTTAATTCAAGCAAGTCATGGATGGTCTAATTTCAGTTGAATTGACTTTGAATTCAAGCAAATCATAAAGGGTTTTATGATACCAATTTACCGAAATATAAGTGGATTAACACACGAACTATTCAATAGTTAATTATCTGACTTATGAACCTTTCCATAGATAATTACCATCCAATTTGTCCCTTTACCATTCTATACCCCACTTAGTTCGAAGTATAGGCTACGTGTCAACTCCCATTAGACTAACTACGTCACATCTAGTCCAAGTGATGTTAGTTCTTGTATTGGGATCTCATTACTCAATGTGTCATTGAAGACTCTCTTCATGACACATAACTGCTTTGGCCAAAGACTAGTGAATAATGACCCTAGCAAGAGGTCATGGGTATCATCTCTTTCTATTAGGAGTGGTGAATTCTTTATTAGCTACCCAATTACCTTCAAATACCAACAGCTGTACCCAATCACCACCCTATGAGCGACCTCGTCTTGAGGCAATAAGGAATGATGTCAAGGCACAAGATCAATATCCAAGATATCCTTGAGTACCTCAAGTCTAAGGATATTTGTAGCAATGCTATGATGTGATTAATCATTGACATTTGATAGATCATCCATATGATAATCTCATAGCGAGTCATCCGATGTACTTACCACTTTTAGTAAGCATCCATATGTTAACTCTGAACATCTCATGTTTATAGTTTGTGAGATCCATTGCTTGATTAAATCAAGGAGTATAACATGTGCTAGTCTATCTGGATTAATAATTTCATGTTTTATTAATCTTATCACTAAGGATAATTTAGATAATAACATAATTGTATATGATAAGAATCTCATTATCATGATCTCATCATGATTTCCTTCATGCTATGTTTTGTATTATGGACTTGATTGATTTGATTTAAGATCGACATCAATTCATAAATAATCGAATATCAAATTAATGAAAAATTACCTTTCTCTTTATTAATCAAAATAAAGTTTGTACAGAAGTGTTAAAGGTGATTGCCTTTAGAGTACTACTATAACAATTTATAGTCTAGATATAGACTTGTATGGTCAGAAATACTTTATCTCGTATGTAGATGATTACTGACAATATATGTATCTTTACTTGCTTTATAACAAGAATGAATCACTAAATACTTTCAAAATATTCAAAGCTGAAGTAGAGAAACAATGCGGTAAGCAAATCAAGATCGTGAGGTCTGATAGAGGTGGGGAATATTATAGTAGATATACTGAAGGTGGACAAAAACCTAGTTTATTTGCAATGTATCTTCAAGAAAAATGGGATAGTAGCCCAATACACTATGCATAGAACTCTAGACTAGAATGGTATGGTAGAAAGAAGAAACCAAACATCATTAGACATGGTATGGAGCATGTTGAGTAGCTTTAAATTTCCTAAGTCCTTATGGACTGAAGCTCTTAAGGCGACACTGTATATATTAAGTTGGATACCAACCAAAGTTGTTCCAAAGACATCATTTGAGTTATTTAAAGGTTAGAAACTGAGTTTATGACATATACACATATGAGGATGTCCATCTGAAATAAGAATTTATGATCCACAAAAGAAGAAATTGGATCTAAGGACCATAAGTGGGAATTTCATTGGATGTGCCAAAAGTTCTAAAAGATATGAGTTCTATTATCCATCACATCATATTAGAATTATGTAATCAAGAGCTGTAAAATTTCTTAAGAATGACTTAATTAGTAAGATGGATCAATTTCAAGATATAGTTTCTAATAACGATCATATAGACACTCAACCTTCTACATTAAATAGTAAGGTGGTTGTCATTCACAATGCTCCTTGGGTTCAAATAGATGTTGTGCAACTAACTATTGAAATTCAATAGCCTATGGTCAACATAAATGGCAATAAAGAAATTCCATAAATTGTTGATAATTTAGTAGATCCAATTATTTAGGAATTACAAGCATTCAGTAACCAGTTAAACAAAAGACTCTACAGGAGGATGTTGGTGTAACATTAAGGAGATCTACTAGAATAAGAAAATTGGCTATTACTAGTGATTATGTCATATATCTACAAGAATCTTACTATAATATAGGAGCTGAGAATAATCTTAAAACCTTTTTCACAAGCCATGAGTTACAAAGAATCAAATTTATGGTACAATGTCATAAAGGAAGAAATGAATTCCATAAAGAATACATAGACTACAAATGGGTATTTAAAACAAAGAAAGTCTCATTAGGCAACACTGAGAGATACAAGGCAAGACTTGTTACTAAAGGATTCACTCAAAGAAAAGGAATCAATTAAGCAGATACATTTTCTCCTATGTCTAGAAAAGATTCACTTAGAACAATTTTTGTATTAGTTGCTCATTTTGACATGGAATTGCTCAAATGGATGTGGATACAACTTTCTTAAATGGTAACCTAGAGGAAGAAGTTTACATGAAACAACCTAAAGGATTCTCCTCTAATAATGGTGGGCATTTGGTTTGCAAGCTTAAAAGATCCATATATAGATTGAAGCAAGCATCTTGCTAGTGGTATTTGAAATTCTATGATGTTATCTCATTATTTGGTTTTGAAGAAAATATCATGGATCATTGTATATACCAGAAGGTTAATAGGAGTGAAATTTGTTTTATAGTATTATATATGGATGAAATATTACTTGCAATCAATGACAGAAGTTTGTTACATGACGTAAAACAATTTATCTCTAAGAATTTTAAAATGAAAGATATAGGTGATGCGTCTTATATCATTAGCATTAAGATTCATCGAGACATATTCCGTGGTATTTTAGGTTTGTCTTAAGAAACCTATATTAATAAATTTTTAGAGAGATTTCAGATGAAAGATTGTTTACCAGTATAGTTCTCCTTATGAAAGGAGATAGTTTCAAATTAAGCCCATTCTTGAAAAATGGTTTTGAAAGGACACAAATGAAAAACATTTCATATACTTCTACAGTCATAAACTTGATGTATGCTCAGGTTTATATAAGTCCTAAAATTACATTTGCTATTGTAATGTTAGTCAGATATCATAGTGATCCAGGACTAGATCACTAAAGAGTTACAAAGAAAGTATTGAGGTACCTTCAAGGGACCAAAGATTACAAGCTTATGTACAGATAAATCGACATTCTGGAGATAATAGGGTACTTAGATTCAAATTTTGCTAGGTGTGTTGATTCACAGAAATCAACATCAGGTTATATCTTTAGGTTTGCCTATGGAGCCATATCTTAGAGGAGTGCCAAGCAATCTTTGACTACTACTTCCAGCATGGAGGCTAATTTTGTTTATTCTTTTGAGGTTACGTCACATGGTGTATCGCTAAAGAGTTTCATATATAGGCTTAGACTTGTGGATGCGATTTTTAGGTCATTGAGGATATATTGTGACAATTCAACCTATTTTTTCAGCTAAAAACAATAAAAGGGGTTATAGAACATGTTAGCACTGAATTGATGATAGTTGATCTTTTAACAAAGGCATGCCACCGATGAAGTTCAAGGATCATGTTGTAAGAATGAGATTGAGTTCCATTATATAGTTTTCATTTTATGGACAATGTTTTTTGTTGAAACTCTTACAATATTTTCTCATATAATGGTGTACATTATTGAATTTTAAGAAAATTGATTATTTTGGACCTGAAATATAGGGTTTATTCATTAAGTAATGTTACCACAATCGGGTGATACAAAATATAGTATATTGTAATACATGGAAGATAATACTCAACTACTAAAAGACCTATCGTCATAATTCATATATTATATTTAGATCAGATTAGGATTTGATACCAAGTTAAACGTATGGACCAAGTGAGAGAATATGACATCCCATGTTTGGGGCTAGACCCTAAAATAGTGAATTGAGAGTACAGTGAGAAATTAGAAGTGCATTTCATGTTCATGCATCATTGTATATTCAAACACATGTTCATTGACATTTTTGGGTATAATTGAATTATAAATGTGAATTGTGGATTATTTGTGTTGAAAATTGATTTGGAGACTATTAATATTATTTTGGAATTTTTGGTAAATTTTAGAGAATTTCCAAAATTTTGGGGTATTTTAGACTAGGAAAAAAAGTGACAAATAGAAGTGTGATAAATGGACTAGTAAATGTGTGATAATTGGACAAAAGACTATGTGACAAGTGGAGCAATTAGGAAGTGACACATGGCGTAACCAAATAAATGACAAGTATAACGCACGCAAAAAAGACATGTGGCAAGACTTAAAGGAGACACTTAATTCTATGTTTTGGTCAAAGAAGTCTCTGCATTGTCTCCACCCAAAACCTCCTTCTTCCTTCTTGCTTTTCATCACTTAGACACTTACTTTCTGCATGTATTTGTGTTATTGTCCATCCATCACCGAACAAACCCTGTAAAATCTTCAGCTATTTGAGGTCTTTGATTGTTTTTCTAATCTTGTCTTTTCTCCAACCACCAAAATCCCTCATTGCTCTCCCCATTTATAGAAATTTTTCTGAAGAAACAATTAAGTTATGCATCATTGTTGTTTTTAGATGTTTGAAAAATCTTGAGTTATGAGCTAGTTTAAAGTAAGCTGTGTTTTAGTTTTCTGGATATTATGTGGATGATTTTGATGATGTTTTAGTGTTGTAAGTGAATGCATGCATGAAGGGTGGTTTTGGTGATGAGAAAAATGAATTATATGAAAATGACGTGAAATGGACATTGTGCAGAAATTGTTTCTAAGATTGTGAGAATTGAAGTTTAATGAGATTTAAACAAGTACAGAAAAACTAGAATGAGGTTATGTGTTTTTGTTTAAGTGAGATTAAATCTTGAGATAGTGCAGAAGACATGAAAATACAGTAGTGAGAGAAAGCAAAACAAAAAATGCAGTAGAGAGAGAGAGTAGAAAAAATAGTGTTGTCTATATATGAGTTTTGTTTTGAATGTTTGAATTTAATCTTGAATCTTGAGTTGTACTAGAGTAAGTTGAATTGGAATAGGGGTAGAAATGCAGAGATTATTCATTAGAAATGATAAATTAAGTGAAAGAGAGGAAGAAGAAGGAGAAGCATTTTGCAAAAATCTAGAGAATTAAAGTGCAAAACCGTGACTCTACTGTAGAAGGTGGGAGTGCACAATCAAGCTTTTTGATACTGAACAGTTCTGACTCTTTTTACTATAACTTTGTCTCCGGACCTCTAAATGATTTAAAAATTGAACCAATACACTCCTAATACATTTTTCGTCTCAATAAAAATTTAGAGCTATCTAAATTGATTGGAAAAAGATTGATTGAATCAAAGTGAGGGAATGTGCTGGAATGTTATGAACAAGAGAATTTTCATTAAACATACTTCGGTATTTTGATTATATCTTAATGTTTAGATTTCCAAATGAGTTGATTCTTAATTCAGATGAAAATTCAGACTTGTTTCTACAACTGTCTTAAAGAAGTTGAATTTTAATTTTGTCTCTAAGACTTTTAAAATTGGCATGAAATTGAATCTTGGCTTAGGCTGTAGCACTTCCAGGGACAGAAATCATATCCTATAGTTATTGAATAAACTGTATTGATGTAGGCTGAAGTAGACTAAGATGTCTTCACTAAAGTTGTAGCTTATTCTCCTAGAGTTAAATTGGTATAAATTTTGTAATTTTTAGATGTTGGAATTGAGAGATATGGGTTATACAACTTGACCGTATGATCATGCTCTAGCCAAAATTCCAAATGTACACAGTCTGGGTATTTTGAGCACAAATCATAAATAATAAACCAAATTGTATGATCTTGGTATCATTAGAAACTTAAGACACAAAGGAACAAGTTTTTAGAAGAAAGTGTTACAGAAATACATCATTTTCTTGATCTTATTGCTTATGTAAAGTTGACCTAAATGAGGTGCTTTCAACAAAAGCTGGAATAGTGATTTAGTGTGCGAATTTTGGCACAATTGGATTACAATTTATATGTACATCAATTTGTTATAGAAATATACCCAAGCATTTTTCATTGCACATGTATGATACATGATACCTTTTGATATATATATATTTCCCTAGTTACATAAACAAAACAGTAATGTGAAATTATTTTAATGTATATAGGAGAGCAAGTAGCGCGATCACTTCTGGATATCAACGGAACGTCAAAGCAATAGGCTTAAGGGAGCAATTGTGAGTAACCTAAGATGGTCTCACTTTAATTTAAACTGATAATTACTAAATTGAATTTGATATATGATGAGTATGTACTGATTGTGTATTGAATTCTGGATAATACTTGTCCGAGGCGTTTGATGCATGTGAATATTATTAGAAGTGCTACTTGTATGTGAATGAGACTGCCTAAATGATTCTCAACTAAAAGTGGCTGAATGTTATGACTGATTCTATTGACTATAATAATGTGAATGAAAGTGATTGACTGTATTTGAATGATTTGTGGCTTGCATTTCATTTGAATACATGTAATATAAAGGCAGTTGTGACTGGTGATGCTACTGACTGAGACTGAGACTAAAAAAAGTTTAAAGCTCAAGCACATATATGATTAGACCCTAAGGCTCACTATGATCAATAAACCCAATAACACGAGATACTGAAAAAGCACACAGTCACAACAATGTAAAAACGAATGTGAGTCTCATATAGATAGCATGCACATATAATTTGAATTCATTGAATGATTTGCAAAGCTGTAAGAATGTTAGATGATTGAATACATGGTATTAAACCAATGATTATGTTTTTTAGTCAAGTGTTATGAAGTAATAGTTTGATTCATTGTTTAACTCTTGTTGGTGATAGATCTTGATGATAATCAAGTTGATATGAACTGTGTGATAATATGTTTATGATTGATTATGTGTTATAACATGAGTGAACCACCGAGTATGGTTACTCTATTGAGTTTTCAAAACTCACCAAAATTCTACGTTGACAATTTCAGGTTTGAGAGTGAGACGACCTAGCTTCTAAGACTCCATAAAAGCGTATTTTGTGTAACTTTGACGAACAAATATGGCTCAAAGGTCGGTCAGTTAGGAATTGAAGACATAGTTTGTTAATAACTTTTGTGCATTCCTCATATTGTAGCATACTGTGTAGACTGAGTTGTTTATGCTCATAGGACGATGTTGTATAATTATGGATGATGTTGAACTTAAAGCTACAATGTACATTATGGTTATGATATAAAATGAGGAAATTTTGGATTTTATCAAATGTGCGATTTGTGATTTTAATTACGATGCTACGTAATAAAGTGAAAGTGAGATAGTTAACACATCATTTTTGTCAGGCATGTGCATGTGTGACCGAAAGGCACACATGCATGTGTTAGATGGGAGTGGGATGTTACAAAGAATGTGATAACTTTTCATATTCTTCATAATCATAAATGGTCTAATGTTATGTAGTTAATGAGTATGAATGTCATGTTTTTATAGTAACTGACAATGTGCTTGATGAGAGCACATTGATTATGGTTTTCCACTTAAATTTTTGGGGTCCTAAGCTTCTTTTCTCTTCTGAAAATATACAACATCGAATTCATAATTGAGAACTTAGAAGAATTCCAAAAATGCACTCTAAGCAAACATATCAATGGCTAAAGGTATTTCCTTTTTTTTCCATATTTAGTTTATATGTTATTCTAACATATATTACTGTTGAATATATATGTTAAGATTGGCTTACATATAATTCTATTCTTCATTTACATTTCAATTCAATGATGTAGCATTAATAATTTATGGGAACAATCTTTTACTTTCTAATTCAGTTCTAATAATGTCTATAAAATGCTTGGTAATGCTTCTACTTCTAGTCAAAGGTATACCTTAAGCTCTTCCTTTTTAAGTTAACTTATATGACATCATTTGAGCCTTGATTAAGGTTAGGTTCAGTTTATAGCAATGGTTATAAAATCAATCATACCTTAAAGTTGTAAATTGTTGACCTAAATTTTGTGCTTGTATTCCTTTTATGAGGTCCTGCTAGGGATGAAAACTGTAAAGAGGAGTTAGGCAAGCAGACCGTTTATCCCCTTACTTGTTCCTAATTTTTATAAAAGTTCTCACTCTCCTGCTAAAACACAAAGTCTCAGCTGCCCCTAACTTCAAATATCACTCCAAGTGTAAGTTGCTTTAATAAGCTTATGTTTTGCAGATTATCTTATTCTCCTGAGTAAGGCCAATATTCATTTAGTTTCTCTACTGATGAGTGCTCTACAAAGCTCTAAGGAGCTATTTGGGTTGAGCATCAACTATTAAAAAAGCTATTTCATTTTATCTAAAAGTGTAGCACACCTCTCTGACGCCTTGTTATAAGTTACTAGAATGAATAAACAAGATCCTCCCCTCCAGTACTTGGGAATTCCTATCTCCTCAAGAAGACTAAGATATAGAGACTGTCTACCTCTTATTGAAAAGATACAAAAAATATTGGGGTCCTAGATTATAGAACTCTTTCTTATAGAGGTAAACTTTAACTTTTGAAGTATGTTATAATGTCAATGCAAACCTATTAGTGCTCTCATAGATTTTAATAAAAAGGTCTAGTTAAAACAATTAAGAAATTAATGAAGTAGTTTCTATGGAGTAAAGGGAAAGGATAGAAAGGAATTGCTAAAGTAAACTAGAAGCACATATGTTAACTAGAGGAAGCTAGAGGGTTAGGTTTAGAGGCAGTAAGTAAAAGCAATAGATTTCTAATGATGAAGAGAATTTGGTGAATCTTAAGTGAAAAGAAATCTTTGTGGATCAAATGGATTCACATCTATATCTTAAGGGGTGAAAGTTTATGGGGAACAAGACTTAAAGACAACTACTCTTGATTCTTTAACCAAATTCTCAAGTTGAGGGAAGAAGTGTAACGACATGTCACTTGCAGAGTAGGGGCAGGGGATAGGACATCAGTTTGGTATGACAATTAGACTGGTTAAAGGGCTCTTATACATAATCAACTGGTGAGGGATTTTGTAACAGCCCTAGACTACCCGCCCACAGATATTGTTCGCTTTGGGCCTTGGCCCAGCTAAGCCCTCACAGTTTTGCTCTTCCCACACCTTGGGAAAACGCTTATGTGAGGGAGAGGTATCCACACCCTTATAAGGAATACTTCATTCTCCTCTCCAATTGACATGGGATCTCACATTCCACCCCCTTTTTGGGCTTAGCGTCCTCGCTGACACATCGGTTCGGGTACTGGCTCTGATACCATTATAATAACCCTAGACTACCTACCCACAGTTATTGTCCGCTTTGGGCCTTGACCCAGTCAAGTCCTCATGATTTTGCTCGTCCCATACCATAGGAAAAAGTGTCCATGGGGGAGAGGTATCCATACCCTTATAAGGTGTACATCGTTCCCCTCTCCAATCGATATGGGATCTCACAAAAATATATTGAAGCTTTTAGTTTTAAAAGAAAATACTCTTAGTCTTCTAAACACTCTTTGAAGTACATTTTTTAATGTATTTTAATTATAATTACACTAAAAAATCACCTTTGAATATTTAAAGTTATTAAAATCATGTTTTTGAAGGATTGATCAACCAATATAGGTTAGTAGTTAACTAATATAAGTTAAATGTGTGATAGGTAAGCTAGTTGAAACATTGATCGACCAATGTAGTAGTATGGTCAACTAATATTTCTCTGAAAAACACATTGGTCAAACAATATACTCTAATAGATGATCAATCTCAACAGCTAGTGAATTTATGCATTCAATACACATTAATCGATCAATGTGCTACACTGGTTAACTAGTACTTTAGAACTAATCATTGTAACAATGTTATGAATACTGTTTTGAATTTAGTATTAAATTTGATTTCAATATAGTATGATGCCAGTACTAGTCAATTTTTGGGTATGATTTTGAGTAATTTTTTAAAATTACAAAATAATTCCTAAATTTTATAAAATTACAAAACAGTCCCTTAATATATTATGTCAAATAATTTTTAACTTTACTTTAATCCTAAATCAAAAAATTCATAATGATATAAGATCCTTATTTATTCAAGAACTTGGTCTAATTATTTTATAACAAAAAAATGTTCCAACAATTTTATGACATAAAAGTGGTATCATTTTAGAGTCCTCCTCCTAGTCCTGAGCTTTCCTTCCATTTTCGTCTTCTTTACCCAAAGTGGAATAGAGCGAGTTCTTCTAACCAAAGGTAGGTAGCAAAGAAAAACGGAGAACTTAAAGCTCTTAAAAGGCATAAATCACCATCTCCTCCATCTTATGCTGATCAAGAATTACTAAGTCTAGCCATCCTACCTATAGAGTAGTAAAGTTAACTATGCCTCACTATGGCCTTATTCCTACCTTGCTATTAACTCTAGTAACCCTTCAGGGTCTTTATGTAGGGGACCACTCCGTTACCAAAAATGTCATAAGAATTATTGATGGAGGTTGTTTTAATATAGAGATTTAAACTGCAAAAATAAAAACTACTTACTGGAAATGATAGATGGTAATGATAAAAAAAACTGAAGTTGAGCTGATGAGGGGCATTGCTACTAATAGAACCAGCAGCAGCAACAGCAACATTGGATGAGGGCAACGATGATAATGATTTAGGTTTGGAAGTAGAGGTTTTCTAGAGATCTAGTCGACGATAGGAGCAGAGTTTTAATTTTGATAAATTTTTTTAGCCCTTCTTCTTATCAAAATTCAAAGTACATCTTGTATTTTGACAAAATTTTAAATAATGTACAATACCACTGATGTTATCTAGAATTTACTTCTAAGATAAAGAAAACCATAATCTTTTGGTATAGTGTGAAATCTAAGACTTTGGTTATAAAAGCCAAATTTTGACTCTAATCATTAGTAAACCTATAAATACATATTTTGTTATTAGTTCTTGCATGGAAAGATTTTAGCTTTCTTATAAATACATTTCTAAGTGTCTATTAAGTATTTGAGCTTCATTTCTTATACTTATATTAGTGAGCCTCCTTGGAATTATCAAAGTGATAAAGTGAGATATTTTGAGTTATAAGTTTTTATTGTGTTTTATATATTGTCCTTAAAAGTATTCTAAGTGAAATTGAGGTTCCTCTTTATTATGAAAGAACATTTGAAAAGGTTTCTTCTTTACTAAAAATATATTGTACAAAGGTTATCCTTTACCTTGAAAGAAAAGTCATAGTGAAATTTTAAGAAGAGTCTTGGAAGTGCATATAGATAAGGGTTATTTATCGAACTATTATGAATTGATTTGTGTTTCTCTTCCTTTACCCTTTTTACATTATTACTTAAAGTATGTTATTGAAATTCATTATTTTATATCGTATTTTCATTTTTTATAAATGTTGTTCATTAATATGTTAAATTAGTAATATTTTGTTAAAACTTATCAATACTCAATTTATCCCTTTTCCCTCTTAGGTGACATTGGAGACTAAAATCATTAATTAAGTTTTAGTACTTAGGATCCTAATAATGTATCCCCAAAAGGACTATGTAAATGATATATTTGTTAAACTTAGTTTTAAGGAGGCATTAAAAGCTAACCTAGTATAATATGTTCTAAAGTTAAAAAAGCCAAGTCAAAAAAAATCCAAGGATGTTCTATAGGTTAAAAACAATCTTTTTAGTAATGTTTTCTAAATTCAATCATGAATCCTATGACAAAGGAAAAGAGTAACTGGTAACTAAGCTTAGGTTGCATATTGAAATAGTAAAGCGCGGATAATAATTTGCTATTAATTAAGGTAAAATTTCCTATGGTTCATCATCAAAGAAGAGAGAATTTACAAAACAAAAGCTTTAACAACTTTATGTCAACTTTGGTAGTTAATTGTAGATGTGATATAACTATTAGGAATGATTTGTATTTATCGAAGACTTTCTTATATCTAATAAAACACATGACTCGAATATGCTTATTATCTAATTTATAGGAGAAAAATTAACAAGTTTGACTCAAGAACCCATAATATAAATCTAAATAACCATATAAGTGATTGATAAAAAAAGAAAATAAAGCAAGTGCACATTTATAACATAAAGAACAATGAATAATTAAACCAATAATTCTTAGCCTAAAAGTTCCAATCATAACTTAATAAACCTAAACAAACCAAGATTAATATAAGTCATAAGATGCTATAATAATGAGCAATGAAAAGAGATGAAAATGAAAAGAAAGAAAATGAAAGTCCAAAAAAATTTACCCCCATATTTGTAAATATGTTCTTTGTTTGTTAATCTCACACTAATTTAGTTTTAGTTACCATAACCAACAAAAAAACAAAAAAGAGGGTTTAACTTGTGATTTATTGACACAAAAAAATCAAAATAATAATACTTACAGGATATACATAAAGAGATTGAAATATAATTGAAAAAATTGAAAAAATTCAATTCAAATAGGAGAGCAGTGACAATGATCAAACAAAACTAAAGAGGTACTAAAGAATTTTAAGTTTGATTAAAGATGGAGACTGTAAAATTGAAGAAAAGAATAAAATGATTGTTTATAATTTAATGCTACTTATAGTTTTAAAAAAATAAACTTCTTTGAAATGGACTCATAAAAATAAAAGAAATGTGTCACAGATTTTACAATAATGAACAATGAAAAAAGACCAAAATAAAAACAAAAAGAAAGTAGATAAAAGTCCAAAAATGAAAGTACCCCTAAACTTAGGAATATTGTTATTTATTTGTTAGTCTTGCAGTAATTTAGTTTCAATCACTAAAACCAACAAAAATAAAAAGAATTATGATTTATTGACATAAGGAATCAAAATAATAATATATACATAATAGACGTAAAAGAGATCAAAATAGAATTGAAAATGTTGAAGGAAATTAATTCAAACAAGAGATCAATGGAAAAAATTAAACATAACTAAAGAGGTAATAAAAAGGTTGAAGCTTGATTGAAGATGGAGATTGCAAAACTGAAGAAGAGGAAGACACACTTGTTTATAATTTAATACTAATTAATTTAGCAAGAACCAATCAACTAATCAACAAAATTTGATTCATCTTTATATATAAAGGTTATAAAAGCAAACCTAACTCAAAAATTGGTTGGCTATTACTTACTGTAGATGAATTAGTTGATCTAGTTTGACTTTTAAATCATTGGTTATACTTTAAGGTAGGAGTTTTTGTTTTGAATGGCCTTATTCATAATAAACGATATTGAAGTTATTTCTTTAAGGATTGGTCTAACTAGTAGAATTTGACTTCAATATTCTTTAAGTATAAAAGTCTCAGGTTCCAATCTCTATTAGAGGACTATTTCTTACTTTAGTGCTTTGGAAAATGACATTGAAAGAGGAGATATATTGAACCTATAAGCATTATTTGAATTGAACTTGTCATTTAACTCTAAACATATAAATTGCAAATTATTATATGTTTTTGACAATTTAAGTACATACCTAAAAAATAATGATTACAAATTTAATTGTTATAAAAACATAAAAATAAAAATGTTCAAGTTCAGTTATTTTCTCTAACTTGTTTACAACTAGATTATTGAATTCAATTAAAGTGAATTATCCTTTTCTTATTCAATTACAGTTATACTCAAATGTGAGACTATATATCCTCAATAACCTTATTCACAATAAATACTATTGAAGTTATATGTCCACAAGTTTTCTTCTCATGTTTCTATAAATTTAAAAGTCTTAATAAAGCTCTTATATTTGAAGTGTCGTATGGATGTTTAGTAAGTTAGAAGATGATGGGTAGAAAATGAAGATACATTGAGCATGTAAATATAAATTAGATTATGTTAATTTTTTTGAAAATTAAATAATATTGCATTAATAATAGCAAAAGCTACAAAAACCACATTACAATGATACGCTTAATCTATCCACTATTAGCAAAAATAATCTATAAGACTAATTTACAATAGGCACAAGTAATTATAACATCCAGATGATTTTCATGTTATGAGTGCATCTTGCTTAGAGTTTGAGATCAAGGAAGCTCGAACCTAGTTGACAGGAACTATTAGAAAATGTACCTTTTGGATTGGGAACTTAAACAAAGCTATCTTGTCCGTGTGTATCAGGAATCTGAAGTAGATGGCCTGTAAGTAAGGAGAAACTACAATAAGAAAACATATTATCAGCTACATTTTTATGGTGACGATATTAAAATCATCGCTAGATGTCAACATTTGGTGACGATTTTGTAATTTGTCACCAAAAGTCATGGTTTTAGGGATGTTAAAAAATATTATCTCTAAAGCAACATCTTTGACGACGATTTTCTGTGGTCATCATAAAAAGACCCTATTTGTGTGATGGTTTTAGTATTTCATGGCCAAATGTCGAGCGTTTAGTGACCATAGTTTAAAACATCGCTAAAAAAACATGGGTGTTTGTGACGAAATTAATAATTCATTGCCAAATGTGTAGTTTTTGCGACGAAACCTTAAAATTGTCGCCCAAAGTCAACATTAAAGAATTAAAATCGTCGCCAAAAGTCAATATTAAAGAATATATAATTAATAATGTAAAATTGATAATTTTTTAATGCTACATGTGCTTACTAATCTTAAGGTTAATTATAATTGACATTTATATGTGATTTTTCATATTTTTCATTTCCTTTCTTTATAAATTTGTTTAAATATATAGTTGATGCATTAAAACTTTATAAATTATCCTTTTGGATATAAAAAGATAAACATACCTAAAATTTTAATATTAATAAGATAAAAATATAACAAATTTAAGTTGACTACTATTCTTAATCATTAATATTTATGAACAATAAAATAACAATACATATAAATGTTAGAATATGGTAAAATATCATGATTTATGGTAAGTACTACAAGATATTAATTATAAGTTTAACAATTCTTACAGAAGAAATAATAAATAAAGTTCCACGCATAATATTCCATTGAAAAGGAAAAGAAATGATTATTTTTTTAGATTCCAAGTGACATTAGAGTCAGTAGAAAAGGTAAAGGAATTTCCAATGTCTAGATTCCCAAGAAGCCTCCTTGCACATTCCAAGCCATCAATTGAAGCCGTTAATGATCACATTTCAAGTTGTAGTGAATTGACACCCTCTTCCAACAACTTCTTTGCTTTAACTAAATTTGTAGAAGATACAATGAATGATTTCCTAGATGCCTTATGTATGATAGTATTAGATGAACCACACATACTAAGCATTTCAGATAATGAGCGAATATAATAAGATAATCAAAGCTAAATCAAACAGTATAAGGAAGTCAAATAATAATGCATTCATACCAAACTGATAAATTTCATAATCGTCGTAATGAACAGACATATTTTTTGCAATCGAGCACTGTTCTAAAACAAATGGTTTCCCTAATCCTATATGAACCATCGAGACATCACCAGTGCCTCTATTTCCATTTATGTTCTTTTGAGGATTCGAGGAAGCTTAACACAAAATATAATATATACAATCAGATGTTCATGTAATAGCTTTATAAACAGAAATTGGGATATTGATAATAAAGAAAAAGAGGTATTTTGGATGATACTAAAAACCTTGAAGAAGAAGATCAGCCATGGAAAGCAAACAGTGATTACCGTATGAAAAGGGGATTTATTCTTTATTTATAAAGGATAATTTTGCCACATTCCTCCTAGTGGAGCCCATTTCCACCATCGAAGACTAAATGTCATTGACATTCCGCAATGAATAATGTTAACCGTTTTATTATGAAAAATCAATAGAAGAATTATTATTTGAATTTTCCAACATTCTAGTAATGTTAATTTTGTGATCTATCAAGTAAGACTACTTCATATGAAAAGGTTAAGAATGTTAAGTGTGTATGTACTATTTTTAGGGGATGCATAAACATCCCTTACAACTCCAAAATATGATTTCTTATATGTACATAAACATCCCTTGTAGAATACTCTAATGAAAATAGTTGTGTAATTGTGATTTAACTTTAAATTATGTTAATAATTATCTTGTTAGTTTTGAGCTACTCCTTTATATATATGTTTTCATAAAATATAGATTCAATAAATTCAAATGTGTGTATGTTAAAAGATTTCTTCCTTTAAGGATAAGAGTAATAGGTTGTTAGTTTAGAGTTTTAATTGTTATATCTAATCATAGCCTCATAACATGTTGGAATAAAAGCAATCATATGGTAAATATGAATATAAACATCCGTTGTAGAAGTAACCTTCATTCTCTAATAGACATTTCAACAAACAGTTAGCATGCTTTTCTCAAACAAGCATAGAAGGTTGAAAAAAAGTTGACCGATGCACTATTATTACAAAAAGACAATTCACCATATTTTTAGTTTTGACCATTTGATGTTTAACTATTATATGTAATCACAGCCTCATTACATGTTGAAATAAAGTCATTTTGATGGATACATCTGTATACTATAATTGGTACAATCAAATGTAAATATGTACATAAACATCAATTACAAAAGTAGCCTTCATTGAAGCATTTCATCTAGCTGTTAGGAGGCTTTCTTAAAAAAAGCATGGGAGGTGGAAAAAAAATCCAAGATAAAAATTCAATTCACCATCTTCCAAATGTAAACACAAAAAAAAAACTCATAAACCATAAGCTGAATACAAAACTCATATAAACTCCTAAACGTAGTAGTAAGTTAAATAGAGCACAAGAAGGAGGGTTTGAAAATAGAAAAGAAGAAGAATACCAACATAGGTAATGACACTTCTTTGACAGTGATGACCATAACACAGGAGACAATCACAACAAAGGGGATGACACTTAATGAAGGGTGAATGAAGAGGAAATATGACGGCTAACACCAAAATGAAGAGGGTTTTGTTTTGGTATTGACATTTCACCTTTATTAATGTGTATTAATGATGTTTTACCCTTGTTTAATTTGTATTGTTGATGTTTTCTTAATATCTACACATAAAAATAATGTTATAATAAGCAAACATGAACTACCCTTTTGACACAAGCACATCTATACCATTTGGCCTCATTTCATTTAATCAGTACTAAAATAACTAGAAACAAACTATGTTGATGTTTGAGATAGTTTATGAGCATTTTTTATTTTGGCTTTTGTTTAAACAGAATATTGATGTTTTAGCTATTTTATTGCGAATTTTGGTGTTTGAGATATGTTAATGTGGAATGTTGATGTTTGAGTTATGTTTATGTGGATTGTTGATGTTTCAATTATATTTCTATGTATTGTTGATATTTGAGTTACGTTAATGTGGAATGTTCATTTTTGAGTTATGTTTTTGAGGAATGTTGATGTTTGACTTATGTTTATGCGGATTGTTGATGTTTGATTAATGTTTATGCGTAATTTTGATTTTTGAGTTATAGATATTCTTGATAATGGCACCTGGTAGAAATAAGGGAAAGAAAATGACAACTAGCAAAATTGTTCCTCCCCATAACAACCAAATCAATCTGACCTTATCCAACAATAACAATCGGCTTCATCCACTAATGAAGCCATTCAGTAACAACCTTTATCTACCTCAACTAGTGTTGAGGAATCTTCAGGTTTGCTAATCTTTACCACCTATAATTAAACTTATACTCAAATATATATTTACATATTAAATGCTTTTTTCTTATCATTATTCTTTTTTTGTCAGGTTCCAATACTGGTATCAGAAAAAGAGGTAGAGGTATCACTAAAAGTTTTAAGTTCCAACGCATGAATGTTGTATTGAACAATAAGTTCTCAGTACTTATTGACACCTCGCAAGGTCGTCCTGTTGACAAGATCCAATTGACAAAATTGTCCAGTGAGACAGTGGTTATTGTTAGGACTAAATTGCCTTGCCTTCAACATGTCAAGAAGTTGAAGGAAGACAATTTGCTACAGAATGCTCTGGACAAAGTTTCAGTAATTTTCAATTTATTTAATTATATACATTTCTTTAATTATTTAAAGACTAATTTCACTTTTACCTGTTATTCACAGATGAAGCTCAATATTGTCAATATCAACAACCCTAAAGTTTCAAGCTGTGTGACTTCACTGTTGAAATAAAGGGTCAAGGATCATCATTATCCACTATATAAATATTACAAATCTTTTCCTTCTGATGAGGAGGCAAAGAGATATGTTCCCGAATAGATGTGTCTAGAAAATTGGAGCCAAATATGTGATTATTAGGTCTCTACCGACATAAAGGTTTGATTTCTTTCTCTTCACATGTAACTTCCATTATCCTTGTTACACAATTTAATGACTATTTCTTTTCTTTATTTAGGAAAAGTGTGAGAAAGCCAAGGTTAACAAAGGAAAAATGAAAACTCCTCCCAACCAAGGCTCTAAATCATTTGTTGTCGTATGAAAAGAATATGAAAGTTCTTTGTTTAGAGTGAGAAGGAACTACATGGACAAGAGTGTGATAGGATCACACTATACAAACTCACTCACTGTAAGGAAGGTAAAGAGTGGATGTCTGAAGAAGTGAAAAATTAACTATGTAAGTATAAAAAATTGTTTAAATTTTAAGTTTATTTATTTATGTAGTACTAACTAATAATATTTGAATTCAATATTGATTTTGCTTTTTAATTTTAGAATAAGATGTAGAAGTTGTTACAAAGATCATTATCTGACAGAAATGAGCCAAATATAGATGACATTTGCAACAATGTGCTTAGTACAAGATCCGGCTACATTAAAAGTCTTGGATTTGGCCTTAAGTCATCTGCTTCATCCTTATCAAAATTAGAATATGTTGCCCATCTTAAAGAGGAGAACCAGTCTCTTAAGGCTAAATTATAATGTAATGAAGAAAAGTTAGAACGTAATAAACAAAAGTTAGACCGTACTGAACGAAAGTTGGTCAAACTTGAAAAGACTATTAAACAAATACTTGCCCAAATTTTGTAAGTAATAGTGACGATGAAAATAAGTCTTAGTTTGTACATAAGTATTTTGTTAACATTTGTAATTAACATTTAATGATATTTTATTTTTATATAAAATGCTTCTAATTTCTAATTATTTCTAATTATATTTTTGTTTAATAAATTATAAAACAAAAAATCTAAATATTACAAACAATAACATGGATTAAAATGTTACCAATAATTATAATTAACATGATAAAATTTTTAATAATAATGTTTATTAAAAAATTAAAAACGTAGCTAAATGTTTCTAAAATCGTCATCAAAAAATTTTAGCTACATTTCTAAAAGCATCGTCAATAGGTAAAAAGTATTTACTACAAATATTTAATCCTCGTCAATAGTTTTGGGCTTCAATTCAAGATTCGTTGCTAAATACTATTACCTACGTTTGCTGTAATGTAGCTAAAAACATTTAGCCATGAAACTAAAGTGTACCAAAATAGCATTGACGACGATTTGGTTTATCCTCGCGTATATCTTTTCACCACGTATTCATCTTGTAGCTAAATATAATTTGCAACGATCTAGTAAAAATGTCACCTATAATATTTTGCTTCGATTTGGGCAACAAATTAGTATCGTTGTGAAATATTATCAGCGACAAAATCAGGTCTTTTAGTGACGAAAATTTTCATCGCCAAATGCCCCTTCTATTGTAGTGAACCTCATAAATTGCCAAATCAATCCCTATTATGAATAAGGGTAGATAGTCTACTATAAGTAGCAATGTTGTTCCTGAGTGGTGCTAAGTCTGGTCGTCGAAAAAGTAAACTATTATTGGTTTAGTTATCAAACCAAAACTAAATGTTAGTGTCATCTCACAACTGATGCTTAATGCAAGGATACACTAAGACTTTTAAGCTGAGTAGGATTGAGTATGTTACTTGACTCCAAATATGTAGTTTTTGAGTTATTGTGAGCATCGACTTAGTATGCACTCAAAAAATGGTGACTATGAATTTTATTGTTTTAAATAATAAAAATAAAATAAAATTATGTTTCCCTAATTTGTTTGTAATTGGATTACTGGTTCGATTGAAATGAATAATCACTTCATACAATTTTTCTATGTTTGATATATTATAAGAAAAATTTTATTAAATTCTTTTTTGAAATTTACGGTTTATATTCAATTATATTTACTTATTGATTGAAATATCTTTATTCAATTGGTTATTTCATGTAAACATTTGTATATGATAAGAATAAAATAATAAAACATTACACATTAAAATTTCAGGCAGAACATATTGAAGATAGAACTAAAAATAAACAAATAAATCAATAACCATGTATATCAAAATTAAACAAAGAGATAACCTTGATATTCAGTGAATGATGACGCCCAGATAGTCACGAATCATTATGTCAGCATTGTTGGACACGAAAATATAGAGAAGAAGAATTGCTAAAAAATTATCTTTAAAAAAGGAAAGTATGTCGAAATACATAAATAGAGTTGCCTAAATAAAGAAAATATTACATATAAAAATAAATATACTTATTGGAAAAGCTCTGAAAAAATTCTAACAATTTTAACATAAGTAATAAATTTCAAATTAATCTTATTAAATAATTATAATTAAATACTAATTTTTTACCTAAAATTCACATTCATAAATTTAATTCAATTGCGTAGTTGGTAAAAATATATTAAAATCACCGATTAAATTATAATTCAAAATAAATCTCCTGATAAAATTGAAGTGCCAAGTAACTTGAGAGAGAATATAGTATAGTAGTTTGACTTTTTATACTTCTACTTTTATATGGAATAGTATAAAATGAAAAGTAGATTGAATTTAAGCAACTCCTTGATTGAATCACAATGTTGAACGGTACTTTACAAGTTGGATCACATCATCCTTAGGTATACCAAGGACAAAAACCTAATCCACGAGAGCTGAACTCTGCAAGCAGAACATCAAGGTCGGGAATTGATCCTGCATCACTGTACTCAGAAATACGGCATCAAATACTTATCTTATTCTAATCCAATTTACATCCTAAAACAACGTTATTTTATATGTAAGTAGATATAAAATAATATTATTTTAGGGTAAAAATAAAATTGGAATAGAATAATTGGACCGAAGATTTGCATGCTCAACGCCATATATCCTTTCCATGTGGGACAAAACCTCATATATTTTAACACGCCCCTTTCACGTGTGGGCTAATTTACGGCCCAACACGTGACACAGTCTATCGTGATGAGGTAGTGACGTGTAATCCAAGAATAACCTGCTCTGATACCATGTTAAATTTTATATAATTAAACCTAAATAAACTGAGCACATATAAGCTTAAATGAAGATCCATCCTAAAACTAATTGATACTAAGAAAAGGAACACATTAGACTTATATACATGCTCAAGGTCATATATATCATTTTCATGTGAGAAAATGTCCCATATATTTCAACTCGCAGACCCTACTGCACGTTTCCCTTTCTATGTAGAAATTGTATTGATGTTGACGATTTTACTTACTATATGAGGGCATCCTAGACTGCCTGTACTGAAGAAAGGGTTAAACTACAAGGACACAGTTTAATAACGATTGAAGATCTTAGACATATTCAAGTGCATTAACTTAAAACAACTCTTTCATAATGATCTTATTTATATTATATTGTAACCATAGTTAAAAAGTATAAAAGAGAAGCCTATAAATTTAATAATAAAATGTATTTTCGTTGCTAACTTGAAAATGACGTATACTAAAATAAATATGAAATATGCTCAATTGAGTGACTTTTATGAAACTGCAAATATTTGACTTAGATTAGGAGTCTATTAATTAGCTCTCTTAAAATTGAAGGGTGCTTGATGCCTTAAGTGGTCAGAAGTTCTAATTTTAAAATAAATGGATGATGTAAACTTGACATGAAATTGGAGCCTAATTGCTAAAAATGTAATGTGAGAGCTACTCAAATATTTTCTTTCAATACATATGAACAATGTTCTTATATACAGGAAAGAGCTTGAATTAGCTATGAAATTAAGGAGATAAAAAGGATACAAATCAATCAACATAAATTAATGCTTAAACGATGGTTCTAAATATGGTAAGCAAATCTCTACAGTTGACGATTGTTAATATTGACGACAGCTAATACTAATCCTATTGTACTTGCTTCCCAAAACACACAAATTTAATTAGGAATTCCAAGTAAAGCAAATTGATTAATCATAAAATTTGCTATGTAACTTATAATGAATTTTTCTTTTCCATTCTATTAGAAGAATAATTACAGCTGAAAAAAAAAAGAAAAAGACTTTAGGCTTGAAGCAGCAAATGTATTTAGCTTGTGCAGAAACTATTGCGCAACACAGGGGAATTAGCTATTACGAAGCAAATAATAGAATTAGTACATGAGCATCGCATGTTGTAATGCTCAAATCATCATTAATCCACCTTACATATTTTGACATCAAAGTCATCAAACTTCTAAATTAAAAATGACGAACTTAGAGGTTTCCCATGCTAGGTCTCAAAATGACATTTTTATTACATGGTACGCCATTTATTGTAAACATCAAATGTAGTGAGATTCTTAGACATTTATGATCAATACATATGATAAATGTAATGCAGGCAGCTAAGAGGTGGTCTAGTAAGGACTCTGACCAACGTAGTTGCCAGGGGGATTATAGTTGCAAATGACGAACCACCAAGTATTGCTGCACTGGACCCTGGCACACCCTACCTGGATTGAGTTCCTCCAGACAACTTGAGTGTAGTGAAGGCACTGACCACCAACGCAAGAGTTGGAATTGTTGTCATAACAACTCTTCTCTGCTACCCACAAGTTTACTGCAGCTGTGCCGGAGAATGATCCACTCCCTTTGGCCAAGTTCTCACCGTACGGGCCGCCAGAATGCATGAGGCTGCAGTCGGCAATCCTTGTTTTGGCATAATTTAGTGCATAGTCTGCCACGGTACTGTTCCATGTAATGCTTGCAACACCAACTTGTGCTCTTGCCACATTGTGGGCATTAAGGTAGTCTTGTTGAGAGTTTTGGGCATGGGAGGGGATAATTAGAACCTTGCACATCAAGCAAGCGATACCAATTACTAAAATCTCACATGCCATAATTGTGTTTGTATAGAATGGAATTGGACTGGAAAGGATATATGAGCATTGAAACATGCTAGGATTTCCATTTATAGGAGAAGTCGCATAAGAAAGCTCGGTTTTGGATAGGCTTGTTAGTGACTAATTTAAGCAATACAAAGTAGCGAAAACGTCCCCTTTGGACGTTGAAGGATGCAAATTTGGAAGTGTGATACTGATTGAGTGAGATAAGCGTCAAGTCCTTTTCCTGAAAGACGTCAGATCAATAGAAAACTGTTTCTGAAACAACAATTTCCTTTTTCTGTGGAGGGATTCGTGTAATCGTGCCTGTATCATTTAAATATTGAGACCATGAAATGTTCTTTTAGGATTGACCACAACCGTTATGACTAAAATGAAGCTTTCTAGGATAAACTTGCTTTTCACTATTTTATTTTGAGTCTTCCACTTCGATTTCATTACACCTTCAAATTCGGGGAAAGACCATCTACTAATGTGATAAGTTGATGGATCCAAAAATTTCAATAAATGAAGTGTTGTGTAGGATTGACGATTTCAACAATATATTGTGATAAAGTTTAGGGGTTAGCCGATACACATCTAGTAAATAGATGTACATAGACTAAGTATAGGATATATATTTTTGAATTCTAAGTTAAACTTCTTAAAAACAAACAGCCAATTTTAAAGAGAATGATCTTTTGAAGCTCTCACATATGATTTTCTTTTTCTTTTTATTTCAGTTAGCATAGAATTGACGTACAAATTCTTTCATAATAAAAAACAAAATTTTGATTTATTACGAGATAAATTACAATTTAAATTTAAAATAATTATTATACTTTTTAAATCATTATAAATTTATGATCATCTTGAAATTATTTTGCAATATTATGTCATATATAGTCTTAATTATTCAAAAGCAATAACTTCATGTTGAATAAATTTTTTATCATTTTATTTGTAACTGACTAACGAGTCCAATTCATCATTTATATTTAATATATTTTCTTTTCTTTTCATATATATATATAAAATTTCTTGGCAAGATACATTGGTAAAGTCAATAGAAGAGAAAGTTTCCACAGATGCTATCATTTAAGATTGATAGAAAACATGTATTTATGATATATATGATTAGTGTAAATTACTTAAAACAAATATATTTTGACATAACTTAATTATTATAATACAAGATTAAACTTTTTAATACAAACAAATTCATAATAAGATATTTAAAATAAAGTTAGAATTAAAAATATTTTTGATACTAAGGTAATATAAAAATATATAATTTAAACCTTGCTTCCAACCTTTAATATATTTATCAAATTGCACATAGCATAAACTAAGAATTTTTAACACACTGTTAATTTAAAATTTTATGGTTATCAAGTATACAAAATGAAAATATATAATCTATATGTTAAATGTCTTTCATGCTTGTAATAATTTAGTAAATTTGGGATAATAAAGTAAATGCACTTCTGTATGTTAGAGAGAAGAATAAGAGTTTTTTTTTTTTTACAACATAGAGCTTTTGTATGATGATTCTTTTGCTTCTTGATGCCTTTCCCTTTCTTGCTTTTTACTCTCCTACTCTTTGCTTTTGGTTCCCTTTTGTGATCTCCATTTTTCACTTTCAGCATTCATTTCCACTAGCTTACCTACTGCCTTGCTTTTAATTGTTCTTTCTTGCAAGGTTATTCTTGTCACTTGCTTTTGGCACTACCTACCTTTTTTACCTTTGGAACTAATTTTGAATTTCTTTTCCTAGTGGAGAAGCTTTATTACCTTTTTTTAACTATGGTCACTATTGTTTTATACATTGGACAGTCCAACCTTGATCACTTTCTCCCTTTACCCTCACTTGCTCCTTGATAATTGCTTAATTGATTATGAAATTTTTCCATAACACTTAGTGATTAATGACATGAAATTGTTTAAGATACTCACTTTGACTTATATGTGATTTTAGGCACAATTCGGAAGCAAAGAAGTTAAAGTGAGTCGAAAGCATAAAATTTGGGTCATTTTTTGAAGATTTACATTCACTTGTTTTCTTGGAGTAAGAAGAAGATTAGAGCAAATAAAGAAAAGAAGAAGACAAGAAATGAAAACACAAAGAAAATGAATTAAAGTTGCTCACTGCTATGTATGTCCCATGGAACAACATGAGTTCAAATTTAATGGGAAGCATTTGGATTAATTGTTTCAGCAGCAGATGAAGAAGCAAAATGACAGCAGGAGAAGCGTTACACGCCAACAGCAGTCAACAACTCAAAATGTAGCATAGTAGGAGAAGACAAAAAGAGCAGCAAACGATGTAGCGTAAACAACTTTAATAGGTGCTTTTGTTTTAAATAAAGAAGAGACACTACAAGAAAATCATGAATTAGTGACAGGCATTTCCTGACGGATGAAAAACTGTAACTATTTACCGACGGAAAATAACAAACCGTCGGTAAATGTATTGTACTGTTCATACATAGCAACGAAAATATATTACCGTCGGCAATACTGGAGGGAATGAATTTCGCGCAAAATCTCCGACAACATATAACGACGACTCGACCTTTGGCATCAGCAAAAATTGCGGGAATGCTTCCCACATTTTAATTGCTTCGGATATATACCGACGGACACTCTTCCGTTGGTATGTTTGGATTGGTGAACCCTATTCATTGACGGAATACTGTTCGTCGGTAAAGTTGATTATAAGCCACCACCGTCGGCAATAATTGCGAGAATGACTCCCGCAATTAAGTAGCTTCGGACAGTTACCGACGAAACACATACCATCGATAAAAGTGGTTTAGCTCCTGTTATATACCGACGTAATTTGTTCCGCCGGCATACATTTAATTAACTTTACTGACGGAATTTTTGTTTCCGTCGCAAAATATAGCGGTAACAAGAGGCGGTGAAATAATTAGAAAATTTAAATACCGACGGAAT
>JANZXP010000196.1:35187253-35199500 GCA_027576715.1 Erythroxylum flavicans
TATACAAGCTATGATGTTTGAATGATCAAGAATTATGAATAAGGATACATACCCGGGAAGTCAATTGAGCTTGAAACATGTGTGTGTGTGCCTATATATATATATATACATATACATGTGAATGATTGAATAATTATATGATTGACAACTTAATGATACGTAAAATATGTTTGTATTGTATGAAGATAGATACACAAGATTGAACTCAGCATCCAGACATTGCCGGATCATCAAGGCAATAGTTTATCTGGAGCGTACTGTGAGTTAGCCTAGATGTTTACTCACTATGACTGAATTGTTTGTGTTTAGCATTTTTGATATTAGACTGTTATTGTTATGATTATGATAATTCTAGACATTAATGGTCCGAGGAGTTCAATATTCGTGATTATATTGGAATTGCTATCAAATTTTATGTGAATATGAAATGTGAGAATAATTGAATGAGAAATGCCGGAATGAGTATGAAATGTGTAAGCAATCGAATGTGAATTGTCGGAATTAGATCAGATGAATTTGATACGGTGACAAAAGCACACATGAATGAAAGGTAAATGAAATATGGCATATAGAATGATGCATCACATTGATATCCATGATCATATAAAGGAGTTGTGACTAGAGTGACCAGTATAAAAAAAATATCAAAGCTTAATAATATGCACAAGGAGCCACAGGCTCAGTTATTAATGGGCTCGGTATCCATAATGGGTATAGGACAGTATATGAAATGAGCCTGGTATCCACAATGGATAGGAGACAGTAAATAGGCACTCAGTCACAACAAAGTAAAAATGAATTGAGTCACATGTGCATATACATCCTTATTTGTATCTTATGATTGAATTGAAAGGAATTACTAAATTATTTAAAATACAATTGAAATTTAAATGAGGATATGTTGTGATATGAAATGTTAATTTACCTGATATACTTATGAAAGTATGATAAACTTGATGTATTTGATAAAGTATGATGAAATGTGATATGATATACAATACTAGAGGATATGACTTGTCTCTGTGAATTTGACATGAGTGAATACATCGATGATGGTTCACTTACAGAGTTTGCAAACTCATTAAAATTACATTGTTGATTTTCAAGTTTAGAAGAGATCTAGTTAGACTAATTGGAGTATAGCTAATGCAATTAGACATGAGTTAGTAATTAGTTGTACTTGCACATGTCTTCGGTTATTTTTATATCAAGAATTGTATTTCTCAACTATTGTACAATGTATGTGTGAATTTTGAAGTGCAATTACATTTATTATTGAAAATGTTTGTAAATGAAATGGGCTAAAATGAATTATTGGTTGTTTAAGATGTGTTTGATGTCTGAAAATTTTTAATGAGTTGTTTCGATTGTCTTAACATGCCATCCTTATAGAGTATGTTCTCGAATAATCATTGATATGTTCGGTCATATGCTCTATGAGAGTGGTATGTTACATTTTCTTTAATTTGTTTTCATTAGTTTAGTTTTATTTTATTTTGTTATTAAACCAATCCAGCCCCCCAACCCTAAAACCTATACACTGATTATTTTCATTTCAAAAGCTTTACACACACTTTCTGTAGGATTGACCTAGACTTACCATTGCTATAATTGTAGGTCTAGTTTATTTTTAGTAGTGTTACGATGCACTAAGTCAAAATTTGGCCCTGTTATTGGAGAAAGCAATGTTTAGTTTTGGTTTTTGATTTTAACTAGCATTTTGCATATATTTGTTTATAATTAGTTTCTTTTCAGTTATTTCTTGATCTTTTCACTTTTTGTTTGGTGTTTGTGTGTTGATTTTTTTTTAAAATGGAAGGAAGTAGTTTCTTTTGTAACTCATATTCCCAATCCTATAGCTCATATTGGAATGATGACACTAACTTTAGTTACGGATAAGATAATCAATAGAATTTCTTCCTTGATAGTATGCAGGACACAAAGCAATTCTCATATAGACTAGAAGCTTCTTATCATGACTCAAGTACATCTCTAGAAGACTTGCTTCATATTATAACTACTAAAAATGTTTAACTTCAATAGAGTATTCAACATAGTGTACAAAAGTTCGAAGAGGATATGATGCAAGTCCACCAAAATACAATATCTAGACTCCAAAATATGGCAAGCCAGATGGATCAGATGATATAAGCTTTTGAAAACCTAGCATCAAAAAGTGAAGAGAAAACGTTATATCAACTTGAGGTGTACCTGTGGGATGTTAGTGTAGAGGCCTTACAAATTGAAAAGGAGCTTAAGAATCTTGAGAGAAATACTTAAGGAATTGCTCGTGAAGAAGAAATTGAGGAGGAGCTCGCAGTAGAAAATGATATATCTTTTAGCTCAAAGGTGAGTACTGAGTCCATAGTTGTTTTTAAGACTAACTCTTTACCTTTATCTAGCAGGTTAGAGAAACTAAACGAAGAAGAAAAAGGTGAAGAGGCATTCGAGATCTTTCTAGAGTGCATGGACTCAGTAGAGATTATGAAGGTAAGGCGTATGTTGAATATGAGAGGTCATCAACTGAGACCTATCTTGAACAACCTCACCTAAAGGAAGCTTAAACTGTGACACCCGAGGATCATAATTTTGTCCCGTGAGGAAATTATAGAGTCGAGCCAGCGATATTAAACAAAGGCGCTTCTTGGGAGGCAACCCAGGAGAAGTTAATTTCTTTTCTTTACATTTTTCATTTTTTTATAAGCATAAGTGTTTTTAAGTTTTCTTGTTTTTATATATTTTTAAGTTTTCAATAAAAGAGAGAGAGAATAAAACAAACATTTTCTATTTTTTATTGCTTTTAGGATTATATAGTCATGAATAGAGAGTGAATTGACTAGAAAAATCCATAGCAACTTAGCATGTACTTTTACTTTTGTGATTGGTCAATATGTATTATCTTTAGAAGAGTAGTGACTAGTGGTAGACAAAAGCTAGTGAGATTTTGAGCCTTATTAGACTGACACATCCATATCAGTCTCATTGTCTTTTGCTTATGTGTGACCTTTATAACATGTACATCCTGACTTTGCTTTGATTTTCTATTCAAGACCACATTTTTATCACATGCATTAACATAAAAAATGATTAGGCATTCTTTGTTTTTACAAGCTACATTAGCCAAATAGCCTACCCTTTGATATGTATTTTCCTTTGTTAAGTCCCTTTAAGCTTTATTAGTCTTTCTTTTTGTACCAACCACATTATATGCTTTTGAACTTACCCAAATGTCCGACCTAAGTCATAAAGCTAGTGGAGCAGTTACTTGTTGATGATTGTGGAAGTACAAAAGTCTAAGTGTGGGTGTGTGTATATAAGTGGGTTAGTTATATTTGTTAGATTGTCATGTTATGAATTCCATAGTTGGTGTAGCTTCGTTTAACTTTTATGTTAAAAAAGAGAAAAAAGAAAGAAAAAGAGAAAATCAAAAGAACAGAAAAAGAAAAAGAAAAAAGAAAAAGAAAAAGAAAAGAAAGAAAAATGTTTGAATAAAAATATTGAGGAGGAAATACAAGTTTTGAAAAATTATGCACGATTGGCTTCTCCTCCTAAAGTTGTATTGAATGGGTGATTTGTTTATAATGCATATAAGGTAGAAGTGGCTTTGAAGGATCACTCCTTGTAGTTTCAATGTATTGTCATCAATTGTATGAGTGATTGCTTCTAGTTGTATATGCTTTATGTGGTTTGTGGTATGAAAGCTTGAATTTGAGCTAGGAAACCTAGTTTTTGCATTCATCATAGTTGATGTACAGAGCAGTGAGTGAATGTTAGTTTTTGTGCTTGATGTTGCTTTGAGTGTTACTTTTGATTCATTAGCTTTAATGAATTTTACACTACATTACCTAAATACATCTTACCTTACCCTTACCCACATTACAACCTTAAAAATTCCTTTAATTTATGATTATGCATTTCAATCTTAGTGGTGGAGAAATGAAATAATTTGCAAAGTTGTGGAATGTCTTGATTATGAATGGTGTTTGAGTGTACCTATAAATCTATCTTATTTAAACGTATTTTGTCCAAGTCTAACTTTAGATTGCTCAGTTTCTAAAGGTGATGAATGTTGATTAGTGATGAGTAAAAGCGTTGAATGTTAAGTATGATTTTAAAAGTCATTCCTCTTTGCTTATGATTATATATTCTTGGGAAATAAGTAAATGTTTTTAGGTTTATGATTTTGATTATGATCGCTTTCCCGAGGATGGTCAAAAGCTAAGTGTGGGGGGAATTGATATGTGCTTAATTGATTATATATTTATTTAATAACACTTAGTAATTAATGATACGAAAATGGTTAAGATACTCACTTTAGTTGGATTTAGAAACAATTTGGAAGCAAAAGAGGTAAAGCGAGTCGAAAGCATTATATTTGATCCCTTTTTAGAAGATTCATAGTCACTTGTCTTTATGGAGCAAGAAGAAGAAGATTGAAAGCAAGAGGAAGACAAAAAAATGAAAGAACATGAAGAAAATGCTATCAACATGGCTTATGGCCATCCACAAAATTTCACATCCATGAGCAGTTTCATGACCGTGTAACCAATTACATGGCTGTGAGATCACTCTCATGCCCATACAAAGGTGTGTCACAGGTGTGACACACCACTAAGACCCATGACATACCCACTCACCACCGTGAGGCTATGCCACCTTACCAAAAACCACCCTAGTTTTTTAATATAAAAGAGAAAGATGTGCGACGACATACATGAATGTGTTTTTATCTAGGAAATGTAAGGCCCTAACATATACCCTAGAAGTATTATAAAAGGTTTATGGTGTATTAAGAAGTGAACATAATGAACGAATTAAGTGCATCTAAGTATAGTAAGAGACATAATGATACTTAATGTAAAAGATAGGGGAAAATGGGTAATTTGTTCGTTTCGGCATGGACATACATATTTAGAAGTGAAATATGGATAGGAATTTTTGACATGTTTGCTTGGATTTATGAGCATGATGTGAGGGAATTGCTAAAATATATATTCCATAATAAAATGCGATGTTTTTGGATAAATTGTATATGCTTTTGTGTTGCTCTTGCATGATAAGATCGAAGTTAGCTGATTTGGGATGTGTACCTGGCTGGATGGGTAGATTTCACTGAATAGACTTTTGTAATTTGGACATATCTTAGTATGTATACCTCCAAATTGGATATTAAACTAGAGACAAAGATCTAAAAATTTTATGAAGGAATAGAAATTTGATTCTACATATAAGATTTTTGAATTCTGGCTTCAAGTTGAGTTATGGCTGTTATCCCTATTTTCAAAAAGCCTATAGTGTTTTGGGTAAAACTTCGAGAATAATTAACCAAACTGCATGAAATTTATGCCATTAGAAAATTAAGATATCAGGTAATGAAATTAATTGATAATATTATGGGCCAATGGGGGAAGTAAAGGAAGAAGAAAGACCAATATGTAATTTTTCTAAAGTTAACATATGGACCAATTGGATTAAGGCATATGTGATCAATAATAATAAAGCATGTGTGTCCAATAGAAATTAAGCATATGTGTGAGTCTTGAAAGTTTATGAAGAGGCATATGGAGATAGGATATGGATGACACTTTGAGGGTTTTAATTCTCCTCTCCATTTCACCTTCTTCATCCCATCATTTTGCATGAAAGGAGTCAAGCTAACTTTAGGTGGAAATCAAGGTAAAAATTAGTGCTTTCCCCTTCCTTTTTATCTCTTCTTACTTTGCTTATGAAAAACTGAAATTATAAGTTTGTAAGTGGAATTGAGATGTGTATTTGTGGTGTTTCTAATTGGTGAGTCAAGCAAAGCCAAAGAGGAAGGGAAGGAAAGGCAATAGAAGATGTACTTTGTCAATTTTGAGGTTTGGGACTTCACTTAGTTAATTTCTGTATTTGTGTATATTTGAATGCGTACAAAGATTCATTTGGGTGTGGAATGGTTTTTGGGATGATTCTTTGGTATTATTTTGGTGTTATCTTACATAGAATTGGTTAAATATGACAAGAGAGTATCGTGTAGTGGAATTTTGTCTAGGGTTTGTTGAACCAGTGACATTGTTTAGGCCATAAATCAGAGCACAAACCTCTAAATTAAGTGATTGGGGTTGAATATGAAACCTAAGACATAGAAATAAAAATCTCTAGAAGAGACTCTGACTTAATTATGGCTTTATAACATTAGAAATTAGGATCGAAAATGGTAACCTGATGTTATCCCTATTTTAGAGCAACTTGTGATATTTGGTCTATATATCATGATTTGGTCTATAAAAATCTCAAAACCTAATTCAAACATTTTTTATATTCATATTAAGGAACAACTGGAGTCCGTCATGTGATTTTCTTCTGGACTGATTGGTTTCTTATTTTTAGACCACTGTGGGCTTGGCCGAAATTGCATTATTTGAGTTTGTTTTCATTTCTGATTTTTAACGAATCTTTTTTGAACCTTTTTAAATGTGTATGAAACTTTTCAAACACCTAGAAATAAATGAAACAGGACTTACCATATATGAATTGAATGATTGAACATTAGAATTTCATATTGAGAATAATGCATTTCGAAGAAAACTTACAAGTACATAAATGATTTGTTTATGTATTTATTGCTTATATGTGTATAGTATGATTATACAAGTGTGATTTTGACACTCTTCTAATGGTGGGAAGTTATGAATTACATATATAAACACAGATATATATTTTATGACTTCAAGTGAATATCATGCGAAGAATTGTGAAATTGGAAAATGGTTAAAGTAATGGTTACAGTGCTTGCTCTATTGTCTTTGTGGTGGATAGATAGGCATGCCTTAATTGTTACAGTGCAGCTGTTACATTTTGACAATAATGGTGTCTTCATTTCGAGGCTATAATGTGATAGGTGTAGATTGCATTGTATTTTTATAGGTAATTTGATGTATGTTTACTGTTTAAATTGATTGTTTAGTATATATTTAGCTTAAGATTTGTGTCAGTTCGTAAACATTTATGTTTATGTTTTAAGTGTTCTTTGGGTGAGAACATGTTTTTGAGCTTCAATTATATATATATGATATGTCTTGATGAGTGTGTTAGTGTTTCAGGGAATTCGGAAGAGTTTCGGAGGAGAACTAGACAAAAACACATGGCCACGATCGTGGGGGACTTGCCACGATTATGACAGAAGAACCAACATCAGCCTACGATCGTGGAAAATATGCCACGATCATGGCAGAAGCTCAAGTATAGGGCCATGATTGTAAGGAATCTACCACAATCGTGACAAAGAACAGGTAAACTAGCCACAATTGTGTACCAAGGGGCCACGATCGTGGCCTGCGCACAGAAAGACACGGAGTCATTTTCGAATTCGAGTTTTTAAGGAATAATTTGGACATTTCAGACCCGGAATGACACTAGGGTTACCTTAGTTGGTAAAGACTATAAAAGGATTATGATATAGCCCTAAAACAGAGATTAGATTCTGCCTACTTTTGGAAACCTAAAAAAGAGAGAGAAGAGAGAGAAAAGAAGAAGAGGAAGAAGAAGAGGGTGGTTTCGACGTCGAAGCTTCCCATAATAGATGATCTCCTGATGCCTCCGCTTTGTTGAGTCATCCAACCTGAGTTTCATTCCCTCCCTATTTACTTTTTTATTCATTTAAACGTATAACATTGAGATGGGGTTGTATGGTATAGATTTTGAGGTGATAATAACTTTTTAACTTTACTTTTGGGATTTTGCTTATCTTTAATGTTATCCTAGTTCATTTTTGTTTACTTTGGTTAGATGTTGTGATTGGTTGATGTGCATATTTTGGTAACAAACTGAGAGGGTGAATCGAGTAAAAATGATTAGAATAGATTAACGAGAGTTAGGCGATCTAATTAACCACTTAATCAATCTAGTCGATAAATTCATAGAGAGAGATTCCGTGCAAGACTCGATTGTTTATTAGAGAGCTTTAAAACTAATTAAAATTATGGGTAATTTGTGAATTGAGAGATTGCAAGTCCATAATTTGATTAGGGTTTCTAATTTAGGGAATGGTTATAACTTGAGAGAGAGTAATCAACCCTATGATCATCTAAAACCGATATGTTAAAGTAGTGCTTTAAAGGCAATCACCTTTAGCACTTTTGTACAAACTTGATTTGATTAATAAAGCGAAAGGTAATTTTTCATTAATTTGATATTCATTCATATATGAATTGATGCGATCTTAAATCGAATTAATGAAGTCCATAATACAAAACATAATATGAAGAAAATGATGATGAGATCATGATAATGAGATTCTTATCATGTGCAATTATGTTAGTATCTAAATAATCCCTAGTCATAGGATTAATAAGACAGGATATTATTAATCCAGATAGACTAGCACATGTTATACTCCTTGAATTTGATCAAACAGTGGATCTTACAAACTGTAAGCATGAGATGTTTATAGTTAACATGCGGATGCTTACCAAGAGTAGTAAGTACATCAGATGACCCGTTATGAATGTGGCTCATAGGCCACGATCGTGACCGAAAGCATAAATTAGGTACATAAGTGAGTTCTTCACTTATATACAAAGGATCTAACTAGTTCTTACACACTTAGATTAGAGCATAAGGGCTTTAGAAGAGTTCTAGAGTGAGAGAGAGGTGTCCTGAGTCTTGTTCATGCAATTTATGTAATTGTTGCATGATTCAAAGTGCATGCAACAAGATTCTTAATCTTTCTTTTCATTTTGAGCATCTACTTGAACTCATCTAGTTTGGTGCTCAAATCACCCTTACATATTGTTTCTTCTTCATCTTTGTGTGTTCTTGAGTGATCAAGGAAGGTTTTGGTGTTTGAAACAACCCAAATAAGGAGAAGAAACAAGAAAGGAGGAGAAACAAAAGGTAAAAAGTTTTATATTTCATGTTCTTTTATATATCTATGCATGCAAATGCGATTCTGGTTTTTCTGGGTTATCATGGTGTCGGAATTAAGATCCCGACAGTTCTATTGTATTCTTATGCATGTGATCCATGTGTTCATGGCAAACCCAACACGATACCCCATGAACACAAAATTGGCTAGGTTAGCATAAAAATAGGTAAAATCCCCTCTTTCATAACTCGATTATTTCTCTTAACAGATTTCCATTGTTACGTTGTTTATTTGTTATTAGTTTGTTTGATTTAGTTTACCTTTCAGTTCAATACTCAAATTTGAGTCTTAAACAAAGAGCAACCTGAATTAAGTAGTGCCTAAGCACAATCTCTGTGGGACGATATCTGCTTTTTGCTACAAGTAACGACCCATATACTTGCAATTTTTAGTGTAAAACTCATAATTGGTTTTGCAATTCAACAAATTTTTAGTGCCATTGCTAGGGATTATTTTGTTTAGCATCTTGTTTAATTTAGGTAACTTTGATTTAAGAGTGTTTGATACTTTTCCTTGAGTTTTATTTAGTGCATGAACGCAAGGGACACGAGAAGGTCCAACAAGCTTAGTGAGGAACAACATTCAAATATGACAAGGCACGAAAGAGAGCTAAGAATAGCTAGATGCCAAGAACGAATACAAAGGAATATGGTAGAAGAAGGAGAGTAAGGAGGAGCTAAGAGGATATTGATGGGCTTTATAAGGCTAGGTTTCAGTCCTCAAGGAGTTGCAAGGCCAGCGATTCAAGCTAAAAATTTTGAGATGAAACTGACACTCCTTAATATACTTCAGAGTAGTGTGTAGTTTTATAGGCTATCCAACGAAAATCCCAACGCCCATCTTGCAAATTTCTTGGAGATTTGTGATACCTTTAGGTTTAATGGAATTTTGGATGATGCTATGAGGTTGAGATTGTTCTCTTTTACATTGAGAGATTGGGTAAAGGCATGGTACGATTCACTCAGTATAAGCCAAATCACTATTTGGTTGCAACTAGCCCAAGCCTTCCTAGCAAAGTACTTTCCCTTGACTAAGACAACAGTAATCGTTAAAGAGATCACTAACTTTCAACAAGGTGATAGGTAGTCATTGTATGAAGCTTGAGAGAGATTCAAGGAGTTACAAAGGAGTTGCCCCTATCACAACCTTTTGAGGGAATTTCTTTTGTAGACATTCTACAATAGTGTAACTTAGAGCACAATGGGAACAATAGATGCGACTGCAGGAGGATCTTTGTTGAGGAAAACCATTGATGCAGCTCATGATCGTTTGGAAGAGTTGGCAAGCAACAACTATATGTGGTCAAATGAAAGTAGTAGATAAGGGTCTAAGGAGCAAAAAAGAATGATTCCACTTAATTCGATGACAGCTTTGCAAGCATAAATTATAGCCCTCACCAAGCATTTGAGCAATATGCAAAGAGCTTCTTCATCCACCGTCAAGACCATGTAGTCATAATGTAAATTATGTGGGTAGGACAACTATAGCACAACTAAATGTTTCTTGTTAGGAGCGAGTGGTACCGAACAAGTAAATTACTTGGTTCAGCCGCAAAGAGGTAACAACAATCCATATTCTAATACTTACAATCCTAGGTGGAAAAGCCACCCAAATTTTTCGTGGATTATTAACAATATAGGTGGATAAGTGAGAACACAAGGACCTCCTGAATTCAAGTAACACTGTTTTGGATCTTTGGAGAATAAAATAGACAAGATAATGGATTTGCTAGGTTCAAAGTTCTTGAGCCAAGAGGAAGGTCAAAGAAGACAAGAAGAGCTAAAAAAGAAAGGAGGCAAAGTTTGACCAGATTGTAAAGAACTACGCTTCATCCATCCACAATTTGGAAGTTCAAGTTGGTCAAGTTGCTCATGCTTATTCTACTAGAAATGCAAGAAGCTTACCAAGCAACACTGAGGCCAATCCAAAGGAACAACTTAAGGCGATCGCACTTAGGAGTGGCAAGCAATTAGAGGAACCAAATGTTCAACAAGATAGCCAATAGAAGGAAAAGGTACATGACAAAGAAGAAGAGAAACCATATGTACCACTACCACCTTATAAGACTAAGATTCCATATCCGCAGAGGGTGAGACAACATCAAGTAGATACTAAATTCTCTAAATTCTTAGAGAAGTTGAAGAAACTTCAAATTAATTTATCTTTGGTGGAAGCATTGAAGTGTACGCTTAAGTATGCAAAGGTTCTCCAGGACATATTAACACACAAATGTACTTGGGAGGACAATCAGACAGTGGCCCTGACGGAGAATTGTAGTTCGATTATGACAAGTACAATGCCTTCAAAACTACAAGATCCAGGGAGTTTTACTATTCTATGTGTTGTTGCTGATTTTGAATTTTCTAAATGCTTATGTGATTTAGGAGCAAGTATTAACTTGATGCCTTTGTCTTTTAAGGAAATTGGGGCTAGGAGACATCAAACCGACATCCATGCTTATCCAACTTGTTGATCAATCCATCAAGAGGCCATTTGGGGTAGTAGAAGATGTTCTAGTAAAAGTGGATAAATTTATAATTCCTGCTGATTTTGTTGTGTTGGATTTTAAAAAAGATAGGAATTGTCCATTAATTTTGGGTAGCTCTTTATGAATACTAGTAGGGCATTAGTTGATGTGCATGAAGGAAAATTGGTTTTAAGAATTGGTGATGAGCAGGTTGAAATTAATATGACTAAATTTTTGAAGAAACCAGTGGATGGAAGTTCTTTTATGAAGATTGAAGTTGTGGATGATTGTGTGAAGGAGCTTAAGAAGGAAAATGAAAAGGAAGTTGAGAAAATTATTGAAGTGCATAGGGATGAGAGTGTGAGTGAAGAGGGATTGTGTGAAAGGGTGAGAGAGTGGAGTTAGAGAGAGAGGATGCACCCATACCACCTTCCATTGTAAAGCCTCCCACTTTAGAACTAAAACCCTTACCCTCTCACATGATATATACATTTTTAGGAAAACAACACACCTTACCCATCATCATTTTCAACCAATTGAATGTTGAGCAAGAAGAAAAAGTGGTAGAGACCATTAAGAAGAGGATGGGAGCCATAGGGAGAAAAATTTCTGATCTTCGGAGGATTAGCCCCAATGTGGTGAAGTATATGATTAACCTTGAAGAAGGATACAAGACAATGAGGGAGAGGCAAAGAAGGTTAAATCCAAACACACAAGAGGTTGTGAAGAAGGAAGTGGTCAAGCTTTTAGATGCAGGTATTATATACCCAATTTCAGATAATGAGTGGGTGAGTCCGGTGCAATGGGAGATGTTTAAAGGACAATTTCCGAAAATTTAATTCAGCAATTCCAAGGCTTTAGGTAAGTGCAATTAT
>JANZXP010000196.1:35206660-35234811 GCA_027576715.1 Erythroxylum flavicans
TAGCCCTTTGTCTAATGTGATGTATTGAGGACTTTTAACAAACAAGTAAAAGGCAAGGAGAATGGATGAAGGAAAGAGTTATAGAGAGATGTTGGAGGATCTCTCTCTAACGGCTACTTGTACTAAGGTTGCTTATTGATATGGATAGCTCTCAAAATGAAACTAAGCACTCTAGATAAGATAAAGAGATTTATGAAAATTGCAGATATATGTGTGCTTTGTATACTAGAAGTAGAAATATTAGAACAACTCTTTTTTTATGCAAATTCTATCCATTCATTTGGAGCACTATTGAGTTTACGCTATATACGAGCATACGCAATATAAGAGCACTTGTAAACATATGGCATAACTTCATATAATGGTGTAGAAACCAAAAGAATAAAAGAGTGGGTTAACAAATATTTAAGATTGCTCTTACCAATACTATCTATAAGATGTCGATGGAGAGGAGCATAATAATTTTTTTAAAAAAAAAGTAAAAAACTACTACTTAGGAGCTTAGATGGATTAGCTTTTCCAGTCAATTCATCAAAGAACAAATAATGACACAACAAATACACCTAATATGTCCGGCAACAAACTAGAACCTACGCCTTAGAAGTTAGCATCCAAAGGAGACAAGGTGACAAGAAGACTAAGGAATGTTTTAGCCCGTTGGAAAGTCAATGGCAAGCAGGCTTATATTCCTTCTTAGCCATAGAAGTTCATTCAACTAGTTAAAAGGACAAATTGCGTTAAACAAACTACAAAAACTTTTAAAGCTTGTAATTTTTATGCAATTATGTTGTTTTCCTTGTAACCTGGTCTCCCAGTATTTTCATTTTACACATATGCTTTATGGAACTGCACTTTTGGTGCTACTTTCCATTTACCTTAATTACTTTATTCAATATATTTTTATTTATTTATTTAAAAAATCAATCTCTTGCAATGTTTCAATCATGACATAACTTTATAAACCCAGTTTCTGCAACATTTGATGAGTACTAATTCTTATTTTATTGATTTTTTATAATAAAAAATCAAACATTTTCTACTGTTAATTTTAGCTTACAAAGTGATATTCGAAAGATTTATTAATATAATGATAATTCATCCTTCTTTTCTATTAGTTTAGGTACTTGTTTTAAAAAAGTAAACTGTATTAGAAAAAGTTTCCCACCGTCTAGTGCCCAAAATTTGGAGAAGCAACTGTGGCAGTGACATTATAAGAAACAGATCAGTATCGTTATTTTGCATGTTTAAGCTTCTGATTAGAAGTCAGTCATCAAATTTTAAAAGTACAGTTTACAACAACAACAATATTTTAGTCAGAATTTCGATCAGATACAAAGTCTGAAAATATTTAATAATACACAGTCTTCCTAACTTTATATATATATATATATACGGTCTTATCCTTAATATATATATATATATAATACATTTTTTTATTTAATGTTAATTTTCTTATTGATATTTCTTTACATTTATGCATACTATTAAAAAGTATGCCCTTTAACTTATATATTCTTTTTACAGTTCTTTATATTCGTACGTACTTGTGTTTATTGACATCTTTAAAATAACAAGAATAAAAGTATATAGTATTTTTATTGGGTCAACGGAATATATAGTATGGTGATTACGATCCTATTTTCTGGTAAGGAATTCCCCTTTCTTATTTAGTAGTTGTAATAACTTGGGATTATATGTTCTCAGTTACGTTACGCCTATTCATAATAAATTATATTGAAGTTATGTGCCCCAAAAGTATTACTTAAATGGCTTAAAAGTTAGTAGACCGAAAGTGTAGACATGTTAAACACATTAGATTTGATATGTAATTTTAAATATATGATTTGGAAATTATTACGTAATTTAGCATTTTATATTATAAAAATAAAATTATTAAAATTTCTCTAAATTATTTGCAACTTTATCATTCGATTCTATTGAAGCGATTATCACTTTATTTAACATCTTTTCTATGTTTGATTTATTTTAAGATATTTTTTAGCTTCAAAAAAAAGTGTAGTTGGTAAAATTTTATCAAAACACCAATTAAATTATAATCCAAAAAGATCTTCTGATAAAAAATTAAACTGCCAAATAACTTGAGAGAGAATATAGGCTAGTGGTTTTGACTTTTATATGGAAAAGTGTAAAAATCAAAAATCCAGTTGATTGAATCACAATGTTTAATGATACTTTACAGATTGGATCAGATCATCCTCAGGTATATCAAGGAAAAAATCTAATCCACAAGAGCTGAACTCTGTAACCAGAACATCCAGATCAGGAATTGGTCCTGGGACATCATACTCAGAAATAGGGCACCCTACAGGTGGCCACGTTATTGTTTTGGAAGATGAATTAATCGATGATGATTCTGCTACTCTTTTCCAATAATACACTCCGCTCCTTTTATTGCCCCATCGAAGACGGACTTTCTGAAGTTTTGGTTCCAAAGAACGACCGTCGGTCGCGTAGGAATTGCTCCGCCGTGGCCTTCCTCTACCACGGCAACTTTTCATGACGATCGATATCTGTCGACTTTTTTTACCGCTTAATATAAAAAAGGGAAGCTTTTTGTGAGATCCAACAAAGTTTAGAACACGAGTTGATAGGCTCAAATCTTGCAATACACAAACAGTCCCTGATTTTAGAGTAAATAAAACGAGTTGTTATACATTACACAAACTTACATTCCTATTCCCACAGGGAAAAGGAAAAGGAAAAGGTTAATAAATAATACCTAATAGGCTTGCTTTTTCTCTACTTTCTTATCTATTTAGAAGTAGTGTTGGATTCAAATCTTCTGGTAGCATGACCTATTATATCAGAAAACCTAGACTATTCATCTTAAATAAAGGAAACTTTAAGAAAACATAATTTCAAGTATGTAAAAACAACCTTTTTTTTTACACCATTGGACGTTTATCTTTCTCAAATTAAATCTGCTGAGGAAGCGATAACGAATTTAAACCATATTAACCACAACTATTATACTTTTCTTCAACTCAATCTCCATATTTCTCTATATTAAACATAATATTCTAATTTGTTTCCTTTTATGTTTTTCGAGGAAAAAATTGCTTTCTTTTATTACCAACAAATATATGGTTAAAAATAATTTATTTGCTTCAATTTCTCGATGACCAATCAATCTTGACACTTTTTTCTTATCTTATTATCATCTGTTGTTTATATTTTCATGGGCCTATAGGAGGATTGACATAAAACGAACTTTTTAATATTGAATATTTTTATCATAAAATCTGTTAAATTACTTTTGCAATATATCTTTTGGTATATGCTACCTCCTAATGAAATTAATTTCTAAATAAAAGATAAGATTCTTTTTTAGATACAAAGTAACAGAACATGTCACAAAACAAATGCTAAGATTCTTTATTAAATACAAAGTAACTGCCAAGGAATTTAAAAGATAATTATTTGTTTATAGTCAATTAAAGTTGAGAACAATGTTTTAAAAAGTTAAACCGATAAGATAAAACGTTTAAGATTTTACTAGTATTAGATAAAATTAAAGAATTTGAAATATAATTGAAGGAGACTGTTCTTATTCATAAAAGAATTAGAAGTTTAATTGAAAAAGTAAATTGTTAAATAAAAATTAATTGATTTATTTTAGTTTATAAAAACTTATTAATTTACAAAAATCGACCGATTAATTGATAAACTGATCAGTTTTTAACGACAATGATTATTAAAATAAATTGAATCGAAAAATTGAAAACTAAACCAAAAATAGAACAATTCAAAGTTTTCAGGTTGAACCGGCCAAACCGGTTTAGCCTTTTAATCATTGGTTGAGAACTCCAAAGGAACTAAGATTAGGTGACATAAACTATTTCTCTTTAAGCAGGAAGGAGGCTTGAGGCTTATTCCAATGTAAGTCATGAACTCAACTCTTCTAGATAAAAGGACTTAAAGGCTCTTCAGTGACAAGGAAACTCTTTGGTCTAAGTGAATGTGTGAGTGCTACTTATCTAAGTCCAACTTTTAACAGTTAAAAGTGAGTAGAGAGTACTTTTGGTGCTCGATCCAAATATAGAGGTTGAAGGACCAATTACACTAATCTTTTTAAGAGCTTAATAGGCAATGGTAGTTCTTATAATGCTAAAGTTAGAGACATAATTTCTTGAGGTGATTGGAGTTGTAATTTCATAAGTTCAACTTGCATTATTGATAGCTTGCTTCGTTTATCTAACCCTAAAGAGGATGATAAATTTATTTAGTTAAGGAACCCATCCCACAAATTTACCAATAAATCTTACGTGGAATTGTTTAGGCCTCTTTCTTTAATAGTGTACAGGTGATTTTATTTGGGCCAAATCTTTAATTCCTAAAGCTTTTCTTTGTAGTTGACTTACACTTAGGCAAAGACTGAAAACAAAGGATAGATATCATGGTATTCAAGTAAATGAATGTTTGCTTTTCCAAATTGATCCTAAAACCATTGCACAATTTCAATGTGCCTATTCTCAAACTATTTGGTCTAGGATACAACACCTATTACAATTCTAATATAGGGAATTGGAATGGTTTAATATTGTTCAATGGGCAAGTAATGTTGTCAAAGGTATGAAACAAGATGTTTGTTTTCTTAAAATTGCAGTTTTATGTTGTATTTATGATATAAAGCATGAAAGAAATAATCGATTGCAAAAAGGCTTAGCTATGAACAAATAATCATATGGATGAAGGAAATTATTCTTGCAAAACAGGCTCATATTAGCGTGAGTACTTCCATAAAACTTATACGAAACTTGGAGGGCTAGATGTAGTGCGTAACACGAGCCTTAGTTACTTGCCCAGGATCAAATGTGAAAATGAATAAATGAAGAAAAGACAAGAAATACCTGTTTTGCTTTCCATAACATTCAATAAGCTTTTTTACTATGAAACTTTCGAGTTTTCATGACGACCTTCACTAAAGTTGATCCATTAGATGTCATTAATGTCTTTTTAGAACTTTCTTAACACATGAACGTCTTTACAAGTGAGAGAATCCAATTGTTTATGATTTGCTTAAGCAGCTGCAAGGGACCACAATCTTATATATACAGCATCCATATTGGGTCTCCCCACCACATGCCTTATGTATTTCTAGCCCATATTAATTATGGTCCATTTTCTTCTCTAGTATTCAGCCCAATAATTCAAATCCTTTATTGGTCTACTTTATTATTTTTAACCAGATCAAATTCGATTTGTTTAACCGTAAATTTATTAAAATCTTAAAAGCATAATTAATTATTGTCCAACCTTAGGAAAATTATCAACATTCTCTCCCTTGGACAATAATTAATCGCAATAGTTGCAACAGTAATAAAACCATTAAAAAAGGTTAAGCCAAATCACTGTATAGGTCGACCAAGTTTAAAAATCATTTGATCCAAAGATAATGAAACTCCATCATTATGTCTGTAAAGCTTTCAATACTAGAAAATGTCAAATGCATGTATCATATGTGACACAGATCCAATATAAGCACACATATCTAATACCTTACTAACATGAATGAGAAAATGGAGTGTGGCAAAAACTAGGATGATACCTGTATGGTCTGAAATGTGTCATCTTTTCATTTTTAGGTCTCAATTTCTCTGAATTTATGCTAAACTGTATCAGAGAAATTTGTTTTCTTCACTGAATGTCAAACTGCATTAGAGAAAACCCTTATGAGATTAAACACTTTTATCCCCTATGTCATACCAAAATCTATGGATTTCCATATATGTATCTGTATGCATCCTAATGACATAGGCTCAAGATCAATCTATATATATATGCCCAATGACCTTTTAAAATGCTTAAGATCGACACAGTTCTTAAGACTTTCACTTATATCATGACAATCTTTATTACAACATGTATGACTGAGAGCAAAATGATGATCATTTTTATTCATAAAGTATATTTCCATAATACATAAAAAAAAAACATACAAATGTATAAGGAGAAAACATAGTGATCCTTAACCAATAATGTTTAAGGAATTTAATACACCCATACTGTATACATGCCTCTCAAAAATATGTGAGCGAAGTCCATTAATCAAAGGATCAATAAGCATATCCTTAGTCGTCAAATACTCCACCTCAATGTCACCTTTCTGTACCAACTCCTTGATGGTCAAATATTTGACCTCTAAATGCTTAGACCATATGGTGTTCTTGTTGTTATTATTGAATAACAAAGAAGAAAGATTATCACAATACAATCAAATGGGTCTAGCCACTGAATCAACCATAGAAAACTTAAAAATCAAGTTCCTAAGCCAAACTGCATGTGTAGCAGCCCCATACCATGCTACAAACTCTGCATACATAATCAAGGAAGTCACTAGTGTCTACTTGACACTCTTCCACGATACTACACGTCTGCTAGCATAAAGATATATCATGATGTGGACTTTTTGTCATCCAAACATATAATAAATTCTAAATATATATACCCTATGAGGTTTAGATTGTTGACCCTTCTGTATGTCAACGTATAATCCTTAGTTTCCTTTAAACGTCTCAGTCCTCTTTTAACTGCAGTCTAATGGTTTATTCCTGGGTTAGCTAAATATCTACCCAGTAGTCCAACAACAAATGCAATGTTAGATCTAATGCACACCTGGGCATACATCAGGCTACCAATCACACTAGAATAAGGCACATTCTTCGTAGCCTCTCTCTCTTTCTGTGTATCATTCTTTAGACATTGTGTCAAAGATACTCTCTTTCTATAAGAGATAGGTACTACAATAGGTTTACAATCAGCTATATTAAACCTTTATAACACTCACTCAATGCATGCTCTCTATGAAAGGCCTAACAAGTGTCAAGACCTGTCCTGGTGAAGGTGAATACGTAGGACAAAAGATGCTTCTCCAATGCCCTTCATGTTAAAATGCTTAACCAAAAGCTGCTTAACCTCATGCAACATGATCAAGTCATTTAATGCGAGTAAGATATCATCCACGTACAAAAGTAGAAAGATAACTTTGCTCCTCATTACCTTATAATACAAGCATCTTTCAACTTTATTTTTCACAAAGTCCAAAGAGGTATCAACCTTATTAAACTTAAGATACCACTGTTTGGAAGCTTGTTTCAAACCATATATTGATTTTATCAGTTTACAAACCTTATTAGGCTTTTCTTGATCCTAAAATCCTTCAAGTTATTCTATATAGAACTCTTCACAAAGGTCTCCATTCAGGAATGTGGTTTTACCATCCATCTGATGTAACTTCATATCATAATGAGCTACTATTGTGATAATCACTCTAAATGCATCCTTAGAGGATATAAGAGAAAAGGTAACATTAAAGTCAATCCCTTCTCTTTGAGTTAACTCTTTGACAATCAACCGAGCTTTAAACCGCTTAACTTTTCCCTAAGAGTCCTTCTTAGCCTTGAAAAGCCATTTACAGCTAATAAGTTTGCAATTTTGAGGCAAATTAATTAGCTTCCATACCTTATTATGCTTCATAGATTGCATCTTATCTTTCATTGCATCCCACCACAAATCTGCATGGAGTCCAGAAATAGTTTCTAAAAAAGTAATTAGATCGACAACATGTCCAATATCATAGTCTTGTTCACCCAAATAGACTATATAATTAGATGAAATAATAGGTCTTCTCACTCTAGTGGATCTTCATAACTGAACTAGTTCTTGTACCTCAAGAACCTCAGTTTGTAAAGATATAGGTTCCTATTCCTATATTGGTATGGTACCAAGACCTTGATCTACCAGTTCTGACTGTATGAGTAATAGATAAAAAATAACTATAATATCTGTCCTGCTATCATATGAAGGGTGAGAAGGACCACACTCATCATAAACATCATATTCCAGGAACTTAGCTATTTATGATTCTACAATTCTAGACCATCCTTCTCTATGGTACAATCTGTATCCTTTAAAGTGATTAGGATATCCTATAAAATAACAATGGGTAAAATGGGCATGCAATTTATTTTCATAAGGATTATATAAACGTACCTCAGTAAGGCAACCTCAAATATGAATGCGGGAAAGGCTAGGCTTCCACCCTTTCCAGGGTTCAAATGGCATCTTTAATATTGATTTACTCAGGACTCTATTGAGTATGTACAAGGAAGTCTTTATGGCTTCACCCTAAAGGAAATCAAGTAGGTTAGTCTTATTCTACACCGACCTCATAATATCCTTTAGGGTGAGATTATGCCTTTTGGCCATACCATTTTACTTAAGATTACCTGACATAATCAACTGAGTCACTATTCTATATGATTCCACATATCTGGAAAATTGTTGTCCTGAAATCTCATGTTTGCTATAATATTCTCCTCTATGGACAAATCTGACAAGCTTTATAAACCTTCTTAATTGGTTCTCAACCTCAACTTTAAAGATCTTTAATTTCTCAAGAATTTCAGACATTTCTTTAAGTAAGAACACATAACCATAATGGGAATAGTCATCAATAAAAGGCAGAAAATATATAGAATTACACAATGTAACTGTATATGGTCCACAAATATCTGTATGTATAAGATCTAATAAAACAAAAGCATGAGCTGAGCCCTTTTTCTTTATTTTGGTCAACTTATCCTTGTAAGAGTAAACATATGTTTCCATATCATCAAAATCTAAAGTTGAGAGAATGTTTTCTTTAATCAATCTCTTAACTCTATCTCTGGAAATGTGGCTCAACCTTTTATGCCATAACATGTATAACTTATCCTTTATTAGGGATCTTTTTCTAGTAACCCATTCAACAATATATGAAAAAACATATATTTCATGAGGGGCAAGACACATTCTATACAATCCATATGCCAAGAAGGAAATACCAGTATGTTTTTCATTGAAAGATAACTGTATAATAGAAGTATCAATGACAAAACTATAAACTTTTTTGTCCAAAACCAATATAGAGATCAAGTTTTGCCTAAAAGACGATATATAAAATGTGTCATATAAAACAAGTACAAACCCTGTATCAAGGTTCAAGCATACATCCCCTGTAAACATTATATAAACTTCATCATTATTGCCAACCATTAGTTTGTTCTCCTCTTTTTTTAACTTTCTCCTGCTTATGAACCCTAGCATTATAGAAGCAACATGATTAGAGGCTCTACTTTGTAGCCACTAGGAACTTGATGTGGCTATAGCAAGATTACATTCATGGATCATACAAGCTAAAGAGTTACCTGATAATTCCCATTTTTCTTTCCGTGACTTATATTTCTAGCAATCGAACTTTTTATGTCCAAGCATCTCATACTTTTAACATCTAAAGGACCTTTTTCAATATTGGATTGACCAATATTGACATGACAAGAGAATTTTCCTCAAATGCTTTACCTGTTCTTTTCCCTTGGTTACTAGTAGGGTCGTATAAGCAGTGCTCTTTAGCTTCTACTATTTAGTAACACATCGAGAAATCAAAGCATTGATGTCCCAATCCTTATCCTGTGAATTGTATGTAGTAACTAGGATACCAAACTCTAAAGGAAGTGTATTAGAGCCTGGTGTACAATGCAGGCATCAAGAATGACAATGTTTAACACGTTTAACTTACTCTAAAGGTGGACCATTCTGATAATGTACTCCCTTACTCCCCTTTCTCTCGTGTACCTCGTGGAGAATAATTCTTTCATTATGGTGCTTATTTTAACATTAGATGATATGTTGTAACTGTGGGAGACATTGTTTAGAAAATCCTTAGCTATGTTTGTTTTTAGTAGTCCACTTAGCAGATGATCTAGGATTGATCTCTTGATGGTCAAATAACACATCCTATTTGACCTCTTCTAGATTGCAAAGACTACTTTAGTATTCTGAACTGTATGATGTAAGCTTAGGTGGCTCATTTTTAATCATGGCCATGTTAATGTCTTCCATCTCTAATGTAAACTCTACATCTTGCTTCCATTTCTTAAAATTGAAACCAGTTAGGGTTCGATAATGACACTGTTATTATTTACAGAAAAGGTGACCGCAAAATTTATAATCTAATGATTAGCATAAATGTAGGATAACAATGATACTTAAAGCCATAAATAGTATCTTTATTGAGAATATATCACACATACCATAAAACATCTGTAGGTTGAAAACATAAAATATGCAGACAAAATCTCCACACAAAGACGATCATAATACACACCATTGACTATTATGACACTACCACATGTGGGTGAATAAATCACTCAAGCAATGGCTTCCTCCATCTAATGATTTTATGCACATTTCAAAATCTCATATAAGGCCAACATTTGTGGGAAGAATAGCTAAACAAAAGACCAGAGGCATCCCCAAACATGCAAGCAAAACAATTCAAATACTAACTTGAAAGGCCACTATAGTGACTACATTCTCGTCAATACTCAAACAAATCCATAAACACAAGGAATACACCTTTATATTATCCTCACATTCTGTATGGGCATATAATGTATGGTAATGTACCATCAATAAATGCAAATCCTTATGCAGATTCTCATTATCACATACTAGTGTTGAAAACATCATCAATTAACTTTGTTTGAGACTTTATTATGAGAAAAATCTCAATTGGAGTGAAAATCATACAATACCAAACAATAAATACACCATATGAGATACCAAAATCATATGTACCTTTTTCATTTCTAGTCCAAAGCATGAAATTTCACTCAACAATGACTATATGATTTTCTGGAATTAAACCTTGTTTATTACTAATGTAATAAATCAAGAAAAAATTTAAAAAAACTCACTTTATCAATTCATGGAACCTCAATATCGACCTAAAATAACCCGAGGGACAATTTAGTAAATTCTAAAATTGTTGAGTTTTTGTACTTATTATAGTGTTGACATCAACATAGCATCAGTCGTTGATGCCAGTGGTGATTATGGCTGAGCATAGCTAGAGGGCGTGTGTAACATACGCGCCAAGCCTGACACATCTCTAGGTGCGTCAGGAATGTGTCTTGCACGCTCCACCACACACGTGCCACCACCTAAGACCTTATGGCTTGACTTGAGGCCTGAATATTTATTAATTTTATAAAACTTCTAGTCACAGTCACAAACCCCTACTCCTTTGTTTCTCTATTACCTTGCACATAAATAGTAGGCCTTCATAGTCATGACCTTCATTCCTCACTCTCACCTGTAAAGTTAGCTTCTTGGAGTAAAGATGGTGTTTGCATTTGAGATTCGTGAAATTTTGTAAGGATGAAACTTAAGTTTAAGATAATTAAGTTTAACTATCTTATGTTTTATTTGATGGATTTAAAAGGACTTGAATATAAAGAAGAGTGAGGTGTGGGTATGGATCTGGTAATAAATGAATATGCATGTTAAAGTTTGTTATTTTGGACCTTACAGAGTGATCTGTCAACATTATAGTTAAATTCCCAAATTTATTTATACTTAATTAATTGTTTACTATATAGAAAGCTTGTTAGTCACTAAAGTGACCTTGCTTGAAAAGATATTTAGATATACAATTATGTATTTTTTAAATTGGTCATGTTATATGATGCTAATAAATGACATAAAAGATGAACTAAACAATTGAGATTATTAATTATAATGCTAGGATATCGCCTAAAGGTGGATCATCAATGCCTAACACGGACATTGCGAAGGAATTCATGATGAAAATCAAGGAGTACTTACAATCAAACAGACCTGACAAGTCTATTATAGGAAACTTGATGAGTGAATTGACATCCAAGAAGTTTGATTGGTCTAGACCTATCCATGATCATGTAATAGAAATGTCAAATTTGGATACAAAGCTGAAAACAATTGGCATAGATGTGAGTGAATCCTTCCTAGTATAGTTCATCAGCAACTCACTTCCTCCTAAATTTGGTCAGTTCCAAGTGAATTATAACAATATTAAGGAGAGAAATGGAACTTTCAAGAAATCAAAGCCATGTTGGTGCAGGAGAAAGGGAGATTAAAGAAAATGAAGGAACACTTTGTTCATCTTACAGTACACAATAAAGCTAGCATCAAAAAGGGAAAGCCAAGAAAGAAGAATAACAAGAAGGACAAGGCCCTAATGAAGGTTAATAAGGGCCAAACCCATACAGAGCAGTGTTGTTTCGTCTGCATGAAAACTGATCACCTTAAGAAAGAATGTCCTAAGAGAAAGGCTTGGTTCGAAAAGAAAGGTAAGTACTATGTTTCAGCATGTTTTGAATTAAACCTTATTGAGGTGCCAAATAATACCTGGTGGTTAGATTCAGGTGCAACTACTCATGTGTCACATGTTATGCAGGTATTCCTTTCAATCCAAACTATAAACAGAGCTGAAGAGTTCCTATATATGGGTAACATAATGAAGGAACAAATAAAAGGAATTAGGGTGTACATATTGATCTTAGACACTGATTTTAGTCTAGATCTTGAAAAGTGTCTTTATGTTCCTAGATGTGCTAGAAATTTAGTTTTTATTAGTAAGTTGGATAAGATAGATTTTAATTGCAATGTTGGAAACAATGTTTTTTCTCTATATAAACAACAATATTATTATGATTATGGTACATTAATGGATGGTTTATATCGTTTTAACCTTGATGTTAATTATTCTGAATCTTTGTTTCATATTGAACACAATATTGGTAATAAACGTAAAGAATATAATGAACACTCTGCTTACATGCGGCATCAAAGGTTAGGTCATATATCTAAAGAAAGGGTGATAAGGTTAGTGAAAAGTGAAATCTTACCTCAATTAGATTTTACTGATTAGGATGTGTGTGTGGACTGCATTAAAGGCAAGAAAACCAAACACATATCTAAGAATTCAGCCATAAGATGTACTAAGTTACTTGAATTAATACACATTGATATATGTGGTCCTTTTCTTATTCCATCTTGAGATTGTGAAAAGTATTTTATCACCTTTATTGATGACTATTTACGTTATTGTTATCTCTATTTACTGCATAAAAAGTCTCAATCATTAGACATTCTTGAGGTGTTTATTAATAGGGTGGAAAGACAGTTAAATAGAAAAATGAAAGCAGTAAGGACTAATAGAGGTGGTGAATATGATAGTAAATATGATGAGAATGGATAGTGTCTATGCCATTTGTAAAACTTCAACAAAGCTAGGGCATTTGTGTACAATATAGAAAGATGGATACACCACAACAGAATGGTGTAGTTAAAAGGCATAATCGTATTCTTATGGATATGGTTAGGTGTACGTTAAGTTACACTAATGTACCTTTATTTTTATGGATGTATGTATTAAAGACAGCTACATATATACTTAATAGGATTAGTAGTAAAGCAATCCCTATGACATCTTATGAATTGTTGATAAGTAGGAAACATATCTTGAGGTATCTGCATGTGTTAGGGTTGTCCAGCAGAAATAAGAAGTTATAATCCTCATGAAAGGAAGCTTGATGCAATAACCGTTAGTAGTTACTTCATTGACTATATAGAAAAATCCAAAAGGTACATATTCTATTATCCTAACCATGGTAAAAGAATAGTTGAGTCTGGTAATCCAAAGTTCATTAAAAATGGACAAATCAATTGGAGTGGGGAACCATGAAAGGTGGATATTCAAAAGAATTAGGTGGAAAACCCTTCACCTAGTGTCTCTTCTCAAGTTGTTATTCCTTTTGTTGTATCATAGTCACGCAACATACTAGAGCAACAAGTTTATATTCCAAACCCACAAGAAGAGAATGTCAATAATGAACTAGTAAATAATGTGCAAGACATAAATGATCAAATGATACCATAACCAATAATATTGCAAAGGTTTATAAAGGAGAAAAGAATAGCTATATCAAATGATTATGTGGTGTTTTCACTTGAGCACAAGTGTGACTTGAGCATTGATAAGGATCCAGTCTCATTTAAAGAAGCCTTGAAATGGAACAATTTTAAAAAATGGCTCAATGCTATGAAAGAAGAGTTAAAATCTATAGCTGATAATCAAGTCTAGGAACTAGTTGAGTTACCTAAAGGCTCAAAGCAAGTAGGTTGTAAATAGGTCTTTAAGATCAAAAGGGGGTAATATTGAAAGGTATAAGACTTGTAGCTAAATGTTATACTCAAAAGGATGGCATTGACTTTAAAGAGACCTTCTCTCTAGTTTCAAATGACTCTTTAAGAATTGTTACGGCATTGGTAGCCCATTATGATTTAGAGCTTCACCAAATGGATGTAAAGACCACTTTTTTGAATGGTGACTTAGAAGAAGAAGTTTATATGGACCAACCGAAAGGTTTTGATTGTAGAAAATGAAAATATGGTGTGTAAATTAAATAAGTTAATATATGGTTTGAAACAAGCTTTCTAACATTGGTATCTTAAGTTCAATGACACCATTACCTCCTATGGTTTTGAAGAGAACACTATTGATAGGTATATCTATATCAAGGTCAGTGGGAACAAGTTCATTATTTTGGTACTGTACGTTGACGATATTCTTTTGATTGTTAATGATTTGGGCTTGTTGCATGACATAAAGAAATTTCTCTCTAATAACTTTGAAATGAAAGATATGGTTGAGGCATCCTATATGATTGGAATAGAAATATTCCATGACAAGGCACAAGGATTATTAGGGTTGTGTTAGAAAGGATATATTAGTAAAGTATTAGAGAGATTTAGGACGGAGAAATGATTAGTTGGGGGTAGTTCCAATTCAAAAAAGGGATAAATTTAGTGGAATGTAATATCTTAAGAATGATTTGGAACGAAAGGAAATGGAATATATTCCTTATGCATCTGTAGTTGGGAGTCTGATGTATACTCAGACTTGTACTCAACCAGATATCAGTTTTGCTGTTGGAATGTTAGGCCAATATCAAAGTAATCCTAAAATAAACCACTAAAAAGATGCAAAGAAAGTACTTAGGTGTTTACAAGGCACCAAGGATTACATGCTCATATATAGGAAATCATATCACTTAGAAGTGATTAGTTATTCAAATTCATACTATGTTGGTTCTGTAGACTTAAGGAAATCTACTTTTGGTTATCTATTCTATCCAGCAAGAGGGGCAATTTCTTGGAGGAGTGGAAAGCAGTCTATCATTGCTACTTCCACTATAGAGGTTGAATTTGTGGCATACTTTGAGGCCACTATTCAAGTATTGTGGTTGCGGAACTTTGTCTTAGGGCTATGTAGTATCGACAGTATAGCTAGATCGCTAAGAATTTATTGTGATAATTTCGCAGCTGTCTTCTTCTCTAAAAATGAAAGTATTCTAAGGGTGCTAATCGCATGGATTTGAAATACTTGTCAGTCAAAAAAGAAGTGAAAAAATATAAAGTGTCAATTGAGAATATTGGAACTGATCTAATAATAGCGGATTCGTTAACTAAAGGATTACCACCTAAAACATTTATGAACCATGTCAAAAGGATGGGCATTATAGATAAGTTCTCTTTAGTATGAGATCATGTTATGTATATGCATATGTTTGGTTATTAGCTATTATTGCTTTAACACTTACGAATTCAATTAAAGTTATGTTTTTGTTTATTTGTTAGTTACCACATTATGTTGTACACATATTTTTTTATTGTGATGACAAATTATGTTTTAAGAAAATATTAAAGTTGGGAATTACGTTGTTTCTCAATTACAGTTATTTTGAGTTAAGTTGATTGTGTGATACATAGAAGGAATTACGTCGTTAGATGACTTGTAATCGTTATTATGATCCCATCATTTCAATTCATTCAAGTTTGATGACTTGATAGATTTAATATATGGTGCACATTTATATTATTTGATCATCAAGTCGTAACATGCTCCAATTGGAAGGTTGTTAGATTAATTTAACAATCATAAAGTTATGACCCATATTATTTGGGTTGATTCTAATATAAGATGGGCTCAAGATAATGATTATTAGGCTTGTAGAAAATACTAGAGTCACTAAGGTTTTATTATAATTAATAAGAACCCTTCCCTCTCCCTTTATGCAAGTTAACAGTTACCAAAACAACTAAATGTACGTTCTAGCAACATTGGAAAAAGAACGAAGAAAAGCAGAAAGAGAAAGTAGATAAACTTCTTTGCATAGAGAAGTTGTTTGCAACCAAAAGGATTATAGATCATTATAAACACATATTAAATATGGACCAAGATTAGTATTTCTTTCTCTCTCTTATAACATGAATCATAATTGAATGTGTTGAATCAATTGTGTTATACATGATCTTGGGAGAATTCTAGACTTGAAATATTGTTTATAATATTATAATTTTAATTTATACATTTAAGTTTCATTGATTCAAAATTAAAATGAAAGAATTTAAAAACTTGTAAATTCTTTTTATATACAGCAAAATATTAAACTTTAACTTATATTTTAAAATAAATTGTAAGTTAAAAATACATTTTTTTACAATACGCTTTTATTAGCCTATCCGATCAAGAAAACTTATTCATTGGTACTGTAACTTCCTAGTCAAGTATTTAGTACAAGTAAATTTATTTTCACGAATATAACCATATTTAATTTGGTAAATTATACAAAAAACCGTTTTTTAATGCAGCAAAGGAACCATATTCAACTTGACAATGCCAAGTATAATTGCCAACAAGAAGGAACTGGCACACATAGCAACTGATGTAATTGGCATGTTGACCAAATTTTCGAGGCAAAGACACAATACTGGCATGATTCATATTTATTTACAGATAATAGGACGGAAATTTCTAAAAACCAATTAAGGGGAGCAAGAAGTTAAGCTAGTAACACTCACAATGGTTGACCTACATTCGTGTGCTCTTCACGTGGGCCTACAAGTTGAACTTTGACTAATGTGGGTCCTTTGAATTACTAGTAATCATCATTAATAGTTATGATATATCCTTTACGATAACGGGGACTAAGAATACTAAGTTACAACTATTGTTTTAGTCTTAAATCAAATAAATATTAAACGTGAGCTAGATTAGTCATTAATTAAATAATATCTATTTCTTCTACCAAAATAAATTAAAAAGAGACTAAATCTACTTGCTCTCTGTTTATTGGATACATTAAATGGCCCCTTATTTTTAACTTTATTTACTATAACCCCCAACTTAGCCATGGCCGTCCATTTTACATTGTCAGCGCTTTGACGGGGACTACTATCGAAGTCTTCGCCTGTCTTCTTTGGATGTTTCGACGCGTACCCATCATTCTGCTTCACTGTTTGAGTGTACTAAGCTCCCCATTCAAGTGACAGAGACAGAAATTAAATGGGTCGCGCTTAGAGCCTTACTAAAAACCCGATCTTTAGCACATCCCATCTCTGTTTTACCGAAACTTGCTTCTGTTTTTGGTGAAGTGAGTGTATCTCTGCTGGCCCAGTCTCTATCTACAGGTAGTTTGATCTCTGCACTGTGCTTTTCTTGAATGGCACTTCGTTTTTGATGTCAATTTATGGTGTTTCTCAGCTTCATGACTTGTGAACCTGAAAGGTGAATTTGTGTGATGACTCTGTTATTTGATGATTGAACACTTTTAGTTGACCATCTGGCTAGATGGGTTTGGAATATGAATGCTAAAGTTTGAATTTTTGGGTATGGAGTTAACTGGTTTGATGTGGGTGTTTTCTTCTTGAGTTGGACGTAGCGTTTCATTTTTTAGCTTGGTCAATTTTTCTTGTTAGGGGTTCGTGAGCATTTTGAGTTCATCTTTGCAGTCGTCCTTCTGGGATTATGCTTTGGTCCTCTGTTTTTCGTTTTTTAAAGTAATTTCTTGTTTCAATGTGGTAAAAGAGCTACCGTGTTGCTTTTGCCTTAAGTAATCCTCTTCTTGTTAGTGCATATCTGTTCTGGAATTAGGTTAAGATTTGATGCATGTTACTCAGTCTTGTTAGGATGAATAACTAGTGAAAATATTATAAACTTTGATGTCTTTTCTGTTTATAGTGGTCGCTTTAAGATTTAAACTAGTTGATCATCGCAGTTGGGCACCAGTGCAAAATTTGTTCCTGAAAATGGAAAGTCCTCCAGAAACCTGCAAATTGTTCATTGGTTCATTTCATGCTATGGAGTCATGCAGATCTAAAATATGCACATTATGAAGATAGAACAACTTTATTTTGCTTCTATATTTGACCAATGGCCAAAGATTGAAACAAATGATGAGGGCTTTTAAACAAGATGAAGTAATAATTGATTGTTTAACAGCCGTACTAACTAGAAATGAACCCAACTTGGCATGAAAATCTTGCACTTGTCTATTGAGTGTGTGGAAAATGAATTACATGAAAGACTTGAATTTTTGTGTTTCATTGGAGGTAGTAAAATTATTTCTTCAAAGTAAGGTGTTTATGGGTATTTCTTTCTATACCGCCAGCTGAACTCTTTTCGCTGTCTTTGTTATATACTGGACTCTAGGTTGGACTAACACTTACTGTACAGAGGAAGGAATAAGAATTCTGTGGTGGAAAAAGTTCATCATGACAAAGCGAGTACCAAGTAGAAATGCTCGATCTAAAGGAATTAAATCGAAGCATGTTTTACAGATTTGTTTGTTGCTAGGTATCAGCTTCTGGTTAATCTACCAAGTCAAGCATTCCCACGATAAGAAGAAGGAGCTTAATGAGAACGATGGAAGAATCTCTGCTAGATCTCAAAGTGGTGATGGGATGCTGAAAATTGGAAGGAAGGATCTCCATCCTCGCGTTTCAGAGTTTGTGAAGAATGAGAAACACGAGGAAGATGAGGAAGAGGATAATGAAGAACAGGAGGAAATAAACAAGAAAGAAAAACTCAGGCATGATCAAGATCAAGAAGAAGATGAAGAAGAAGAAGAAATTGTGCATGAAGAAGGTTCTAAGCTTGAGGAAGAATATAAGAAAGATGATGCAATCAAAGAAGATGATAAGAAGAATGAAGAAGAAGAGCAGGAAGAGGAAACCAAGGATGAAGAGACAGAAGACGAGGGCAGAGAAGGTGGCGATGATGGAATAGACGAACATGATCAAGAAAAGATGGAAGGAGATGCTAATGGTGAAGAGGATTTTATTGAAGAAGAGACAGAAAGAGAGGAAAACAGTGAGGAGAAGAAAACCGAGAATAATGAAGGTAAAGATAAGGGGCTTCAAGTAGACCATGACCCTTCTCTAGAGGATCGAGATCATGAGAATAATGCTCATGAGGCCCGAGAGGAGCATTACAAGGCAGATGATGCTTCAAGTGCTGTGGCCCATGATGGTTCAAATACAAGCACTGAACCTGAGAAGTTGGGCGCTGATGCCTCAAATGAGAACTCAGGACGAAGTGATTTAGAGCAGAATAATAAATCTGTTAATATTAGTAAGGCTCAAGAGGAACATTACAAGGCAGATGATGCTTCCAGTGCAGTGACTCGTGATACTGCAGCTAATAGCTCAGAACTTGAAGGGGCAAGTTCTGAGAAATCAAATGAGAACTTTTCAACTGATGACTCGGTACTGGAGAATCAACTGGATGGAAACAATGCCAAGGATGTTAGAGGGGATCAGACCAACACATCACAGTCAAAACAAGGTGTAACAGCTGAATATGTTCCTTCAGGTGAAAATAAAGATGGTGATCTAAGCCTGCACAACCCTCACCCTCAGAACAAGTCACCTGAAGTTGCATCTGCATCCAATAATCAGCAGCAAACAAGCAATAAGTTCGTAGAAGTAAGTGGTGCAGATAATTCCAAAGATGGGAGCACAGGTGCTTCTGGTTCATCTCAGCGGAGTGAAACATTAAATAAAATATCAAAGTCAATTGAAACTCAAAATGGAACAGTTGATGGTGCAACTACCGAGGAAGTAGCTAGCCAAAAAACTATTGAATTAGAGCATAGTAACGACAACACCGTATCAAACAGCAGTCAATTGCAAAATAATTTGGTGGTCTATGATAAAACAGAGGATATAGAAGCAAATGGCGGGAACTCCTCAAATTCCTCCAGTAATTTGGATTCATCTGATAAGACGATGAAGCCTGATTTAGCTGCTGATGCTGAAATCAATTCTGAAACTTCTATTCAAACAAACAAGGTTACACATGCTGCTATAGAACTGAAATCTGGCAGTGACAATGAATCGGCTGAAAAGGATAAAACCCCAGGCTCCTCTACCAACAATGTGATTGGAACAGCAGATGCACATGAGCACGTTGATTCTTCTATTGACCGAGATGGGAATGACAATCGTATAGATCTGGATACCCTGCCAAAGCATAGTATTGAAGGGATCAATAGTAGAGATGCTGCATCAGAATGATAACTCGGACAAAATATGCTACCTGCTTAAGACCAACCTTTCACAATGTTTTCATGTGCAAACATGGAGGTTTTTAATTTTATTTACTTCCACTGACTGTGCAAGTATTTTCTGCGTCTAAGGGGGAATATGTTTATGTAACTTTGGACTTTTTTTAGGAGGTTTACGATGTTAATGGCTTTATCGGTGTAATTGTAAGCACTTACCTTGGGGTCCTTTTCTTTCTCTTTTTAACATTTCTAAGCTTCTTTTGTAATGTATGTTACTAGCTTATTTCTTTTCATTTTGTCAAATCATTACAAAAGAAAATATTAAATAAAATGAGAGTTGGGATAATATTTACAAAAGAAAATATTTAACAAAATGGGAGTTGTGATAATATGAAAATTCAGTGACACAGAAAATTGAGAGTTATCAATAAAAGAACATTGTTTATAGTTGTTTCAACCTTTTAAAGCTACACTTGATCATGGTTCAAAATAATTATTTTATCAATCATATATTGATGTGATATTAAATATTTGTCTTTTCTTATGATAAGTTAATTGAAAACATGTTATTTAATTAACCTTTATTGTTTACCAACTGTAGATATAATTTAAATTTTAATTAAACGATAGCTTTAAGAAAATAAAAACCATCTAAACAAGATAACTCAACATTTGTGGTTGCATTTAATTTAGTTGAATGCTTTATTTAAAAGTAATAGTTTTAGATGTAGCAAATTAGAACTACTAATTGTTACAAATGATTAAAAGAATAGAACTTTTACATATTCAAACTTTAATCCAGTAAATAATCATTTCAATCAATAGACTAATTACATACATTAGGAATCAATTAAAAAAAGCATGGAAAAGCAATATAATACATAACTAATGAAGTGAAGGCTTTTTGGAAATTTGAAGATTGAGAGGAAATTAAGTCTTAATGTCATGCTTTGCTCCTCCACCTTAATCCTATTTATAACCACTTTTAATTCTATATAGAAATCTTTTTAAATGTAATTCTTTAGATCTTACAAATCGTATCTTCACTTATTTATATCCATATTTGACTAAGATAAATTTTAAATAACTTTTAACATATTTTTCTCTCATAAATTCATAGTCTGGAAGTTGTAATTGTTACCGAACGTGCCCATGCTTAAGATCATGCTACACTATTTCATCAAAATTTTAACTTTATTCCAACAATATGATCTAAATATGTCAATTAAAACAATTTTTTAGCTCAAAGCTTTTTTGTTCTTCCTTTGATTATTTGAAAATATTGCTCTTTTATTTAAAATTTTTGATTTTGAATTAAGGGTTAATCCTTTTCCTAATTAAACAATATCTCCATCCCCTTTCCTACAAAAGTAAACAAAATTATTGAGTTTGAATACAATAAGATAAGAATATGGAGGATTTAAATGATAAAAATTAGGGAAAATTGTGACACCAAATTCTCCAGTACATAATCACTGCTTTTCCCTAAGCAAATAAAAAATTAAGAAAACAAAATAGCCGAATAGTTTTCACCAATCTACTTCTCATGAGACTAAACTATGCACACTGCTTAAGACTTAGACTGAAAAAGAATTAAGCATTAACACACATCAAAGTTGATTTTCACCAAAAAATATGAAAAGAGACATTATAAACAATCTTAATCAAAAGTATGCACAAAGCCTTGGTAAACTGTCGTATGATGTTTCCTCTTTTACATAAGTGTTAAGGCTCAAGTGTTACTTTCAAACTCTTGTCACGAGGAATACACAACTATAAACTTACACATACACCAAATATCTCTCACCATGAACATATGAAGGCATGAATTAAAAGGACTTTTTAATAACTGGTTATAATGGGGCTTGGGTTAAGGGTTAGAAACAGAGAATTACAGGCTAAATTTTCATATATTTAATAAGGTATTAAAAATATAAAAGAATTTGACCAATACCAAGTACTCAATTTTCAATATACTATGGATGCAATTATTTTCCTTTTTTGAGAGCAAAAATAAATCATCAACCCGAAAATTACAGCCATGACACAAACTTAAACTAAGTACAAAACAAGTAGCTTGTAAAACACAACTTAAAGCAAAGTGATTCTAGTTCCCTAAATAGCTTAAGAATACTTTACTAGAACATGTAGTTGAGTGATAGAATATATAAGGTTAGATTTATGATTTGAGTTTTAAAAAACAACGAAAGGGATTTTACAAATAGCTCAAAGGGGCCAAACTAAAGAAAATTAAGTAAGGTGATTTTTTAAGTTAAATACAAGGGAGGCCTTTGTCGTATTCAAGTTCTTATCCAATTAGTAATTCAAGCTGGTTCAATATAAGTTCTAGAGGTATCCAAATGACGAAGAATCACACAAAAGTGAAATGGAGAGACAAAAGATGTTTTTATTCTTTAAGGTTCAAATGCTTACAAGTTTCAACCAAATTCACCTAATCCTCATACAATACTTTATCAATCAATTATCTTGCTTTGTCTAAATGCATATCGTAGCTATTTCAACTTATAATGTGTTTAGCTTTCATATTAATTAGTTTTAATCCAAATTCACACACACACACACACACACACACACACACACAGAGGGAGAGAGAGAGAGAGAGAGAGAGAGAGAGAGAGACAGAGACCAATTCATTCAAAACAGTTTATAAAAAATTCTTTATCACTTCTTATTTCATAAATTCCTAAAAGCATTATGCACAAATAAGAAAGTGTTCAAACAAGGAAAAATATGCCCACCCTTACATCCATTTAAAGCATTGTCATAATATTTAATAGTAAAATAAAAATATAGCAAACGTGAAATGAAAAAGGGAAGACGAAGAAACTACCCCATTTTTCTTTTTGTTTTAGGTGGGAGGGCAATTCATGGAGAATGTGAAAAAGGGGACATAAACCTATGGTCTATGGAAAGGTCATTAGATTATGCTCCATTCAATATATTTTGCTCTCAATCTTATCCAATCATGCTTGAATAGTTTGTTGAGTTAAGGAAAAGGAAGGGGCATCTTCCAATTGGTTGCTAGCTGGTCGTTCTACAATTGAAGGTATGTTACATTAGAATGTCCTATAATACTGGATAGCTGGACCAAGTGGAACAAAATTGAAACAGTCATAAAATTGTTTTTTGACGATCTACATCCTAGCTAAATAATCTAATTCCTAGGATTCCATCTCATAGGTAATGTACATATCAATTTTATATAAATCAAGTAAATCTAAATTAATGACTAGCTGAGTTATATAGGAACCTAAGATTAAAGGTTTATTTTTCTTTTGAGTCATATAATGAAGTGGATCTCACTTAACTAAATTTGTGTGATTTGAATGAGCAAACTCATGATCACATAAATTTATAAGGTTGATAAAAACATATAAGATATGTTTTTGTAAGAGTTATTACCTAATGAATTTAGAAATCACATGAAATGTGATTAATAAAGTTGTTATCTACCTAATTTAAGTTTAGTTGATTTGTTGAGCAAGCTCAAGATCAACTAAATTTGAATGAGATCTTAGCCTACTAGAAATATTAGAGTAATCTTTATAGTGGGTTATTTATTTACCAAAGAATTCATTCTAAATTCGTTGGATTTATATTGATTGTCTTTCCGAATATTAATAAGGGTTATTATTTCAAATAAAATAGGGGAGTAAACAAATACATTATTGAAGTCCTTATCCCATTTGGTAGTTATAAAGTATAATTAATTACTTGCTTATATATATTTATATTATGTTCTGAGTGGATTTTACCTTGTTTAGTATAGTTGATACTAAGTTAGTGAACCAAATTTCTTAGCTATAGGTTATGTTTGAGAAGAGTTCTCAAAGTTGGATAGAAAATTTTTATGTCTATTATGCAATTTTACTATAATCCCTGTTGAGGATTCAGTAACAAAGTTTTAGAGATAAGTTAAAATCATATATATGATAAAATGTTTTAACATTTTGAGTTGAGTGATGTCTCATAAACTTTATTGACAACAGGTATGACGTATCTTAACACCACGATAGCAAGATGCAAGAGGTTACATAGATTATAGTTGAAAGGTATACTACCTTGATGAAATTGTTTCATTTAATTTACTTTACTAAAAGCATAAACATGGACATCAAGTAATGGCTTTGCTATATTATGATAATAGCGGTTATAAGAAGAAAATAATTGCATAACTTTTCTTGCCTATAAGTGATATGATAGAGATCATATGTATTTTTAGTTCATGCTTATAAGTATTTGATACTGAATTTATATTTAACATATTTATAATGTTCAATGCATGATAAGAATTAGATTGTTGAGTAGAGTAGTTGATCCAAGTTTATACAGATAGTTTGTATATGTTAGATTAAAAGAGACTTATGCTTGACATAACTAACAAGAATATTAAGTTAAATAACCGAGAGTATCTTTTATGCCATATTGGTTAAATCAGCATGATGAGAATCATAAAGTTATGTACAAGGATATATGTATCCTTCTGAGTATGAATCATATAAAATTTATGAAACTTGTTGAGTTGAAGAATAACCATATCAACCTTTGATAAAAGGATGATGATGGTATTGAATTGTTAAATTTATACATATGATGTATTGGATGAAATAACAATTCATAAAAGGATGATACTTATATTTCATTAAATTGCTAATGATTTTATGTGATATAGTCATATGTATTAAACGAAATAATGATTTAAAATTTTAAATATAAATCTAAGTAGAAATTAAGCATTAAGAATGTTGAAGCACTTCGATGAGATGGATTTGGTGAGTTTTAAATTTTTAGTTATCTATAGTGAATGAGATTCTTTAGTAAATACCTTTATATTAAAATTCCATAAAAGTATAGATTTTTTTTTAAGTTAGGAAAATACAATATAACATTTTAACGATAGCTATGTCTAGTATAATGACTTAGCTTCATTAGTTCCAATTGAATTAACTAGTAAGATTTCATAGTAGATATAAAACATTAATTCTTTTAAAGAGTCAAAGTTAATGATTTAAGGATGTGATGCTTAGCTAACGTATGTATTATCCACTAAGTTTAGAACTAAATTGGGTAATAAAATCTTGAGAGATATCTAAAAGGTTGGGTATAATCTTACAAACCTATTGAACAAATTGTTTGTTTCAATATATACTTATAGCAGAATGATTCTTAAGATAAGTAGAAGGAGTAAGATGAAATTTGAAAAGTTCAAATCTCAAAACAGTACATGTAATTGGAGTTAGTGCCTTTGTTAATACTTTTGATGTATAGTTGAAAGGCTATGAGATATTGAAAGATTCACTTTTATTATAAAATCAAAGAGTTTGTTTTAGAGATGATTGTGAATTTATCATGTCTATAAGAAGGTTAGTGAGAGTATAATTGTTCTTTTAAATGGAGTATGTAGAGACATATTACTCATAGAGAATGTATTTAGGAAAATTTTCTTGATTATGATAATAATTAAGATGAAAGTTATAAGATTTAAGTGCTTACTATAGAGAATCTTATAGAAATCTCTTATTAAGTTACTGCCTCAGTAGTAACAAGATTGTCACATGGTGATATGGTATAAGATACATAAACCATCAGCTTAGTGTAAATGAGAGATTGCTAGTTTATGCCTTACAGCCAATCAGTTAGTTATAGTTTAGTGACAAAATAATTTAAAGTCATTCTTTATCTTGTATATATTTAGATGTATATGATAAAATCTATTGCATAATTATACATTATAAATGAAATTATAATAATTTTATAATTATGAGATTCAAATTGCATTTATAAGTATTATCCCTAAATTATTTCTAGTCATTGTTTTATTAAGAATGGATATTAATAAAACATAAAAAGACTAGCATACTTTATTTTTTCCTCATGAAGGAAGTAGTCAATCTTATAGACTAAAGTATGGTGATACTTAAACAAACGTATTAGTACATGGTAGATAATAAGTTCACTTAACTGACCTCATATGACAAAACCATTTGGAACATTACTTGTATGTCTATGGAAATTCTCATTTTGATGATTGTAGAAGAGATACTTTGACTTGAGATCTCCTAAGTTGTCATATATAGGGATTACTATCTTTTGATACTACTTATGACTTGTCCTACTCAAGGATAATTCAATTGGTAGTCAATAGATATAATATGAACTATATGGAGGTAGTTGAGTGATCAAGACAAGATTCATCACCCTAAAGTAATTAGGGATAAATTTCTTTATTTATGATTAGTATTAATTTGGGAAATCTTTGGACAAGGTAGAATGAATTTTTGTAAATAGGTTACAAATTTCATTATTTGAATTAATAGCTAATGGTGGAGAATTAATATGATTGGACTCAAAATAGAGTAGATATTAATTTCACTCTATGTATAATCAAAACATTGTATGATACATGATTGAATTATATGGAAAATTCATGCATGAACAAGTTAATCAAAACCACTTTGGCATTTCTAAATATTTGAGTGGTGATTGATATGTGTTTAATTTTTGATACATTTAATCATTTACATTTAGTGATTAATGATACGAAAATGTTTAAGATGCTCACTTTGATTCATATTTGATTTTAGGTATATTTTGGAAATGAAGGAATTAAAGTGAGTCGAAAGCACTACATTTGGGCCATTTTTCGAAGATTAATTTTTGCTTGTCTTCATGGAGCAAAAAGAATAAAATTAAAAGACAAGAAAAAATATCAAAATACAAAGAAGAAAATTAAAAGTGCTTAATGGAAAAATGAAGAAATAATTAGCAAAGTAAAACTACAGTGCAGATGGGAAGGTGAGAAAACCAAAACAACAAGACGTCTAATGTCTGTGTTAAAAATACAGACCATGTCTGCATTTCATAGACATGGGAGGGTTAAGTGAATAAGAGACATGAGTATGCTTGGACCAAAAAAACTAGGAGAGTTAATTTGTCACTTCAAGCTAAAGTGAGAGAGGAGTGGTGATAGAAAATAGAAGAATGGCAGTAGAAACAAAGTGAGAAGAGAAGAGAAGAGTGAATAGTAGTTTGAGAAATTAATCTTTAATTGTCAAATCAGTGAATAGTGAGTGAAATAGAAGAGCAAATTCTTGCAGTAGAGTGGATAGCTAGAGGGTCTTCGGTAGGGTTATCAATGAGAGTTAAAATACTTTTCTGGGAGAGAACCATAGAGGAGTAACATCCCAACGTTGGTTTGGAGTTGATATCGACGCCGACAACTTAGGTTAAGTATTTTTTATTATTTTAGTTGTTTCTTTTTCTCATTAGGAATTGATTGTGTTATCTTGTGTTTATTGGATTAGGTGTTGAATGATGATGATTTTAATGCTGCATTGAATCGTTTTTCATGAAAACCCATTGCTAGAATCGAATGTAATACGTAATCGTTATAGTCTCGATTCATGTGTAGCGACTAATGGCTCCAAATCATTAGAGATAACATAATATAGGTTAAATAATCCGAGCTTGTGTGATTATTACCTAGATTGGTCTATTTTTTTGATTCGTAATGCAGTTATCCGGATAAACTGTAACATCCCGTTTCCATATAACGGGTTGAACCATAGAAACGGGTATACGTGAGAGCAATCAGAGAAATTAGGAAAACACATCTCATGCTCATGCATTTGTAAACAGTGATATTTGCGCATGAAAAATATCTGTACATGCATTCATGACATTTTCCTGGTATAATTGTGAACAAATGCGAATTTTGAAAAATAGGCTTTGAGTGTGTAAAAATTAAATTGGAGAGGATCATTAGGGTTTTGAGATTTTTAGAGAATTTTAGAAATTTTCTGGGAATTTTTTGGGATCGTTTCCGGACCCGAAAAACTGTCAAGAGACAGAATAGAGGTTTACCGGTAGTGAAAATAACTGTCCAATGGCACTGGA
>JANZXP010000196.1:35241143-35266554 GCA_027576715.1 Erythroxylum flavicans
TACCTCTCTTTATCTTTTCTTTTATTCTAAACCAACTTCTCTAACTTATTTGATTTCAGCATCTCAAGTGGATACTTTTTCAAGTATACCAAATTTTAACTCAACATCATCCATACACGTTTCATATTTCCTACTTGTTCATAAACACTCAAAACATAGCACATTCTTATACACTCAAAACAGAACACAAAATATACATCCATCCAACAGTGTACTGTGCTCATTTCTCATTTTCATGTCAAATTTCAAGACTCTTAAAGATAGAATTAAATTTCGATTTCTTCATGAAAAATATAGCCACACGTCTTTAGTTTAATTTAAACTTAAAATCATCACATTTGGATGCCTATAGATCAAGTTATGGCTAAAATACAGATTCATGTTTAGTGAAACACTGCATCTGTACATTTTCCAGCACTGCTCATCACCTCTTTCATCTGAAATCCTCTCTTTTGCTTAGCCTATCTCTTCTAGCTTATTTCGTCAATATTTCCACCACGTAAATTTTTTATCATTTGCTAACCAAAATCCATTTAATACAGTTGTAAACCATTCTAAATTCTCAATCCACCATCTAAAATTATTTTGTCACTGTAACCACAATTTTCCACATATCCCATTACAATTCAATTTTACCCGGAATGTCAATGAGTGCATGTATAATTATTTCCATGTATATAGAAATTCAAATTCAAAGGCATGTATGCTAACGTTATGCATGAGCATGAGATGCCATTTTTTAAAACCAACTCATTGCTATTTTTTCCATTACAGAAGTCTTTGGTTCTAACCCTTGATTTGGGGACGGGATATTACAGTTTTGAATTGTTTTTCAAGTGTTTTAGCTTCTTGTTTAGGTGTCTCAACTTGCTGTTTAAGTGTTTCAACTTGCTATTAAGTTATTTAGGTGTTAGGAGCAAAGAATTCACTTCCCCCTTCTTTTCTTAAACTTTAATGGTATGATCATCTTGCATTGTCAAATTCTCCATATCATCAAGTACCTAATCACCTTTTGCATATAGGCTAGAAGATTCAATTTGATTAGTTGAAGAAATCACTCTGTAATAGATTTAAAGAATCAAAATTAGCGTATGATTTTTCAGCAAAGATTTTTCATTGCACTGCATACTATTGATTAATATCAACCCTTCATCTTGCTTATTAGCACATTTACCATTTCTAACGTTAAGTATATATTGTTGGTTTGTAGAATTATTTCTTTTGTGAGTTTTGAGTTTTATGGAATGGATTTTGAAATTGATTAACCTTCTCAAATATATCAAACATACTTTCTTGTGGAAGTTATTACATGTAAGTTGATTTTGGAACACCTTATAAATGAGAATCATTGATGCCCAATTTTTTTTTTGCAAATATTGAGAAGTATTTCGCCTTGCTTTAAATCACTTAATATTCTTGTATATGCTCTCTTGTCATGTGTTGTTGATAGTTAAAACTCACATAAACTAGGAAATATGACTATTATTGAACTGCTGGAATATCAATTTTCATTTTTGAATTTTAGCTGGAAATGTTGAAATTTCAATTTTATGTATAATTGAATTTTAGGATTTGATTCATAAAAATTTAGACTAAAATTTTTAGGTTATGTTATAGCTAAAATTTATGGTTTTGATTGCTAAAATTTGGTTTAAAATTGTTGAAACTTCATGAGAAACATGAATAATAAAAGATAAGAGATTAAGAACCATTCTTAAATTTTAAAAATCACTCTTGAAAAAAAAATCACACCTTTTCTTTAAAATCTTAAGTTTATAGAAAAACATTCATGACATCTTCTTATTAAAGGATTGAATAAACATATTTATAGAAATTCTTAAAATCCTTATACCAGTAAAAAAAAAAGTTCTTAACTAAAATATCCAAAATAAAATTGAATTCTATGGATTTGTCTATGGTCAATTAAACTTAAATCTTTAAACAAATTAAAACAATATATCTAACTTATTATTGTTCCTTATCTAATAAAAAAACTTAGTATAAATAAATTTCAATTCTTGTTTTTTTTTCACTTTAATTCTCACTCTTCATTCCACTAAATTACAACTTGTGATTGACTAATTTGCCCATTTTTTATTTCTTTTGTAAACTATAATCTCTTTTGCATCAAAAAAATGTCACGAATTTTGCATAACAATGTATGAGAAAGGCAATATCAATAAAATGTTGAAGTCAATTGACACTCTAGTATTATAAATGTCCAAAATAGGGCAAATGTATATTTTAAACTCCAACTTTTACATCAGAATATAAGTTAAACTCTAACTTTTCGGAGTATTCAATTTAAACCTCAACATTTATAAAAAAACATTCGAAACAGACCATGTAAGAATGAAAAATATGACATGATTTACTCTCCATCAATTAAATATCACGTCATATTTGACATAACTTTTTTTGAAAAAAATGTGCATGTCTGTAGGACTCAATACTTAGTGACGTGGCATTCTCGTAATTAAATCAAAGTGGTTCAGAGGTTCAAAACTCACTGTTTTAAATATTCAATGAATTACCAGTCATCGTCCGTCTCTCCCCACGATTCTGTTGTTCCCCGGCAGTCGATTTCTCAAGTCTGAATTGATGTGCTATCAGAATCGCTTCTTTACATTCAAAAATTCAAAGGAAAGACTTGTAGTTAAGTACGGCGTTGCCGCTATGAAGCAGCCAGAGCTTAGAGCATCGGTGGTGAGCGACCTTGTCCTCCTCTCTTGCGTGGGTCTCTGTCCTATTCTTGTCCATAGCAAGGGGCCAGAGATCAACCACTGGTTTAAGCATCTGCAGATTGAGTTTGTGTTCGACAATGGCCTCCGTGTCACTGATGCAAAGAAATGGAGATTGTGTCGGTGATATTGGTGGGAAAGGCCAATAAGGACTTGGTTTCACACATCAACAAAGTTGGCGCCATTTTCGTTGGTCTCTTTGGCATGGACGGGCAGCTTTTGGTGGCACGACCCTCCCCGAATTCTATAAAATTGGGATTTGTTGTGGAGGTTTCTAAAGTCAATTCTACCATTCTCTAGCCACTTGTAGACAACGGGCATTCCAGTTATTGCATCGGTAGCCGCAGATGAGACGGGTCAATCTTATAACATAAATGCTATCACGGTGGGGAGAGAAATAATGGTGGCATTATCCTTTATTTAGTGTCTACATGTTTTTACGAGTATCCATTTATTTAATAAATGAGACTTATTTTATGAGTATCTATTTATTTAATAAATGAGATATATAGAAATTATATGAAGAAGTTGGTATTGCTGACAAAGGTGGTCGGATTTTGGAAGATAGGAATGATCCAAAGAGTTTGGTGAAGGAGATAGATATAAAGGGAATAAAGAGAATGATAGAGGAAAAGAAATTTGGAAACATCGTTTCCACTAAGTTAGGAGTAAGGCTATACAATATTAGACCTTCCCATACTCAATATATAAGTAGGATCAGTGAAATTCTTACTGAGTGTTGAGTGTTGTTGTTATTGTATAGAGAAAAAGAAGGTTGCTGGATGATACTAAAAGCTAATTATTGTGTGAGATACAGTTGCTCAAAGTGTGAAGACGAACGAGAGGGTTTAGCATTCTTTGTTTTATGAGATAATGATCGCGGAAGGAATTGAAACTATGATTAATGGCTAGAACAATACAATTTCACTCTTTTGTTTGCTTCTTCTTTGGTACTTTTTCCTTTTTTTTTTTTTTTTTGTTCTTCCCTATTTTCCATGATAATGTTACTTTATCTATAAGTGAAATTGCAAACTTATGGAAGATACAATAACCTTATTTACTAATGGTTATCAACCTTATTTGGTTGCATGTTAGATGTCTTACTACTAAAGGGGTGAGTTCTATAGTTTTATGGCGGGCACACTTTTATTTAAGCATAAAAATGTCACATCAATAAATATTAAATTTTCCTAACGTGCAAAACTAAAAAAAATTCTAAAAAAGGTAATTTTCGTTAATTTTTATTTTTATAAAATTTATTTTGAACATTTTGTATACATTATGATTCAAATTGAATGCTACTAAACGTTAAGGTTTAATTTATATTTTAATGTAAACTTTAGGATTTAAAAAAAAAATTTGGTTTTTCAGAACAATATGGCAACTGTTTGTCGCAAAACGTCGAGCTTATTTAGTTAAAGCAAGAAGGGTATATAATCTCTCACAAAAAATCGAACAATGCGGAATTCTTCAGTATCGGTGTGCCAACTTCTCCTTTTCCTTGTAGTTCTGCACATATCTGGAGAAGAGAAGAGGTAATAGCAGAAATGTAAGGTTACTAAAGCCTCGAAGAAGAAAGAAAGACAAACATGAATTTGCAAATAGATATTCAAGATTGGACAGGGGTAAACTAATTCCATGATAGTAAAATAATAAAAAGCTTTAAGATATTATTCAAATTCTTTGGTTTGATTCATGAAAACCAGTAAATGTGATCTCTACAAACAAACGAAAATACATCTGAGTGCATTAAAGCCCACAACAAAAGATTAGAGTCTGCAATGTCAATATGATTCATATTAAAATCTGGAAAAGAAATAGAGTCCAACCCAAAATATAATCTCAATAATTATGAATTAACGGCCATATAAGAAGTAAGGAATCGGAGATGGAAATCTACCGAAGAAAAAAGACATAACGTGTAAGTGCCGACGAGAGGAGCAAGGAGAAGGGTGGCGCTGGTCCAATTATCGGAGACCTTGTGGTGGATCTTGGAGGTAACATCTTTCCACAGACCTGTCATTACTTTCTGCTGAAACGGTGACAGTGCGTACACTACTGCCTTCATTATCACTGATTGCTTCCCCATGGATGGATGGAAATGCGCTAATCCCCAATTTCTTCCTGTTTTTCTCGATCTCACCTCTCCTCTTCAAGCGTCCAAGTTTCCTCATATGATCAAAAAATACAGGCTATAGATATAGCTGTCGGGCTTCCTTTCTAAACCCCTTTGGGCCCATTTGCTCCACAAAGAAATCAACAATAACTTACTTAGAGTTAGAAGCCTCAAATGTATTGACTAATCGTACCTATATTAACTGATGCAAAATACATGCATACATATATATGTGTATGTATGCAATTATTAAGTTTTGTAAAACATTTGAGTTTTAGTAGATCCATTGACACAAACATGCAATTCAATTACTATTGGCAAGTAATCATGCAAATTATACAAAACGCAAATTTTTAAATGAAAATAAGAATTACTGAATTTTTGAGAAATAAATTTCATCAACATAGAAATGGGATCCAAAGGATCCTGACCATCTAACCCACGGTACAACAACATGATAACACCATATTTACAAAATCACTCAAGCTGAGATCTCCAAAGTATTACAGTTTGGAGAGGATTTGTGTTCTACGTGTCCTAAATGCGTGATAAGCTCACGTTCACCTCATTTTCAGCTAGTGGCTGCCTGACTTTTTGTTTACTCACAGGTTTCCTTGTCGTGTGCATCAACTGCTTTCTGGCCTTGTTGCTCGCCTCAACTTACTTCCAACCATTGCATGGTTCCCGGTGTAAAGGAATAAACCAAGTAGCGCAGAGTAGAAGCGTCTCAGGTGTGTCCGCCTGTTGCTCAGTAGTCCCTGTGCATCTTTATGAGAATCTGTTTTTACAGGTTAACCTTACGTGGGACTCCAAGCTGCCTAGTTAGATTCGTGAACCACCTCATCACTCTGTGACGACTTGTCCCTGTAAGTCTTAGCTCCTTCCTGTACTTTAGTGCCTTGCATGTGTGCCTTAAAAGATGCTATCAGCATCTTGAGGAATATTTGTGATTCTAGTAATTCCTTAATGCATATGATTGTAGAGTTCCCCATGAGCTGGCTATAGCGCTATTAGTTCCAACACGGAGATCAATGGAGAATTAAGGAATTAAGACTAACAAATCCTTACTCATGCTTGAATTAATGTCTCAAGCTATGATCATTTGTCGGATTGACTGGATGGTGTTTTGAAAGAAGAGCTAGTTATCCCGGCTTTTGGTTTGAAAGATCCTGTAATTCCTCTCCAACCATAGGGCATAAACTCCACAGATGGTCACCAATTTGAAAACAGTGGGTGAATCTAACTTGTTCACACCATGTGACGAATTTAGACTTGGCAATGAGGCCCAAGTCAGGCTTTAATTGGCTCAGGCAACTCAAACTTGGTCTGACTCAAGGCTTGATAACTAAGAATATTAATTTGTAGAAAATAATATTATTTTCTAATTTTATTTAAAAAATTTTTAAAACGGCGTTGTGTGATTGTTACGAAGCGAATTTGTACCTTATTAAGATCGTTCAAGGATCATGTTGGCAATAAATCAATCACTTGTTGCTGTTGTCGGTTCTCACTAAACCTTATTTCTTTTACTGGTACTCATTAATGTTTTTCACTAGCATTATACAAAATGAGTTACTATAAAATTTAAATTCTAGTTTAACCTTGATCCCCACCTATTTGGTTACATATATTGGATTTTGTTGCCCGACCAAATTGATAGCTTTTATAACGACATCTCTTTTATCGACTAAAAGCCCTTCGAGTCTTTGATGGTAGAATCAGCCCAAATAATAGTTTAGTGTTATCATACTGTGATGTCCAAACATTAATTAAATTTGTCTGACGGGATTATGGTTTTAACCAAACTTATTTTCATTTCAGTTCCCCGCTATCGGTTATTCTAGTAAGGGACACAGCTCTGAAAGGAAAATAAAGTTCATTATTACAAATCCAATTCGAAGGAGCATCACTGATATGAAAACCTCATGGAAACTCAAACGATCCCATGCCCATTTTTATGACCAAAATAATTGCCATGGTGAATCTGATTTGTCATGTTCTCAAAATTATCAACAACTTCACCCAGAAATGGCAGGGACTCAACCAAACCCTTGTTGGCTTGTTTTGCTACACCGTTCTTAAGCTCTTCCATTGCATTCCAGAGTTGTTGCAGCTCTCGCGGCTCCAGTTGCTCCACAGGAGCTTCCCACCAACACTGTCTTTCCCTAGCTTCCCTTATCTGGTTAAGTATTTCTCCTTTCTTTCTTTCCACTCCCAACTGATTAAGAATTTGGGTCAACTGCATGTTGAGTTCACCAATATTCGCGTTTCTACGAGCTTCAGTGAGTTGGTAAGCCCCAAAGGTTCGGGGATGACGGGCATTTGGCGTGAGAAATTTGTGGATGATGGAGTCAACCTCAGGGTGGCCAAAGGAGAATGGTTTATCTGCTGGTGAGTAAACTATTATAGCAACTTCAACCCCACAGAGTGTGCAGAGCTCACTAGCCTTCTTGAAAACCCCTGCTCTACGTTTTGAGAAGGTAACCTGTCGATGACTCTTGTTATGTATTTTTTCCATGGGAATCTTGTTGCGACCTGAATTAGGTTTTCTCTTCCCCATATCTGTAAGTGTGACAGATGTAGGTAATTAGTAATAGATTGGATGTTGTGATCGTCTAGTATTGTTGTTCTTGGAATTTGGAGGGAATGATTATATTTATAGCACGATAAGTTCCCACCAAATTAAACCTCCAAGACTAACTATTCATAAATGTAATTTGGTGCCTTAATTCCCCCTATTATGTATTTGATTAATCACTAGATTTTGGAGGTTATGTAATCTTGTGCATTTAATCTGTGATTAGTGTTGAGGAATTAATTAGACATTAATAGTTAGTTGGTAGTGTAAAGAAGGGAACTAAATGTCATTCATTAACTATAAATTGTTTGCAGTTACAAGACAGTGCAATTAAAAGTTCAATGGAATCCAAAGGTCTGCGTCTTCCTATCACTAACCAATAATCAGTGACATGTCATGTGATTAAACACTCTCTCTAATTGAATATGTAAGTTACATGTATCTAGCTCTTTAAAGCATATGTTAAATTCTTTAGTATAGTGTACATATATGACATATTTTTTAAGAGATGATTTCTTCTGTAATAATTTATAATACATAGAAAAGGAATAACCATTAACAAGTTTTTCTAATTATATACGAATTCATCACTTTTCTTCAGTTCTTATTTTAAAGTTTCATTTCATTTCCAATTTGTTATCTTCTTTCGGTTAAAGGATTACTGCAGTATGATAATAATAAAATAAATAAATAAAAACACTTTAAGGATTGGGCTATCTACTAGCTCCTTATTATTTTGATAGAGTTAACTATTATTCTATTTTGAGACCTTTTCACTATAAATAACATATATGATTATGTGCTATTAAATGCAGAGATATAAAAAAAAAATTGGAAGAAACCTATATACACATACGGGTATTACTGGCAAAAAGGTTGGTAACGTTTTATGTGTTAGAATTGATAAGAGGAAGGTAAAAGCTTCTAAGCACCAACAACAGTTAATTTTGAGGCACCTTATACGCTTAAACGTTGGTGAGGTTTTTTCTCTAAACATTCGTGGATGTAGTAAGAATGCAACAACAGTGCTATATCTTCTCGAGAATTTACAAGGACCCAGAAATGGAAGCATTTACGTTTGCATTAGAAATAGCTCCTCGAAAATTTAAAAAAAAAATTGAGTGGACCAGTTCACCAAAACACGAAGAACACTTCAGGGAAACAAGGAAAACATGGCCTACAAAACTTGTAATGAACAAAACACTGTGCTTTTTGTTTTATCAAATTCGTATACATATATACATATAAGTGGCTTTGCGAGAACCACAATTTCAAAGCGTCAAGATTATGAGTTGCAGGCTTTAACCTGCAACCTTTTTTAAAAATTTATTTCTTCTTATCACAGCTTTCCCATTTAAAATTGTTCTATATCTATAATCAATCTATAATATGCATCTATATTATCCATTGCAAACTTTTGGCCACATTAAGTATACTATTTTAGGGTGAATAATCAATTTTATGAGAAATTTTAAAAGAAATCTTTTTTATGTAATTAGATATATAATTTAAATATTTAATTAATTAATTTTAAAAGAAAATTATCTCAATTTATAAACTTATATTGTCTATAGTATTTTCCATTTAACAAATAATTTTTGTGCTATCCTCTTAAAAATTAATAATACAGTCTTCAATTATTTTTATTTTATTTTTACATTAAGAGGGCGAGCCATAAAGCAACTAGTAAGACTACTCCTTATGACTGAAAAGTGATGGATTCGAGTCATGGAAATAACATCTTTGTAAAATACTAAGGGAAGACTGCATACAATTAATGAACCTTAAATGACCTTCAAAAAGCGAGAAACCTTATGCACTTGGGGCCCTTTTAAATTCTACATTAACTAAGTTTAGAATTTCTTTAGTATTTGTCATTGAACAACAAATCTTTTTGTATTTTCATCTTAAAATATACAAATAATTATCAATAATTTCATTTAAACCAATTGATGATATAAAATACAATGATCTTTAACCTCTAACCTCCAACAACCAACTTCCATTCTCCTCCCTCCGAACAAAATCAACCCTAGTCAATTAACCTTGCTTTTTTAGCAACATGTTTGTTACCAACACCATGAACCCTTTAAACCCTTCAAACCAAATCAACACACAATCTGCTAACCCTGAGCCTTCAAACACAAATACATTACTAACTTAATCAACACATGTAAACCCCTAGAATTTCCACGTATTCTTGAGGAAAACTGAACCAAAAACTAACCTTGTCAGCTAGCAAAGCTTTTTGGAGTCCCATAGTAGGTGACTTAGGAACTTTTGAGAAGCTTAGATTTATCCAGTCCCATGAAGAGGATCCAATGTTGCCACAAGTTAAGGTTCTCTTGATACGAGCTAAGAAATGAAGCTTTACTTTTGTAGGATACTTCCTGGAGAAAAAATTAGCATTCCTAGTTATGCAAATGTGGGCAAATGTAGCTTCGAAAATATGGGTCTAGAGATTTTGATGGTCAATGAGGATAAAATTTTTATTTTCAATTCCAACTCAGAAGAGAATGCCCTGAAAATAATTGAATTGGTCCATGAAATATTTTAAGACATCTAATCTTCCCTAAAAGATAGTATTCATTTATTAACTTTGAAAGGAGCATGTTGGAGACAGTCCTTCTATAGGTAAGCTTCCACGTATTACCATTAGAGTATTGGTCAGTGAAAGGTATGAGCTACATTGCTGGTAAATTTGGTAAACCATTGGGAATGGATGAGAAGATTACTATGAAGAAAAGGATAAGGTTTATAAGAGTGTGCATAAATGTTAATATTAAAAGTAATTTACAAGATATCCTGAAGATAATGAAGTTGAAGACTGATGGAACTCTAGAGGAGGACTATATGAAGGTCACTTATATGTGGAAACCAAAAACCAAAGAAGTGAAGTAAGTAGGCAAGCTAAAGGAGGTGGGGACTAAGCTCCTAGAAAGAAAGGAGAATAGTATAAAGGTTGCAGTTACAACTCACACAGTGAAAGTGCAGATAAACAATAGGGGTACACAGGAGGAAGAGGGGAATAAAACAATAATTCCTTTAGGGAAAGGGAAATAGAATGTGGCAGAAGCAAAAGAACAAGATGCTCTTAAGGAAACAAAGATTAATACTCCAATTCGAGAAAAAAGAGAAACTTTAGAAATTAAGCTAAGTTTTATGGAAAGCATTTCAAAGGCAGGGAAGAGATCCAAGAGGGAAAAAAAGGGTAAGAATAAGAAATGATGTTAGCTATCATATGGAATGCTAGAGGCTTTAATGGCCTGAATAAACAACTAGCCGTCAAAGATTATATAAACCTTAACAGGCCTTACTTTTTTTGGTTTCTTAAAAACCAAGATAAAGTAAGACCATATTAAGAGTGGTTATGGTTTACTGGGAAGAGATTGGAAAGTCTTGAATAGTCATGAAATCACCTCATTGGTAGAATTATTGTTAGTTGTAATAAGCTGGAAATTACTAATTAGTGTTGTTCTGAACAATGATCCATTACAAAATGATTGCCACTAGTTCAAGAATTTAAGTAGCTATAACATTAATATATGCTACTAATCATGGATTTTAAAGGTAGAAATTGCGGGACAAAATAATAAGCATTAACAAGAATACAAGGGCGCCTTAGTCTATAGCAAGAGACTTTAATTGCATCCTAAATTCAAGTGAGGCATGGGGAGGAAAAACTGGTCAAATCAAAACTATATAGAACTTCAAAGCCTAGTATATTCTATAAGGTTAACTGATTTAAAGTTCCATGGAAACTTATTTACCTAGAGTAATAAGCAGGTGGGAGAATGGTAATGAAAAAACTAGACAAATGCTTTAATGGTAATGAAAAAACTAGACAACTGCTTTGTGATTGCACAATGGTTACAACATTACCCTCTAAACTTAGCTAGCTTTAAAGAGCAACTTACCTCAAACCATAACCCTATACTAATAGCCTATTCGGATAACAGTGTCATGAGGAGAGCCGCATTTAGAGTGTTTAAGTCCCTAATGAAACACCCTAACTTTAGGGAAGCTTTATAGGAGGGATTGAAAGTTGAAGTGAAAGGATCACAAAGTCATTGTCGTTACTAAGAGCTATTAAGAGTAACCTGAAGAAACTAATAAGTGGATCTAATGACCCTATGATGATAGAAGCAAAATGCCTTGAGTGAGCTACTAAAGTACCAAAAATAGATAATACTAAAGTGCTAAAAATAGATAATAAGTATGGGGACAAAGAGTTTAAGCAAAAATATTCGCATACCTAATTAACAAATACAATGAGACCCTACAGAATCTGAATTCTCAACTAAGGCTAAAATCTAGGATCCACTAGCTTAAGGATGGGTAAAGATGTACAAAATATCAATTCAACTTAATCAAAGCGAGAAGGATAAAAAAAATACATCAAATTCCTAACTGATGGAGAAGGAAATAGATTTTTGATTAGCTAAATATAAAAAGGATTACACATGAACAATTTAGGAAGCAGTTTGGCTCTAAGTTGGAAGTTTAGGAAGTACCAAAAGACAAATTGGGGGAAATCAAATCCATCTCAGATCAGGACAAACAATATCTAACAAGGATCCTAGCCTTGATGGGTTTAATGGAAGATTTTTTCAACAGACTTGGGATATCATGGGTAAAAGTATCATCAAAGCAGTAATGGAGTTCTTTCAAAGCAGGAGAATTTTGAAGGAGTAGAATAAAACATACATTAGCTTTATTCTTAAGCATGGTAATGTAACTAAGCATGAGGAATTTAGACCTATTGCCTGCTGCAATATAGTTTACAAGGTCCTTGTTAACATCTTGACTAACAAGATAAGGAACAACTTAACCAAGATAATATATCTAGCACATAATGCATTTGTGAAAGGGAGAACCATTGGTAATAATATTCCACTTTATTAGGATTTACTAAAAGGATATAATTCCAAATCTTCCGTGAAAAGTTGTACACTAAAAATAGACCTTGTAAAGGCCTATGTCTTAATTAATTGGGAATTTATCATCAAAATATGATATTAGGTATCCAACTGTGTTCAATTATTGGGTAAAGGAATGTATCACCACAACATCTTTTGCTACCTGGTAAATGGTGAACCAACCAAGTTATTTAGGGCAAGCAAAGGACTAAGGCAAAGGGAGTCACTACCCCCTATTTGTTTATCTTTGGCATGGAGGTGTTGTCATGTATATTAGTAAGGAACATATCCAAAAACTCTAAATTTAAGTACATTACAAATGCAAAGGTATCAAAGTCTCTCACCTAGATTCTGCATATGATATTATTCTATTTTGTAGGGCTAATAGACCATTTATTAACCTACTAATAAAGTCCTTAAAGAGCTTCAAAATAGTATCAAACTTAATATGCAACCCTTCTAAAATTTGCTTCTACTTGTTAGTTAATGTCAACCCGGATGTAGCTATAAGGGCTTTGGAGTTGGGAATAAATCAAGCTAAATTGCCTGTTAAATATTTAAAGGTGTCTATATCACATAAGAACATTAGGGCTACAAATTGTAACCTCTTGAAGGACTCCTTTAACAAAATGATTAACCATTGGTGCAAAAAATTTCTAAGTTATAGGGCGGGACTTCAACTAGTCTATAACAACCTAGCAACTTGTTGCTTAAACCATATTGCACTTCCCAAAAGCATTTTAAAAGAGATTGACAGGAAGCTAAGGTAGTTTCTTTGGAAGGGAACAAGTAACCATAGTAATGTTACAAAGGTGAAATGGTCCAAGGTTTGCTCTTCAAAGGACTCAAGTTGGTTAGGTATTATGTCTACAAAGATGATGAGCAAGGTCTTTATGGCAAAAAAGCTTTGGTGGTTATGCAAACACAAGGAGGAAATACGATTTAGATGGGTGCACTTTGTCCACATAAGGAGTAACAATTTATGGAACCTACAACCAAACCAAAGTATGTCTTGGATACCAACACTACAAGAAAAATGAGGTTTAGTGACGTATATTACTGATGGAATGTAAAGGTTTTTCGTCGGCAAACAAATTTGATGACGAAAATTACTGAAGGAATGAGTTGTCGGAGAAACAACCATATGTAATCTTTAGCTATTAGAGACGAAAAATTTCTAATATGTAGCGACGGAGAATTTCTAATCCATTGCCAAATTTAGCGACAAAATTAACAAATTTTGTCGCTAAATTTGGCGATCGATTTAGGATGCTTGTCGCTACATTTAGCAACTGACAAGGTTTTGAAATCATTCGAAAAATTTAATGATGATAAGTTGTGTGTTTTCAGTAAATTTAGCTACGGAATTTTCTTATTCCACGGTAAATGCTATGATATTGTACTTTTTAATTTTTTTTCCTACATTTAATTTTGATTGATAATTAATTTCTGCAATTATTTGTTGATAATATTTTGGTTTTTTCTACATTTAATTTGTCTAAATAGTAAATTGATTGATAATACAAAGTAAAAATTATCTTAATTGATAATAAAAAATTATTATCTACAACAATAAGTATCTAATTCATACAAAATGACTTTAGAGTAGCTACAACTAAGCTATGTAGTTAGTGAATGTGGATGCTCTGATTGCTGCAATGAGGTGTTGCCCCTCTCCTTTAACTCATCTACCCCATTACAGAGCTGAGTTATATACTTCATTGGCTGTTACAACTGAGTTGCTAACCTCTCTATTGTGCTCTCAAGTTGAACGACTCTCTCATTGGATGAGGACCAATCACAACCAATTTCACCTTAGTGATTGGACATCACCACATTCTAACTCATAATAACCTTACAAATGAACTGTAATTTATACATCTAGCCATCAATTATTCTAACAATATTCCAAATATGAACAGAAGTTGGATGATTTAATTGATAGACAATATATGTGAGTATATATTAGTCAAATAAAACAATATGACAACCAAGGTCCTATAAGAAGCGTCAATAAGAAGGTAAAAAAAGTACATAAATGCATTAAGTCCAACATTACATTGAGCAATCACATTGAAGTTCAAGTATTCATGTTTGAATTAATCACCTACAAGTTGATTTCTAAAGTTTGATTTTAAACCTAATAACACAATGTTATGTGGTATTGTTACACTATATGAATCTAGAAAGCAAGTTCTCGTTATGACTCCTAAGCTTATGGAATTTTTCATCGATAAGTCTCATGGGAGCTACATCATAGGTTTTTAGCCTATATCTTGTCTAAAGGATTCATTATACAAAGAATTGTCATTATTAAACCTATGAATTTCATATGTTAATACTAAGTTTCAATTAATAACAATAAAGTTCAAGTATTCATATTTGAATTAATCACCTACAAGTTCATTTCCAAAGTTTTAGTTTAAACAAGCACTATGGTACGTGGCATTGTTACACCAAATAAATCGAGAATGCAAGTTCTCGATGTGATTCCTAGGCTTGTGAAAATTTTCACTAATAAGCCTCATGGGAGCTACGTCATAGGTTTCTAGCCTATATACCTTCCTAGGGGTTTATTATACAAAGAATTGTCATGTCTATTAAACCTATGAATTTCTTGTGTTAATACTAAGTTTCAATTAATCACAATGAAGTTTAAGTATTCATGTTTGAATTAATCACCTACAAGTTCATTTGCAAAGTTTGATTTTTAAAAAGTACTATGGTACGTGGCATTGTTATACCATATGAATTAAGAAAGCAAGTTCTCGCTGTGACTCCTAGGCTTATGGAAGTTTTCACCGATAAGCCTCATAGGAGTAGCATCGTGGGTTTCCAACCTATATACCATCCTAGGGGTTTATTATGCAAAGAATTGTCATGTATATTAAACCTATGAATTTCTTATGTTAATACTAAGTTTCAACTAATCATAATGAAGTTCAAGTATTCATGTTTAAATTAATCACCTACAAGTTCATTTCCAAAGTTTGATTTTAAATAAGCACTATGGTACATGGTATTGTTTTTTTTGATAAATATTAAATAAGAATTAAGGGTTTACATATATAGGTAGAGATTGTCTAAAAAACATATCTTATACCAAACCAAAAACAAAATCAACCCACCCGAAACAGCCTTGCTGAAAGTTACAGTCTAAAGTAAATACATGCTCACAGTGCAATACACATGAAATGAAACTACAAAAGCCCATATACAAAATATCCTAGTATTGTCATTTCACATACGTAGGATTGAGTAGAATTCCTTTCCCGAAACTATCAGTTTGTTCACTGCATTCTTGTAGCATCTCTTTCTAATATTTCTGATATCATTCGCTTAAAACCATCCTTCACTGAAGTCAGCTTTACCCTCAAGCTCCTTTACCCTAGAACCAACCTTGTAGATTTGGATGTCATGTACAATCTTTAGAACTTTTGTAGTTTCAGCCATTACTGCATCTTATGCCTCTCTTGTTGATAGAGAGGGTTAGTATCCTTTCATTTTTCTGAATCTGTAAAATAAAAATTAGAAGAAACAAGATAACAAGCTAGAACCCTTTATTTACCTTCTCTTAGTGTTTGAGCTGAGTTACTCCATTACTTGGAAGATCACTTTAGTATTAATGTACCCTACTTCCATGGCTGTATTTTTAAAGGTTCTAAGGTTTCTCTGGAACCATATCCATTACTTGGAAGATCACTTTAGTATTAATGTACCACACTTCCAAGGCTTTATTTTTGAAGGTTATAAGGTTTTTCTCGAACCATAAGTTGTACACAATAACAGAAAAAAGAATGATAAAAATGTTGAGGTCAACGTTTATGTGGCTTTGAGGATGGTTAAACCAAAATAGATTGGAATGGTACGTGGTATTGTTACACTATATGAATAGAGAAAGTAATTTCTCGATGTCCTAGGCTCGTGGAATTTTTCACCGACAAGCCTCATGGGAGTTGCATCACGAGTTTCCAGCCTAATATCATCCTAGGGGTTTATTATACAAAGAATTGTCATGTCTATTAAACCTATGAATTTCTTATGTTAATACTAAGTTTCAATTAATCACAATGAAGTTCAAGTATTCATGTTTGAATTAATCACCTACAAGTTCATTTCCAAAGTTTGATTTTAAACAAGCACTATGGTACGTGGCATTTCATATGACTTGAGAAAGCAAGTTCTCGTTGTGACTCCTAGGCTCTTGAAATTTTTCATCGATAAGCCTCATGGGAGTTGCATCATAGATTTCCAGCCTATATACTATCCTAGGGGTTTATTATGCAACGAATTGTCACGTCTATTAAACCTATGAATTTCTTATGTTAATACTAAGTTTCAGTTAATCACTATGAAATTCAAGTATTTATATTCGAATTAATCACCTATAAGTTCGTTTTCAAAGTTTGATTTTAAACAAGCTCTATGGTACGTGGCATTATTACACCTTATAAATGAAGAAAGCAAGTTCTTGTTGTGACTCCTAGGCTCGTGGAAGTTTTTCACTAATAAGCGTTATGGGAGCTGCATCATAAGTTTCCAGCCTATATATCGTCATAGCGGTTTATTATGTAAAGAATTGTCATGTCTGTTAAACCTATGAATTTCTTATGTTAATACTAAGTTTCAATAAATCACAATAAAGTTCAAGTATTCATGTTTGAATTAATCACCTATAAGTTTATTTTCAAAGTTTGATTTTAAGCAAGCATTGGTACGTAGCATTGTTATACCATAAGAATTAAGAAAGCAAGTTCTTGCTATGACTCCTAGGCCCGTGGGATGTTTTACTGATAAGCCTCATAGGAGCTACATCATGGGTTTCCAGCCTATATACTGTCCTAGGGGTTTATTACGTATTGGATCATCTGTATGATCTCAAACTCATTCCATATATAGTAAATACTTATGTAATTCATACATCTACTCATTAATGATTCAAACAAAACCCAAACATAAGTATTTAGACTATTAAAGAAGAACATAAAAACTCATCAATGATTACAAGAATATTCTAAACAACAACACAAAATCAAGACCTCCTTTGCATTCACACAAAACCCAAACACAAATACTCATACTATTAAAGCAACATATATGATAGACATTAGTTGGACGACTTACCTAGATGAACAAACAACCATAAACTACAAAGAAGAAGGATGAGTGACGCTCTTTAACATAAAATAGGGTTTGCAAAAAAGAAATTTCGTATTTAATATAATACACTTGTTTAATATTTTTTTTATATCTGTTGCATACAACGCCAAATTTCACTATAAGCAGTAACACTGGAAACTCTTATGATTCCATACAAAAAATACTATGCTTCCACACAAAAAATATCATCACTCTTTACAAATAATACCACGTGCATTAACTAGAAGTTTGTTGTTTTGTATTTTGATGACATTTTAGTGTACAGTAGGGATTTTGATGAACATATTTTCCATTTATAACACACAAACTGAAATAACACACAAACTCAAACACACAATACTCAAATTGACGTTCATATATAAACATTTAAATGAAGACTTGAACTAATCACAATGGGACTAGGTTTAGCTAAACAAGACCCACATATGAGTTTTTGATTTAAAAAGCATTGATCCTAAAATCTTAATCCAAAATGAAAAAAAAACATAAATCAAAATTAATAGTTATAAATTTTAAAAATATAAAAAAGTCTTAAAGTTCATTTAAACCTCCTTGTGAGTATGAACTTGATTTAACCCGCATTAAGTTTTAAAGATAATAAGAGAGTAATATTAGGCCTGACCCACCCTTATCTTAGAAACCTAATTAAAGAAAAATATTTTTATTATGCTTTATTAAAATCTAAAGATCTAAGAACCAAACTAAAATAAAAAATAAATTAAAAGGAAATTGGTCTAGCTTTCCAAATCTTATCATAAGTCCTAATATCAAACTTATAAAAAATTTGTAATATGCCAGACGTAAACCAAATATGATCAAATTTAACATAAATATCATAATGAAAATATGCATATAAGTAAAACCCAATATAAATATAATAATAATATACAAATTATGTAAAGAACAGTGAATAAAAACCTGAACATAAATAATACGAAAAACCTACAATATTAATCTCTAAAGCTTGACATTTTTTTATCATTATGAAAGACTAAAAATAAAGAACTAGTGGATGACACATAAAAATCAAATATCAAAAACTAAATACTTGATAACATTAAGGATATATAAAAATAAAGCTTAAAAGATCAATACGAGGAAACACAAAGGAATAAAGTGTATTGAACCTTGAATCATTCCAAAAAATTCATAAAATTTAAAAATATTATGAAATACTAAGAACACTATAAGAGTTAAGACATTTAGTGACAAATTTTTTGTGACTAACTATTGTTTCCTCACAAATACGAGTTTTTTGTGACAAGACAATTTATTGACACTATTGTTTGGATTATCTGTGATGATTTATTTTTTTCCCTAATACAATGGTAATTTTGGCAATTTAGTTTCTTTCACAATTAAATTGTCACTATTAATATATTAATAGTGTTAAAATTTATTTTATCCTAAGTTTTGTCACTAAAAGCCTATAAAATTTGGCGCCAAAATAATTTTGGCTGAAATTAATTGTAATTGTTACAAAACATATGTTGGTAACTAATATTTTCTATTTTTTATCACAAAACATAGTTTGGTCATTAATATTATTTTCTTATTATGACGAAATGACTTATCGTCACATAATATTTTACTTGTTTTGACCAAAAATTTTGTCAATAAATATGCAATTAATTAGTGTCTACTTTATATTGTCACAATAACCAAACTATAATTATGGTCACTACTATTTGCAATTTAGTGACAATTTTTTTGCGACTAACTATTTTTTTCATTACAAATATGAGTTTTTTCAGTGACAAGATAATTGATTGATGCTATTATTTGGATTATCTGTGATGATTTATATTTTTGTCACTAATACAATAGTAATTGTGGCAATTTAGTTTCTTTCACAATTAAATTGTCACTATTAATATAATAATAGTGTTAAATTTTATTTTATCATTAAGTTTTGTCACCAAAATCCCATGAAATTTGGCGCCAAAATAATTTTGGTGGGAATTAATTGTAATTGTGACAAAACATGTGTTGGTAACTAATATTTTCTATTTGTTGTGACAAAATATAGTATAATCACTAATATTGTTTTCTTATTGTGACGAAATCATCACACAATATTTTAACTATTGTGAAAAATATTTTGTCAATAAATATTCAATTAATTAGTATTTACTATATATTGTTACAATAACAGAACTATAACTATGGTCACTACTATTCTTAATTTAGTGACAATTTTTTGTGACTAATTATTTTTTCATCACAAATATGAATTTCTTTAGTGACGAGACAATTGATTGACAATATTATTTAGATTATCTATGATGATTTATATTTTTGTCACTAACACAATGGTAATTGTGGCAATATAGTTTCTTCCACAATTAAATTGTCACTATTAAGATATCAATAGTATTAAATTTTATTTTATCACTAAGTTATGTCACTAAAAGACTACGAAATTTGGCGCTAAAATAATTTTAGCATATATTAATTGTAATTGTGACAAAACATATGTTGGTAACTTGATCAACTTTTTGTTACAAAAGTTATTGTAAACATGAACGTAACAAATTAATGGTAAATATTTGTTGTTGTAATAACATATTAAAATTAACCGCTCTAAATATAAATTTTGTCATTATTGTAAAAATTTTAGAGACTAAAAACTACTTGTCATGATTTTTTCTTTAATATGATTATCTGCAAAAAAATTTAAATATTTTCAAATAAAATATTCAAACTACATATATTGATAATCCGAAAAGTATTATTTTACATATCAATAGATATTTGGTATATATAACTTTGAAATTTCATTAAAAAATCAAAATAATTAAATGTTTAAATATAATAAAAATCTTGTTCCAAAATATTAAGCAAAACTCTTAACCTATTGAAAATTAGAAACAACGGTATTGTCAATGCTCAATCATTGTCATTGTCGCCTTTCTTATCTTCAATTACTAAATTTGTTTCATCATCCATAAAAGTATCTTCATCATAATCAGTTTCATCATCTTCTCCAACACTCATAGTATCAATATTTAACGAATTTCCTTCAACAGTTGCAGCATCTAGATCAGATCTATCCAAAAATATTGTATCAGTATCATCCTCTAAAGTAGATTCGTGAAGTGGAAAACCAAAATTTTCATTTTCTTGACATGGTTCATCTCTTTTAAAATAGTGTTTAGTTTTAAAAGTGTCGAGACAAGTGACACAAAAAAGTGTATGTACAAAAAATGATTAATTTTACATGTGATAGATTGTAGCTATTTTATTTGATACGGAAAAATTATTTACAAACTTTATTGATAATTTTTAAGAAAATAATAATTAATAAATATCTTGATATAATTATCTTATCATTAACCACGTTAAGTTTTACAATAATCAATATAACATCAATACCAAAACAGAAAATCAAAATCTCAACTTCCCTATACCAAAATAAGGAAGTCTTAGACATTTATATTGAGACATATCTAATAATAATTGTCTTAAATAATCTAAAAATTGGTGAAGTTTTTAGACATTTATTTAAGACAATAAAATTTGTCTAAAAAAATACTAAAAAAGAGTCTTAAATTTTTAAATTTTAATTATTTAATTATTGTATTCATTTATGTTAAATTTATATTAAACAATTAATAAAATAATATTGTTTAATTTCTAGATACTTTGTGACTACTTATCCTACACTTGCACTAGAAACTTATCTAGTGGTTATTAGTATTTAAGACACTCCCTCTCTCTCTTACGACTCATTGTTAAAATATATTTGCTCACACTCTCTCTCTCCTCTGCACATGAGCTCCTTTATCAGATCATTTTCTTTTTCTCCTTAGATTTTCCCTCACTTTCTCCCAATTTTTTCTTCCTCTCCAAACACGCTCGGTTTTTAGGAGATTGCTATTCCTTCTCATTTCTTTGATTGATTCTTTCTCGGTTGTACACTCCCCTCTCTCTCTATCTCTCTCTTTTTCTCGCACTGGTTTACTCCTTCAAGTTGTTAGTCGATTGGCTTCTTCTTTAATTGCAATTGAAGAAGTGAAAGTGGAGGAATTGGAGTTGAAGTGAGTGATCGTGACTCTGGAGCTGAGCTCTCGTGGAGATTCAATTCGGTTGCTTCCTCTGACTGAGGATTTGTTAGGGTTTGGATTGGTGAAAGCTTTGTTAGGTACCACTTCCTCACAGGTACTTGACTTTCTTAATGATTCCGTATGCATATATTACACATACGTATGATATAGGTATTGAGTTTTATACTCTTAACTGTTCAAGGAGAGTGTTCAACGATTTCGCATCCTCTCTACGCTAGCGTGTCACAGTTGGCTTTGTTTTCTACTAGTGGAGAAACTGCTCCCTCAGGTTAATCGGTTTTAGCTTCTCTGTTTTGTTTAAATACGAAATTGTTGTTTAAGAGTCTGATTTGTGATAAATGTCAAGCATCTTCATTCTTATAGCCTTGGTTTTTGAATCTACATCGCGTACTCTGCAAGATGAATTAATGTATGAGAGGTACGAGCAGTGGATGAGTCGTTATGGGTGTGTGTACAAAGACACTAGCAAGAAGGAAATGTGTTATAACATATTCAAGAAAAATATGCAGGATATTGAAGCTTTCAATGCTACTGCGAACCATCTTTACAAGCTAGGGGTCAATAAATTCGCAAACCTCACGATTGAAGAGTTCAAAGCTATAAGAAACAGATTCAAGGGTCATATGTGTTTTGAACAATCACTTAAGATGGGCCCCACTAGAAAATTTCTCTCTCTCTCGTCTAGTCAGGTCTACTCTGGAAAACTTGGTTTAACTGAAGCCTCTTTTTGGATGTCTCACACTTCTTCTGCTTGCTCTTTCTTTGACCTTTCTTCCTCGTAATCTGAGTTATGAGTACAAACTTGTCTCACGTTGTTTTGAGAGTTTAGGAGTTCTGTTGTGTGCTCTGTTCTTTCTTTGTTTTAAGGTTGTTGAAACATTGGCGATGTTTGGAGTAATTCACTATCTTCTCTTTGATTTGAATTATCGTTTTGAGGTCGGTTGTGGTTATTTCAAAAATGTTTGATTGGAACGACGAAGAGTTAAGCTTGTTTATTTCTTTTCTTTGTCAAGGTTGACTATGAAATATTCGCTTTTTAGCCTGTGAGAAAGCTGAACTTTTGTGGGATTTTCTTGCTTTTTTATTATTTAAAAACATGAATTCTGTAAGCGAATTGAGGGAGAATTGGATAAAAGGTTGATGGATTAGAGGAAGAACGGAACTGTGACACCTATCAAGGATCAGGGATAATGCGGTGATAATTTGATCTAATATAAAGTCTAAATCTAAATATCACTAAAATCCTTGTATGCTTATGATACGAAAATCCTTGCAGGATCTTGTTGGGTATTTTCAATAGTTGCGGCCGTTCCAATGAGTAATTCAAGTTTGCTAAGTTCTGACTGTTTTGGGGGTTAGTCAGTTCATGGGTCCCCTGAACTAGCAGGTAAATTTGTTGGTACCATAATCTTTTTGCTCTTTTCTACATCAGTTACATTTTGATTTTACTTGATGTAACTAGCAGTATAACATAACCGAATAAAGTGACGTTCTTGGTGATGGAATCCACTGAAGATAATCTCTCTTACCATTAGAGATAGTTAAGGTAATTGTTAAGAATCCATAAGATTGGTTATCTGTGCTTGTTTCTGCTTATGAGATCTGGAGATAAAGATAATTTTTAGTAATTAAAAGTGAACAATGTCTTAAAAGTTAATTCATGCAAAGTGGGTTCTCCGTCTGTTTTTTCTGGTAACCCATTCAACTTTTCCTTGATGTCTCTTCTCAATTCGGTTAGTGTTTTTGTGCAGGACAGTTCCTAGTAATGCGGTGTCAGAAAATGAGGTTTTTCTCAGGATGCCGAACTTCAACTGGAGCTCTGCTGTTGACAGGACCTTGGTCAACATTTAAGGAAGGATCTACTTGAAAGCAGTTAGGGAGGTGGAGCAGACAACGTCCAAGCAAGTAGAGAGCGTTATAACCCAACATAAAACAATGTTCCTTTCGAAGTTCTCTTGGCTTCTCAAGAAGCAGCAGCTGCTTCTGTAGGGGAAGACTTTCTAAATAATGTAATCAAACTTTAAGGGCAATAATGAAATAAATGTATTGATACTTCAAGTCAAAGTTGCAGTTATAATAAGTGATTAACAAAAGTGTTAATTTCTTATAATAATATCTAGATACATATTTTATATTAATTTGTAAAATTTATTATAATAATAAATATGTGATTAATTTATTATAATTTATTTAAATTTATTATAATAATGTGAGTGATCTTAAAAAAAGATATAAAAAGTAAATTATAAATTTATTTTTATTAAAAATTGGAATTTTTCGACATAAAAAATTGTTGAAAAGTAAAAAATATCTACAGAAAAAAGCATCTAAAAGTTTACACAAAGTGTCTAAAATAAGATTTATGTGTCTAAAATTATTCTCGAAAATGTATGTTTTTGACGCATCTGTGTAAATATATTTTCGACGCCTAAATTTTCGATGCTTAGATTTGTAAAAAATCTATGTTTTTTCGACGCTTAGATGCGTAAAAAATTTATGTTTTTTTCAACGCATATATGTGTCTAAGAAAACTGTCAAAAATAGTTTTTGTGACACTTGTTTTTTTTACGCTTTAGAAAGCATCTAAAATTATTTTTAAGAAGCAAAAAAGCGTCTAAAAACTCCACCTTTTGTGTCGTTAAACTCCATTTCTTGTTGTAGTGAAATGATCTCTAACCTTTACAAATAAAGAGAACTTCACTTCATTATAAAATGAAGGAAAAAAACAAACAAACAAACATGTCACAGGCGAACTGTGCTTGCAACAAAGATATTCGTCAGTACTGATACACGTTCACTAAAACTAAGACTCTTTTCTCACAAAACTTGTCCACAAGGCTAATGCTATCGACATCAACAACAAAGTCCCGGCTCTCGGTTTTAAGAAGGTGGTCCTAATATATCCACCTGCAAACAATAAAGAAGGTGGTCCTAACATGGTCCTAATATATCCACCACCAAAATCAACTCTTCGTATCTTTTGTGGCTCAGTCGATATTTGCAACAAGCCGACAGAAATTATTCACTTTGATGGTTATGCTTTAAATGGCTTGATAACAGGACAAGCATCGAAGGCCTGACTATTTGGACAAGCATCGTAAGCTTATTCCTCTTTGTTAGCGAATAAATAAAACCAATTAAGTTGGTCTCACAAAACAACTTAAGCTATTGTGGTAAAATAGTCGCTTGACTTCACACAACAGCTTAAGCTATTATAGTAAAATGGCCGCTTAACATGGTATCAGAGCAGGTTGCTCTTGGGTTACTCGTCACCACCTCATCACGATAGACTGTGACACATGCTGGGCTGTAAATTAGCCCACATATGAGGGGGACGTGTTGAAATATAAGTGGGACTTTGTCCCACATCGAAAGAATATATAGCCTTGAGCATGCATATAAGCCTAATGAGTTACTCCTCCTAGTACCAATTAGTTTTAGGATGGAATCTCATTTGGGCTTGTATGTTCTCATGATTATAGTGAAATACTCCATCGTCTCCAAACTGGACGTAGGCATTGCCGAACTAGTATAAAAATCTTGATGTTCTTATTACTGTTTTTATTTTTCACTCCAAATTGATTAGCGTTTCCGCACAACACTCACCACTGAATAATTTCTTATTAATGCATTCTCTTTTTTATTAAATAAAAGAGATCGAGCTTCAAAAAGAAAAAAATATAATACTATAATTAAAGTTATTTAACTGTTTATATTTATGTATATTCGGTAAAACATTTAATGAATTTATTAATTAAGATAATTCGAATAAAAAAGCAAGCATTATAATTAAATCAGGAATTGTTATTTAACATTTTAAATTAATGACA
>JANZXP010000196.1:35266654-35281347 GCA_027576715.1 Erythroxylum flavicans
TAGTGATAAATTAATTGTAACATATATTCTTTATTTAGTGACAACATTATTGTAACATATAACTTTCATACTTGTGACGAAATATGTTAGACAATATAGCCACTGATGCAAATTTCTTTTACAGCTGATGTAATTTCATTATTGAATTGATATTTTTATTTGTGATAATAATAAACATATTAGTGATAATACTTTTTGTAAGAATCAATTTTCATTTTTTTGACTAAATGATGTTGACACTTTTTTATTAATTATTAGTAACTAACAAGTGGTGGACACTGATAACAAATTATTAGTGACAAATATTTTGTCACTATTTATAATTATTTTAGTGACGATACTGTTGTGATAATAAAATGAAGTACTGTTACGACTTTATTCGTTACTACTTTATATTATTTGTGTCGACAAATTTGTCATAAATATGTAAAGTTGTTGTGACATATTATTGTCACACATTTCATAAGTTTTAGCGTCGACACTTTTGTCACAATATAATTAAGTTTTGTTACGAATTAATTCGTCACTACTTTATATTATTTGTGACAATAAACTTATCATAATTATGTAAAGTTATTGTGACCATATAGTTTTGTCACAAATGTCACAAGTTTTAGTTACAATATTTGTGTCACAAATGTGTTGCAAAATTGTGACCATTTTTTAAATTAGTCATTATTTTAGTAGTGACGGAGGTATTTTTGATGGGAGGTGACAACTTCAAATATTGGACACTATTAATAATAGTGACTAATATTACTACTTTTAGTGACAACTTTTACTTTCACTTTCACTGAAAATACAATTTCTTATAGTGTAAAGACAAAAATACTAGTAAACTAAATATGTATTATAATCTAAAACAGAAATAATTATGACTAATAGAAAGAGGAGAAGCCAGTAATCTTACTTGCGAAAGAAAACTGATGTTCTTAATCTTAGGAAGCTTATTCCGTTACCTTAAAATTTTCCTACAGAACCAAATTCAATTATAAAAAACAAGAACATGAATTTAAAGTAACAGAGTAACTTTTAGAGGAAAAATAATAATAACTCGACCTTTTTAGAAAGACAAATGTACTAATACATTTTCTTTCTAGGTTAGAGAGGACAGTATTTCCCGCTCGTGTGAACTATGTCAGCAGCATATAGAACCCATGGCATTTAACGGTTAACCGCAATTACTCAAGCAGTATTTGGGAAAAGATACGAGGGCTACTGAATATTATAAAGTTTGGCTCAACATGGAAGGGAGTGATCGAATGGGCTTTGAGAATCAAAATGACAAACAAGGATGACTACAAAGTGATAAAAATATGCTTTGCGTCATTGGTCTACAACCTATGGAAAGAAAGTAACAAAGTGATAAAAATATGCTTTGCGAGATTGGTCTACAACCTATGGAAAGAAAGTAATAATAGACTCTTCAAAAATGAAGGCGGAACAGGGGGAGCAAATATTACAAACAATAGTATTACAATGCAGATTGAGCTTTCTAACAAGGGATTTGGTCAACTGTATCTCACAAGGCAAGTAGGAGAGATGGACGCCAAATTAGGAAACTACATTGTTTTTAGCATTGAGTGTTACATTAATTAGTAGACATACTAGTTACTTTTGACCCCATTCAATAGGAGTTTTTAAATACTTTTATTATATATCAATGAATTAACTTCAAAAAAAATTTTAATCTTTAATTTTTCATTATGTTTGGCACTGATCCGTATACAATGCTTATAGCCCACGAATGTGTCCTTCCATCTTTCATATTTGGTGTAAAAATTTTATAAAATCGTGATGAATGCATATTCAAATTCTCAATATTTAATGAAAATTTTATTAAATACTTACTGAGATAATGAGATATGATTTAATTATTTTCTCACTTAAAATTGTGATTAGTCAACTTTTAAAAACGTAATCTACTATTCATAAATTGTTTTGCCAGAGATACTTTAATTCAACTCAATATAAAATTCATCTTTTAGGGTTGAAGATTGTATAATTAAAAAATTAAAAAATTGGTCTCAAATTTGAAGATAAAATATAAGTTTCAATTTTTCACTAATACTTTATATTATATTGTCTTTTGTTATGAAAAGAAGCATTATAAAAGTATGACCTTTCTGAAAACAAAATTCAATTTACGATACATAATTTAAAATTAAAAACATCTATTTTCATCAAATTATATATCTATTTATATTGTTTTTTTTAATAGAAATCTATGAGTAAGATTGAAGTAAAAACTCTTGAAACATAATATTAAACTCAATGGACTTAGAAAAAGTTCAAAAGGTTTACGAGACATGCCACACATTTTGCATTATAATATAATCTAAACTAAAATTCAACTTGTTCTCGTAATTATTCGTTCGTATTCTGCATGCACGTCTAATAACTGAGCTTTCGGTGTATGAGGCCCTTAAAATATTCTTCTTCCCCAACAATTATAAGTTATATTACTTCCTAACAATGGTTTTATCTCTTTGTATACTGTAAATATTTATGGTAAGAATTATAGACACGGTACCATCATCTCATACTATAACCGCGTCGGTTTGGTTGTTGGGAGTTAGGACACTTCTGAAGTTCGTATCGTATTAATGAAAGAAACCATTGTTCCATCTCAAGTGGAAAAACGAAAGGCTAAGTAAGCAGAGAATGCTCACAATAGTTTTGATTCATAAGACACCAACACTGAATATGAATGAGTTCACTTAAACATAATGACAGGCGAAGAAAAATAGTATGTGGTGTCGAGAAAAGAGTTTCTGCTTAAAGAACAGACACCTAGTAAAAGCCGTGTCCATATCCGAGGTTACATGATCCGTGGCCATGAGGCGTCATCATGTTTGGATTGAAGTCATTGAACAAAGCAGGGTTTTGATCAAAATGAATCATCCCAGCGGTAGCACTCGCAAAGGGTTGCTGCTGATGATGCATAGGGTTGGGTGTATTGTTAGAATGTTGGATGAGAAGGTTATCAGCTTCTTTTGCCACATTCTTCTTCAACTCCTCCAATGCCACTGTTAATTGCTCCAATTGGGGAATGTTTAGTGCATCAATTGGCGCATCCCACCAGCATTCACTCTGGTTTGCCTTCCTCATTTGGCTCAGCTCTTCTCCATGCTTCTTTTCCATCTCCAACTGCTGGAGAACCTGTCATAACAATCTACCATTATTAATATTCTTTTCAACTATATATATATATATATATATATATATATATCATGTTCTTATCTCTATTTTTCTTGTTTTATTTTTACATAAATATAGTTGGACCAGTATTTATTTTTTTAAACCATGTGTCATTATATTCTTTAATTCGTAATTAGATATCATATTTATGAATTTTTTACCTTTTAATTAATAAAAGGACTATAAAATTATTGCACTTAATTATTAAAACTATTACTCTTTATTTTTATAAATAACTTTTAGCCACTTTGTTATATGTTATCTTAAATATAAGAGTACGCAATTTCCAATTTCTAATTTAAAAATTAATACATTTTTCATAAAAATAAGACAGTAATATTCATCTTTTAAAAATTATATGTAACTCCAATATCACTAATTTAACGTTATAAAGTCTATCTATACTAGTTAATATACATAACAAACTTAAACTGACTATTAATAACATTAGAAAACATGTATGTCCCTAACATCACTCCGAAAACAAATTTACAATATCTCAAACAACAATTTTACTGGAAAACATGTTCACATCTATCAAAGAGTTTTGTTTGACCATGCATACACGACATTATTCATTGAATATTATTTGCTCACAGCTTTAGTATTTTGCCTCCTTTATGTTAGACTGATTAATCCCTAGTTGACGTCAAAACAATTATAAGTGAGAAGCTGGCCCTCAAGTTAAATTTACAGTGTCTGATTGATTCAAAGCCTCACCTAATACATAGACAAGGTTATTGGTTTCTTGATTGTAATTAAACTTCTATTGCTTAGATCAGAGAAGACATATGGTATAGTAGAAAAATGTCCTGCTCCAACCATGAAATTAGCTAGTATATATTCGTCGACTTTGAGTGAACTAATACCTGAGTGAGATGCATATTGAGTTGACGAACACTAGCATTGCGGTGAGCCTCAATAAGTTGCATGGTGGCAGAAAGGGGTGGAGTGCTGCGGCTGAGGTAACGATCGATGAGAGCTTTAACACCAGGGTGGCCAAAGGAGAAAACCTTTTTCCCAGGTGAAAACACGATGATCACAATCTCAGCACCACAGAGTGTGCAGAGTTCACTTGCTTTCTTGAAAAGCCCTGAACGTCTCTTTGAGTATGTGACTTGCAGATTGCTGTTTTTCATCATTTTCTCCATCTCCACCTTCTGTCGACCGATACTCTTTCTCTTCAATACAGGGGACGCCATTGAAGACCAAAAACAAGAAGATAATTGATTACGATATTATCTCACCGCTCGATTTTCATACAAGGACTTACTAGGACTATTTCAGGAGAAAAGGGGTTTGGTTTTCGTAGCAACTTGTCTGTGGTACAGATATAGCTGTCTCCTGGTGGCGAATCAACCATGACAGTGCTTGAATTGAATGATTTTCTTGGTTTGGAGGTTGTAGAATCCTTTCCAAGTTAAAGTACAAGGCAATAACAGCAAATGCAAATCAAATGTTTAGAATTGTTATCAGGCAAGTAATTAAATGGTCGGGTTTCTTGCCAATTGGATACTGTAAGTTATCTTTTTTGTTTTCTTCTCAGAGTTTGATTCTGAGTTTCTTTTACTAAAATCGAAATCAAATTAAGCCCTTTCTATCTATAACATATTCATATACTCATTACTGTTATATTCTCCGAGGAAACTCATTTCTCTGACGTGCCTCATCCAGACTAATACCTTGTCGGTAGTTCCGGTGCAAGTTTTAACGATGTCTCATCCAATTATCCCTTGTGAGATTGTCTATGATTCAATGAGTACGCAGACAATAAACAATACACGCAATTATTTATCCATCATATATAATCAGCTAGAAGACTAACCCATTTTTTTTTTTTTTAGTGATAGGGAAACAAAGTAAAGCTAACGCCTTAAAAAAGCAACCGAACGTTGATCTGACCAAAGCAATGTTCTCAATCCTGGGCTTGGAACATCCTAGATGGTCCATCTATGATAGTTTGATGACCCTTGCCGAGCTAAAAAATCAGCACATTGGTACACTTCCCACAACACATGAGATAAGGTACACTCCCAATTTCTAACAAGTAAGGATCTAATCTCCAGCACCAGAGTCAAATAAGAATGGAAGGTAGAACAAGAGTGATTGAAGAGGCTCCCCGCCTCCAACGAATTTGACTCCACTAGTACTTATCGAAAGTCATGATCTTAGGTAACAATTAAACCATGCCGAATAGCTTGCAACTCCGCCACCATATTAGTCGTATGGCCAATGAACCCTGAGAATCTCACTATCCAACAACCATTTTCATTACGAATAATTCCACCAAAATCAGCATTTCTAGGATTCCCCAATGAACTACCATCTACATTCAGCTTGACGCAACCCAGAGGAGGAGCAATCCAAGAAATCCATCTAATATCCCTGGAATCCTGCATTGGGCTACCAATGGTATAAGCCATTTCACACTCTCATACCAAGGTTTGGAACCAGCGAATTTGCCCAAGTACTGATATAGAAGAATGCTGCATAGTATCAAGATTTCGTGCACATCATATAACCCAAGCACATGTAGTGAATTTTAAAATAGATGTGGCTAATAAATTCACATCAAGGACATATTTCTCAATCCACTTGTCTAAAGAAAAAGTGAAGAAAGAAACCATTTGGATCTATGAAATGGAACGCCAAACTGGAGAAGCCCACATACAATCCGCAAAGCGTGGAAAATAGTTTCTGGCCCTTTTTCACACCAGGAAAACATAGGAGAAGTATTCATTTCTCTATGAAAGCAAAGCTCATTAGTGGGAATATGACGCCATCTAATTTTCCATACGAAGAAACGGAACTTTTGAGGTATTGGCAATTTCCAAATCTTAGTCTAGTACCTATGAGGATCAGGAGGGATTGGCAATCGAGTAATAAACTCGTGCCCTGACTTCACCGAATAAAGACCTGAACTTCTTGCTCCCCAAATATGAACGTGTCCAAGCCCGGTAGCACTAGAAATATGCACGGCATAGATCAAATTCTTAATTTCCTCAAGAAGCGTTGTACGCAATCTAGAGAAGTCCACGCCTTTAAAAGCAGACACCACATCACAAACTTGTAGATGCAAGTCATCCTCGTGGATTTTAGATACAAGCTTACAAAGAGGCAAGTCCCCAGCCCTTTTATCATGCCAAAAAGAAACATGCTCTTCGTTACCAATCCTCTAGGAAAATCCATCTTTCAAGAATGGGATAGCTTCGACTAATTAAGTAATGATATTTGTGGTATTCGGATAATAGGGTGGGACTGAACTGAACGCACTAATAAAATTGAACTCGGAACTATTTAATAGTTCAATTCATTTCAATCTTAAAAATTAATTACTATTCGATCGATTTTGTTTAGTTAAAATAGGAATTGGTGAATTTGACCAATTTTTGTTATTTTAAAATTTGTACAATTAATTATTTTTAATTTATATTTCAATTATTATGTTAAATTAAATTAAATTTTAATAATTAAATCTGACTCTCTTGTCACCATCATCTTACGCCTCTATCAAGATTTTTCACACATTAAATGAAACTGATATATATTTTTTGCAATTAATTTGCTTCTTTCTCGTATTTCTTTTCTTATGACAATGACTTCAAAAAATTACTATGACTTTAAAAAATAATTAAACATAAATAGAACTAATTATTGATATATAATTGCCCCTATATTAATGTTATTTTTAAGGTAAAAGACATCAACTTCTCCTATAATATCATCTACTTTATCAAAATTTCATTTGATCTAACATTCTTGTGGGAATCCTTTATGTTGAAATCAATCCTTTCGTTAAGTTTAAATGTTAACTCTTGCTGACCTGATATTTTTAAGAAGTGTGACACTTCAAGTACACAACTATATTAAAGAATGCGGTTAAGAATTTACAAAAGACACGCTAACATGTGTCCGACATATTGATTTATTATATTTACATATTACTATCCATTTTTAAATGTGTAATATCAATTTATTATACTAATATTAATCATTTATTATATTTATCGATTGTGAATAATATATCCTTAGTTAAATAATGATAGCAAATTAAATGTTTTATTTATTATGTAAAAATACTAATAAAAAAGTAGTGATTTTCTTATTTTATTTATAATCTATATTTTACAAATAATTAATAAATTGATTTTACTATTAATATATATGAAATTTGTAAAATGTTTACATTATTTTATTAATTTAAATATTTACATATTAACACTTATATAAAAACATAAACAAATATTCTGCAAATGATATAATTTTATTTTGTAATTATATAATAATACTAATAAAATAAGTGATTAATATGTTAGAAGAATTTATAATTATGTAATAATATTTATTTATTGTTTATAACAATTCATAAATATTTATTTATATATTGTAAAATATGAATTAATAAGTAATTAATTGTTGTTGATGTTGTTGTTGTTGTTGTTATTATTATTATTATTATTATTATTATTATTATTATTATTATTATTATTCAACACTAATATTGAGTCTACAAACTAATGAGACAGAAAACTTGCATTAAGTGCAACGGACTAATATGATAAGAAAAAATTAATTTAGTAGCCCAAATAGAATATGAAAAATTTATAAGCAGTAATATTAAGTCAATCAAACTAATAAAATAAGAAATGTTAATTACATTAAACTGAGTATGGTACGAAAATTTGCTTATGCTTTTTATTATATTGAATTAATATTATTAATTATTATAGTAAATAAATAATATTAAATATATTTTAATATAAATAATGATTAAATATGATAGATAAAAGATCAATTTTAATTTATGCTATATGTACCGTTCATACGAATTGTTTATTGTCAATCATCTCATTTAACGTAACTGCCAACATAAAGTGTCACACCTCCCAAAAAGTAAGGTCAATGAAGTTAATAATAAAATTTAACAGACGGATTGAATCTAAACATTTTACAAAATATAAATATTTCCCACAAGAAAACTTATTTATGCTTTTTATATAAATAATGAGATGTGTGGAATTAGGGGGGGTGGGGGATCTAATCGATGCTTTGATGAAAAATTTTAATTATTACTAATAGTTTTATTATTTTTTATAAAAAGTGGTCGACAAATTCTGGAAATGCATAGAATCGTTCCTAATACTTACACATCAAGTATTCCAAAGTTATATCCCACAAGGACTAAAATACTCACTATTGAATTAATTCTAATTACGTGAACTAAAATGATAAGAAAATTAAAATATGATTGGATTAGAGAAAACAATAAATTGTGAAGAATGTAAATAAAAAAGCAAAGTAAATATGATGATTTAGACTTAGGGCTTCGGAGTTCACCAATTTAAAAGATTGATCGATGAATTATGGAATTGATTAAATGACAGGATATAACAAAAATTGCACAAATTCACTTATATTCTCTCTCAAGACATATAAGAATAACCAACTAGTTGATTACCATCTTTCAATGTGAAACCTAACTAGTCAAATTCATTAAGAACAAGCAACCATAAGTTATCACACTAGTTCCTGATATCTCTATCTCTATCTCTAAATTTATTGTGTTTATCTTCCCAGTGCATAATCATACTTCACCTCTCAGTCCATCATATGATTCCTAAGATTACATCTATGGTGATCAAGCATATAAACAATAATGAAGCTCAAGAAAGATAAATATAACCCAAGAACTTTAATTCAATACCAATCAGTCCATAAAACATAAATCAATCTCTAAAATAGGCTATATCCCTAACCCTAAAATGGGGTTTAGTTCCAACACGTGATAAAAGAATCCAAATATATAAAAACAATCAACATTCAAGACAGGGTAGAGAGAGAAGATAGAGAGAGAAGACAAAACAAGCTTGCTTCTAATCTTGATTCAATCCTCCTTCTTCCTCTTCTTTTCCTCGTTTGGCTGCCTCCTTTAGAGTGTTGCCTTGCTTTTAGTGCCAGACCCCTCTTTTGATCTTGAAAATGAGTTTTTATAGTGTCTTGGGGTCAACGAAACCTAATTTTTGCCAAACAGGGAAATGAGGATCGTAATAGTGCCAACAATGCCCGTTAAGTGGACTTAATGTTTGTTGGGCAGATCCTCTCGGGTTTTCTAGCTTTCCCTCTCCGCCCATGTCTGTTTGGAGGGATATTATGTCTACTGAGCAGATATACATTGGACATCTACAGAAACACACAATTTTAACCCTTTATACAACAAAATCTCTTCTTAGAGTTTTACAAAAGTTGTAGAACTTGAAGTCCTCTTCGAAATTGTACTTAAATGACCTTAATTCGACATCTACAGCGAAAGTGATGCCTCTTGCCCTAAAATCTATCCATTTGCACCTATTAAGCAATAAAGTTAAAATGTGTGATAATTAACCAAATAAAGCGCAAAATGCACATAGAGATAAGTCAAATTAGTTCCAGTTCATCCCAAAATCATATATAAATAATTTGACTTATCAAATTCCTCCACACTTGAACTATTGCTTGTCTCCAAGCAAAAACAAACAAAAAAACTACTAAATCTGCAAACAAGTTATTGATTCCACTTTTGTAGGTGTACGGTGGCATTTAGCATATGCCATAAGCCTTTAAACCACTATACATCCATAATGGAGGAGTTATAGTCTCCTGAGAGTTTACTTAAAATAAATGATACCCACAAACATTTTATGTCCATCATTCCACACCTAATCATCATCATAGCTCAATCCAATAAGTTGAAAGCATTATAGGTAAGATTTGAAATATAGACATAAGGCCACATAATGCTTTATAAATTACATCACAAACTAAGCAACAATAAGATATCATAATGCTTCAATTAATCAAAATCATATGCTATGAATGAAGTCTCTCATAAAGCATTCACTTTCACACACAAGTGTTTAAGGGTGACTCTCAATTATCTTCTAACGCATGTTTCTTATTATAAGCTTGCATCTTATCTACTTCTCTACTACTCCCATCTATAGCATATCCATGAATCAAAAAGGTCTTTATTCCTTTGGTTGTAATGGGGTCAAGGGGTAAAGTAGGCTAAGAAAGAAAGGATAGGAATTCAAACATTTAATAATTAGTAGAGCAGAAACTACAAATATTACAATCATCATTGGCAAAATTTACTGAGAAATTGCCCAACAACCATAATACTTAGAAAACTCCACCAACTCTATTATCCAAAATTTCCATCATTCTTTCACTTTGGAATATGAAGTGAACATGCCCAACTTTTCAAAAACACCATTTAGATGCCAATTTTTCTTTTCGTTCTTTTATTTCACTTTTTTCACTTTTATTTTATTTTATTTATCAGCATGTTCCTTCAATTTTTGCACCCCCACAATTCTTCCTTTGTATGCCTATCAATAAGAATATTGAATGCACAACAATTATAGCTCTACTAACCATCGAACAAGGGTAACTTTTTTTTCTTAGTTTAAGGTTCTTTGGAATAGGTTTACAAAGAACAAGGCTCAAATACAATAAATAGGCACAAAGGGTTCACTAATGGATTGATATATAAAAAGGGTTGGCTATTTGGCTCAAGCTCAATCCTAATGCCTTTTATCACTTTCATGAACATACCATAATATAATTATGTAACCTCAAAAAGATGCAATGCAAGTTCTAGAAGTAAACATACATAGAAGAGAAAATTATCACTCACAAAAAAAATAGGATTGGGTGTAATCCTTTAGGCTCAAAATAGCTCACTCAGTGATGTTTACTCATTTAATAGCATGCTCATTCAATCAATTTAACATTATAGCATCCAATTGTGACAAGGTATGTAATCAATTTAATCATATTATGTCTCTTATTTAAGATCAATCGTACTTATAATATAATTAACTAACCAAAATTGGATTATAAAGACAATTAGAATGTGGAAGATGTATAAGTATGCAGACATGCATGATGAAAGTATGCAAAATTAGTTAATGCAAAACTAACACAAAACAAAAGGTTTTTTTAATAGAAATTATAGGATAATTCAATGCAACATAATACATGCAAAACCATCAATATCCTACCCCCACACTTAGAATCAACATTGTCCTCAATTCTGGGTAAGATAAAAGAGAAAGTATAATACAAAGAATAGAATAACGAGTAAGGAAAAAGAAACCACCTGAAATAACAGATTGCATTCTCACAAAACCAAATTCTACACCTTGGATTCTTATCACCCATCAAGCTATACATGACAAAATTAAGGAGATAGAACAAAAGAGCCCTGAAGTTATCCTTACAATTGTCCAAAATAGAAGAAACAAAATAAAACATAGGGTCAGAGTAACATAAAGTGTGAAGCTGAATGCAGGAAACTGAAAATGCCAATGCAATCCTAAGATCCTATGGTATCACTATCCTGAAGGAGGTGGCTATTGCTCTATGAAAGCCCTTAACATATCTTCCATCCTAGTTTGTGAAGCTGTGAGATTTCCCACTTCAACTCGAAGATCTTTAATGGCTGCCCTGACTTCTTGTAACTAAGCCATAATCTGATTGTCCCCTCTTGATTGTTGTGCAGTAGGTACATATGGGTCGTCCCTCTCTCAATGCGGATTGACCCACCTGCTAGGAGCATCTTCTTGATAGTTGAATTCCCTCATTTTATCCACATTGATGACATCTACATCAAAAGTATAGGCCACTGCTTCATCTCGCTTGAGGACCCTGAGATGCCCAAATAGCTGGCTTAATAATACTGAAAACACAAATTGCTTTATCTCAGCCTTACGATGGACCATTTGCCACATACCAACCATAATCATCTGGGCAATAGCGATGCCCTGGAATTGATCATCCTGGAAAAACATATTGTCCAAAATGTACAATTTTTCATTACAGAGGTACCTCGAATCACTAGCCTTAGGTAGTACATTATAGGCAAGCAAGAATGCCACCAATCACGGTCCAATATGGAGGGAATTGCAATGCATAAAAGTATGCTAGTTAGTGAATCGCATAGCAACTCTAATCCCAAGTCTAGACATAGCATTGAACTTATCTCATTCACTATCAATTGCATATTGCCCACATTTATCAAAAGATGGAACTTGACCCCCCATTGGCAGCTTTAAATGCCCACTAATCAATTATTCTGTTATGACCACTTCCTTCCCATTAACTCGAGAAGTGAGCACTGACAGTTGTTTATTAGCTAACGCACTCAGGTTGGCATAAAATTGTTTCATCGCGGCGGGGTAGTATGCACCTTTGAGGTCCAACAACTTGCCCCAATGAAATTTGTCGAAATTGGCCCTCATATGGTATGCTTCATCAATACCTGCTTCAATTGAGACTTCGAGCACAAATTTGTTGTTCTTTTTCTTATTAAACTAAGCTTCACATTGCTCATTGATGAACAGAGATTGATCAAGCTCAGGTTCCTCTAGTTCTTCGACCAACCTTTTACCCCTAGTAGCTCTAGAAGATTGAACAGCACTCTTTCACGTAATTTGCTTAAATCGTGACGTTGACTATGGAGCACACAACTAAGTATAAACTTAACAAGATAGAGCTCAACTAAACAACCAATCAATTCTCCACCCTAAATGCAATGACCACCACACAGAACCAAAACAATGGCAATCTCAACCACAAATTCAATCGTAATTCAAAAAAGCTAACTAAAATGCAATCCCAATTCAACCAAAGCTAACCCTAATTCGACCCCAATTCAACCAAAATTCAACACTTTCAACACAAACACTAATGAGCACTTGCAACACAAACCTGTTGTCAATAATTATTGCAAGCTGAACAAAATAGTCTCCATCAACCAATAATCGTAGGGATTTTAAGCATCAAACCACAAACACACAATGTGACGTGAATCCAGAGCAAAAATGCATAAATACCTCACAAAGTGCTCTGAAAAGTCCCAAATCCTGATATCCTTCAATCTAACAAATTCATCCACAATTTTACCCTGAATGGTGAGAGAACACTTACTCGGCCTGAAACCTTAAAGGAATCCCCAAAATCCATGAACATGAGAGTGGTGGTAGGTATTGGCGTGGAAGAGAGCAACCCACAATTGATGGAAGTGACTAGGGTTCGTGTTGGTGGATGTGGCTTTCAAAGGGAGTGGAAGAAGAGAAGAATAGAAGAAAAAGTGAGAAGATCTAGGCAAAAAGGTGAGAGAGGAAGAAAATGGGTCACAGAAAGAGAGTAGCGTGAAGGTGGAAGGAAGATAATAGGGGTAAAGCGCAGGGTGAGTGCGGGAAAGAAAGGGAAAAAGGGTTTTCTTTTTAAAAACTAAGTGCGAGCAATGTCCGTTAAGCAAACGTAATATCCATTAAGCGGACCTTCTAGGGTTTAAAATTCTGTTTTGAGATTGTTTAGTCAGTTAAGTGAACATGATGTTCACTAAGCGGACCTTCTCAGGGTTCTTAAGTTACAGCTAGGTGGACCTTCTCGAGTTTTTCTATGCCATCTCACTTAGTTCACTCATATTTTTCCCCTTTTAACCACTCAATGATACCATAGGACTATATGCATGATGTATGAATGAAAATTATAAAAATATTATATTGGACCCCGTTCTCGGAGCCCAACTATTGTTCCGGAGTCGAAAAGCGTGAGTAGGTTTCCTTCTAGGATTATTCTAATAAACCCTCACTTTGTCGTCATCTCACAAGGGTGGGTTGCCCACACCAGCCAAACACAGACATCATAATTTGACTTCTCCAAGAAAATTGTATCTCTATGTCTCTAGTTTATGTTGAAACAAGAACCATCTCATTTGGAGCTCTATAGCTCAAGATATACTTTTAAAAAATCCAAAGTATGTTCATAACCTAATTATGCCCTTCTAACATATCCCTCATTTTCGTTCCGTCAATCTTCTTTGAATCATCACAAAAGGCTACAAATTTTTGTGAAAAGGTAGAAAAATGTGTCAGGAATCTATTGCTTCAAGAATCACTTGATTTGGAGGTCGGGTTATGAAGTTATGGCCAAAAGAATCAACCATGCTCATGTCCTCAATCACGTTGTCCCTATCTCGGAACAATTGGCATAACTTTCACTAGGGATATTGGATTAAGGTATTTTTTTAGACGGTTTTGAAGAGGACTTTTGGATCTACAACTTTTGTGAAGAACTCAAAATGAGATTTTGTCATTTGGAGGGTTAAAATATGGGCCGTGTGATATACCATGGGCAGACCGTGTAACCTTCTGGTCTGGAAATTTTTCTACATCAGGAATACACGGACAATGTGAATATACACGGCTTGACCGTGTAACCTTCTAGTCTGGAAAATTTTCTGCATCAGGAATACACGGCTAGTGTGAATATACACGGCCTGATCGTGTAACCTTCTGGTCTGGAAATTTTCACCCTCCAAGACCCCTCCAATGGATCCTAACTCCATTCTAACATCCCTTTTACTCTTAATCTCCTCAAATCCACCTCTTCTAGTGCCATATCACTTCAATCTCCATAGTTGTTCCGTATATACATCCTTTGCG
>JANZXP010000196.1:35281447-35304732 GCA_027576715.1 Erythroxylum flavicans
AATAAAACTAATAAAACTAATAAAAATAAGAAATTTAATAATAATGATAATAAATATAATAAATATAAATATAAATATAAATATAAATATAAATATAATAATAATAATAATAATAATAATAATAATAATAATAATAATAATAATAATAATAATAATAACAATAACAATTAGTAAGAATAAGAATAATCAAATTAATAGGAACAATACAAATAATTAATTTAATAATAATAATAATAATATTAATAGTAGTAGTAATAGTAATAGTAACAGTAGTAATAATAATGTTATTATTATTACTGTTATTATTTTTATTATTAATTTTATTATTTTTATTAATTATATTAATGTTATTATTATTATTAAATTATTTTTATTTTTATTATTAATATTATATTGTTATTATTATTAATAATAATAATATTATATTGTTATTATTATTATTATTATTAAAAAGAAGAAGAAAATTAATAATAAAAAAGAATTTAATAATAAAAAATAAATATAATTGATAAAAATAATAAGAATAATAATAAGTAGAAATTAATAATAATAATAATATTATTATTATTATTATTATTTTCTTTTTTGTTGACTATTTCTTTATTATTCGAAGTTTATATTTTCAAACAAAACATTGACATAGAAATTCTTCAACAATAAACTAAATATAGTAATATCTATTTTATTTTATTTTTTATCTTTTTTATTTTTAAGAATAACTATTCTATTCTTCGTCTATTTTATTCGTTAAATCAAACTGGCTATTAAAGAAAAGATTAGGGAAGAGATATCAAAACCAATTTATAAAGGTCTGGTCTTTTCTTAATCTACGCCCACCGTTTAAGTACTTCTTGAGAATTCAATTTGTTAACTCTTCTTTCAGCACTTTGGAAAGTGCGGTCTTTAATATCATTCATTGAAATTGTGAATATCAAATTACGATTACTGTCCACTAACTTACTCTTAATTTTTAATTTTTGAACAAATTATAATAACTGAATCCATTTTTTCAAATTCCTCATAAGAAAAGAAAACAAAATTAGATGTCCAATTGACAAAACAAGTTTTAAGAATTATTCTTTCTATATAAACGGTCATTTGGTCCATAATACAAATTTACAACCCAACCAGGCTTAGGGAGGTTCTTTGATCTTCATTAACCAGAATAGTGAGTTATCGATCAGAGCAGAGCAATTGGAAATCGGAGAAATGGAATCGGAAGGAGAGAGCAGCCGATTGGTTAGCCTATGCATAGAGGCGGCCTGTGAAAGCAGAGAGAGCATCGAAAAGTGGAGGAGACAGCGACGATCTCTGCAGCGCTTGCCTTCTTCTCTCGCAGACTCTCTTCTTCGCCGCCTCCTCCATCGCCGTCTGCTCTTCCCTTCCTTACTCGAGTACGCTTTTCCTTTTTATTCAAATTGTCATTTAGTTTCAATTGTATAAAAATTAAGTGTCGAGAGTTGTCTGAAGGAAATGACGTAATGGTGTTAGAACCAAACGTAGTTGAGCATATTTGACTGATATCCATGTTAATGTCAATGGAAGTTTGGATGACGGGTGGTAATAGATTATTCGAAAGTCTACGAGTACAATTTTAGCACAAGATTTTTTTAAAACAAAGAGTTCACACTTTTAGGTATATTTATTAGAAAGAATTTGAGAGTAGACGTAATGCATTAGGTCCTATAAAGATGGTGGATAACAGCAGGCCATTACTTGAAATGTTTGCTATCATTTCAAGTTCAAAATGAAATCAAAGCTAAACTGCGCAAAGGTTATGCTTTTTAATATCATTTATCCACCAACTGTTGGCATCTTCTTACTCTTTTATATTGACATCCCATTTTCAGGCTGTCCAAGTGTGATGAAAATTAACCAATTTAGTATGTTTATTAGGATCATGTTGAGAATCTATTTTCCTTTAGCTTGAAGGATGTGCATGGATGGCGTGTGTAATTATATACATGATATTAAGTCTAATTTTAGCCTTTCTTGTTGAAAGGTGAAGACAGTTTAAGTTTGTCTGTGGTCTTTCTGCAGCTGTGTCGGAACTTGAATAGCATTTTTATGCCAGAAATATTCTATTGTGTTTGTGACCTTTCTTAGAAATGCGTTGCATTAGTCGTCCTAATTCTGACATTGTGCATATAATGTTTATTCGCATCACCAAATAAAATTTTCTCTTGTAGACTTTTCAAAGATAATGTGGAGGTGATTGATTTCCGGGGTGAAAGCAAAGTGGATGCTGAGTGGATGGCATATTTAGGAGCGTTTCAATACTTGCGATCCTTAAATCTGGCAGATTGTCACAGAATCACCAGTCCTGCCTTATGGCCTCTTACTGGTAAGGTTATACTGTAATTATTTTCCTCTTTTTCTATTTATTTAATGCTTGGTGTAACAATTAGAAGTTTGAACTAGCAATTACTGATAAATTATTTGTAGCAAGTGAAAAATATGGAGTGTTCTTCATGAAGTTGCTATAGAATTATGTCCATATCTTGCCAAGGAATTCAAGTTGAACTTAAATCTGTCTGATATTCTCAATGGGTACAGGTATGACTTGTTTAAAGGAGTTGGACCTTTCAAGATGCAATAAGGTTAACAAGGCTGCTATTAAGCATCTTATATCTATTCCAAGTCTATAAGGACTTCATATTTCATAAACAGGCATAACTGTAGATATTATTAAACTTCTCCCGTCTCTTAAAAACTTGTCTGTTTTGGACTTAGGTGGTTTACCTGTGACTAATGAGGCACTAAGTTCTCTTCAGGTACCATAGCCTGGCAACTTACGCTTATACTGTTTGTTATTATCAACTTTCTTTTGATTCATATGTTCTTGCTTTTGATGATTTATTGAGTGAACTCTTATGTCATTGGCTAGAAGGTAAAAGACATATCTAAAATCTTGGATTTCATTATTCAATATTGTTATGCCGTATCATCTTTTACATAAATAATCAGATCATTATCTGAAGGTAATATATCCTACCTATTCTGACCTAAAACTCAATCAATCTACTGCATAACGTTACATTACTTGTGTACTTTCATTTTAGGACTGTCTTTCGGTTCATCTTAGATGCAGTAAGTGATGATAATGACTGTAGTGTTAGTTGAAGTTGATTCAGAAGCCAGCTGGTTCTCGTACAATTTTGATCCCTGTACTTTATGGACTGAGTTTCTAGGAGATCATGGTGATGTTGTTCCTCGTCAATTGATTCTAACAAAAGTTTCACTGGTTGAGAGACGTCCAGAAAACTATGAAGTAAGTTGAGGAAAAATTATACAGTAGAGGATAGACATAATTGCTGTTTACCTGTGTATTAACTTTGAACTATGAATAGGAATCAAGGTTCTTCAGATACATGTAATGTATGTATTTTTATATTAATATATGTTCCTGAATCGTATCAAATAGTGAGAAAGCGCGTTAGATGTGTGCAGGTCATTATTGTGCGTCCTTTATCTGCAGTAAGTTCGCTTGTTCGATTTGCAGAGGCGCCCCAAATGTTTGCTATAGAGTTCAACGATGGCTACCCCATCCAGAAAAGATTTCCTGTTGAGACTTCAGTTTATTCTTTCCTAAAAGTATATCCTATGTTAATGAACTTTTCTATCAAACATATCTTATGCTTATGTTGTGGCCTTAGGTATATTCAAGCACATCTCGGTATGTTCAAAGATTTCCATTTTCCTTTTTCATTGAAATTATTTTTAACTTAGCGAGTAAAATATTTTTATCCTAATTATATCATCAAATTATTGTACTGTGTCGTTCAATCATTGAAGGTTTTATCTTAAATTATCTTTTGTTTTTAGTTGATTTTAAATTGGTGTGATTAAGTTATTTACTTTCAAATGAAGCACGGTTCTTGCTTGATAAATCATGCAGTGCTGAAGTTTAGTATGTTTGGTATGTGTTTATTTTGCTCTTTTGTTTGTTCAGCTTATTCCCTGGATGAAATAGAGCATAAGACAAAAACATTGCGAGAAAACTCACTACCCATTGGACAAAACTCACCAGCTATTGGATTGCCGTGTTTGCATGTGCTTCGCTTTTATTGCATCATATGATTCTAAGGATCTCCTTGATGCAGTATGCTTGTTCTCATCTAAACTATCAGCATATATATACAATAAGGAGTTTTATTTGTACTTACCCTAGCCAATCTCTTCTCTTGCTCTTTGTGTAGTCACCGAAGTACATGGAAGCATTTATCAAGCAATATAATAATGAAGCTTGTATGGGCCGGACATTAATAATAGAAAGAATACCACTTACAAATTAACCAGCATATATTATTATTTTCTTGGTCCATATTTTTACTCATGACACTAACTTTTTATCTCAAGAATATCAAGATGAAGAAGTACCTGCCCAAATTTGTAGGTGTAAAATTTGAACATTTTGGTTTGTATAGTGGAATGCTTATTTAAATTATTATGAAATAATATCTTACTTTTGCAGTCTACTATTTTAACTCATATGGGCATTATTAGATCGTAATATTATGAATAGCAACGATCTGATTAATGATTAATTGAAACAATTTTGACTTTATAATTTGATTTTGAATTTTTACATCCTTGATATCATTTTATGCATTAGAGTGATTAGAGAAAGTTTAGCAGCAAAAATTGTATATAATTAATCATATTTTTATATTATTTCTCCTTACCCTAATAATAATTTTTTTATATAATTAATAATATAATAAAATTTTTATTAATGAAAATAAAAATATATAAAAAATTATTCTTTAATTGTTTGTATATATTTTTATATAAATAAAAATATAAATAAATAATTTTTAAATATAAATCACATATAATAAAATAAAATAAATTAAATAATTAATAATAAATTGAATATAATTAATAATAAAATAACAAAACTTTTATTAAAATTTTTATTATTTTAAAATGAAAAATATATAAAAAATTATTTGTCTCGTTTGTGCGTGACTTTTTAATTAGATATGATTTCAGTTTTAAAATCATAATCTTGCAATAACCATTTCAATATTAGAGATATGATAGTCATTTTCTATTTATTACATTCTATTTCAACCACTTCTAAATAATATTTCACTACGTTACATTATAAATTCTCATATCTCTCTTAAATAATTTTTCACTATATTATATTTCATTACATTATAAATCATTTCCTTTCATTCTATTTTATTATGTTCCGTTATATTAATTAACATCTAACGAAATTTAAGTCTTGACGACTACTTCAATAAGAAAATTGTTAATCCTTTCCTAACACGCTAAATCCCAATTCCTAACCTTCCAAATCAAGACGCTTCCAGAAAGCAATCGCCTCTTTGAACGGTTCTTAGAGTCTTGCCCCTCCTTTTTTCACTAATTCAATTCAAATTCCCATTCCCCAACGGTCAAAAGAACTCATTGCAATAAACAAGCCGTTACAATTACAATCCCTCCCTCTCTCTCCCTCTCTCTCTCTCTCTCTCTGAGCATATCAGCAAAGATCGCAAGCAAGCCCTGTTTAGAAAATTCGAAGATTTGATTCTTTCCGAAGAAATTCGTTCACAGGAACAAACCGACCAAGGAGTTTCTCTCGCAGAAGCATTCAATGGCTGCTGCTTCACCCTCAAGCAAGAACCTTTCTTCTTCTTGTTGTTGCTCTTCACTTTTAGGCAGGCCGACGAACCCCAATGCAAGAAATTCCGAGGCTAGTAACCCCATGAGAAGGAGTTTTACTGGGACCCCATTTCCTAAACGATCCGTTATTGTCTGTCAAAAAGGTGGTGGCTTTAAACCCAACACTCCTGCTAATAGCCCTTCAGGTTTGAGATCTTTTAATTCCTGATTCTTTTCTTCTTTGTTTAAACTTTTGAGTTTTGTATTCATGACAGTGGCTGGTTTGGTTTGGTGAGATAATGTTAGGTTAGGGAAAATGAAACAACTTTCATAGAATTTGTTCTGGGATTCTCTGAAACTTTTGAGTCAAGTCAAGTGATTACTTTGCCATGCTATCTTCGTGCCAATTTCTCCTATTTTACTTGGCTTGAACTTGAGGTGTTTTAACTGTTTGCGTCAGTAGATGTAAAATAGACTCAGGGGAAAATTTTTCATATGTGCATCAGTTTTAGGATTGGGTCCTGTTGCTTAGGTTACTGAGAAAGGAGAGGAATGACTGCTTTAAACGATTTGGATTCTGTAATGGGTTTGTTTAAATATCGTTTCGCTGCAAACTAGTTAGTAAAACAAGTTTCCCCAGGAAAAGTCTCTTGAAAATGGCTTTTTCTAAATAAACGATGGTACATTTTGCCTCGTCTTACTATGCATTAAGTCAACTAGTAACCTCCTTTTCTGCCGAAATATGGTTTATATATTTTCTAGTTAAACAAGAAATGCTACGTCCTTTCCTGTGGATAAACTTTTCAAATGAAGTGTTTACTGACATTATTAGCAACTGCAAAGTTTAGACTTTATTTTATACATGAATTTCTGTATTTTGACTAGTATTGTGAATATCAGATTGTCCACGGAGGAACTCCATTGGCAGAGAGAATATAATTGTTTCTTTGCGAGACCACGAGGACAAAGAAAATGGTAAAGACCATAGTTGGAAATCGGCTATAGGTCGCTCACCAGCTTCTGTGAAGTGTTCCAAGAACTTCATGTCTCCAACAATCTCTGCAGCCTCAAAAATCAGTCCATCCCCAGGAAAGAAAGTATTGACTGCCAGAAATGAGCTTATTCGCAGCTCTATGCCGTCTGTAGATAGACAAGTTCCTTCAACAGAAGAATTGGATTCAAAGCCTGAAAAAGTTACCAATCAGAAGAAAGAGGTGTCATTTGATTCAACAGTCACTTACTTTGGGGAAGAAGAGGCAAGTAATGATGACATGCAGGCTCAAAAAAGTGAAGAAATTGGTTCCAAGTTGCATACAATTACTACTGATGATTTCAACTTGACTTCGGAGGATGTACCACTGGAAAATGATTTTGTTAATCTTGATCCAAGTTTTGAGATTAGTCCCAGAGCTTCATGTTCTTTGCCAAGTCCTGCTTTACCACCTCTTGATGCTGATCCATCAGTGCCTCTTTATGATCCCAAGACTAATTACCCCTCGCCCAGGCCTCAGTTTATTCATTATAAGCCATACCATCGAATCGAGCTGTACCTTAACAAGCAAATAGATGGCAAGCGACTTGAACAGAATTTTCTTTTTGTCAGTTTGTCAGATACTGAAACAACTGAAGATGAAACTCATTCTGATGTTTCAAATAAAGAATCTGAAGATTCATGTTCAGGTGAAACTTTGAAAGAAGAAAAGCAGAAAGAGTTAGCCGTGTCTGAAATCAGCTCCGTTAGTGCTTCTGTAGCAAAGAGGCCGCCAAAGCCACGATTCTTTAAAACAAGAAAGTTCTTTGCTTTACTATTCCTGACCATTGCTTGCATTATGCTGTCACTGACGATGAATTCACAGTTCATAGATTCTTATTTGCTTAATAATTTAGACTGCTCTGAGCTCTATTACGTTCCAAATGAAATCTCAGGGTTCACTAGAAAAATTCTAGAGGATATAGTTCAGCAGTTCCCGCTACAGTTATCCAATTTGCTTTCTTATGGCCTCAAGATGATTGCTAGCTTCAGAGAACGTCACAAAATGGGATCCTTACAGTATGCTAACTTGACTTCTTTGCTGAAGGATGGCTCAACTCATGGTTACCTGATCTTTGATCATGATTCTTTAGGAGCGCAGATAAAAAATGAGGAAGATAGTGATATTAAATCATTGGAGAAGGACATAGAAAAGATTGTAGGAGATGACCACCAGGGAGGAGATGGTCTCCATGAATTTGAAGAACAAGAAAACTTTGTAGGCTTTGAAGAACAAGAAGTGGATAATGTAGCGAAAGTCGACCTGACAGAAGGCAGAAGCGAATATATGTACGATGTTGATCTCAGCAGTGCAGTTCTTGGGGACATCAATTCAGCACCAGACGTTATTATTGAGGACACAACTGAAACTGCTTACAGGGTTGATGTTAGTAATATTCTCATAGATGATATAATTCCTCAAAGCCAATTTGAAATGCTTGAAAAAACCCTCAGTTCTGCTGAAGCTGAAACCATTTTGGCAGAACAAAGTCTTGAAATCTCGCACTCCAGCGCTACCCATGAGAATCAAATAGGTTCGGAACCAGTGAACTTGGTAATCAACCGAGACATTTCTTGGGCACACATCGTGGCAGGGGTTTCCTTGCTTGCTTTGAGCCTCTTAGCTTTCATTTTTATGAAGAATCGAATATCTGTAACAACAGCAGCTTCTGCACCTCTATTGCCGCCACTTAGTAAGAAGCTGAATCATTGTCTTATGTCAGCTTCAGAATTCGATATGTTCGGAGAATCAAGCCCTTCCAAAATGAGCAGTTTTCAGAACGCGAAGAAAGAACTGGCCGGAACAAGTGAAGCTCAGAGCTACGAAAGGAGGCCTAGGACTACTAGCAGTAGAGAATCGTTAGCTTCATTGGATTACTCCATGGGATCATCTTATGGCAGTTTCACCACATACGAGAAAATCCCGTTAAAAAATGTAAGCATAACAATTATGATTGTTAGTGCATTTCATAGTCCGCTAGAATTTTTGTTTCTTATGTTCGATTCTTGTCCTGCTTCTGAAGGGAAAGAAAGAAGAAGAAGAGTTCACCCCAGTTAGGCGCTCCAGCAGAATCAGAAGCCAAGTCACTTCTCCGTGACGCAGAAAGATGGGAGGAGTTCTATGTTGCCATTGATTTATTTGTATTGTCTTTGATTATTTGTGATTCCCACTTCTCTTATTGCAATTTTTATCTGCCCTCAACAAAGATATTTGCCAGTTTCGTGAGAAACAATTTGACAACTTAAAATCTGTGATCTTGCTTGAATGAACAATACTATTTTGAAAGCATTTAATTTAAACCTTAATTTATTAAAGATTTGTTAAAATTTTAAATTTGATTTTTTAATATTTATTTATGAGTCTTCTTTTTAGTTGGACGTTTAAACTGACAAAAGGGTCCCCAACTAGAGCCCCTCCTGCTTCCATTTTAGACGACAAAGTTTGAGAAACGTTTCAATCGTTATCATTTAGTTTTGTAGCCCTCCCCTCCTCCCTTATCTTAAACTATGTTTGGAAAATTTCTCAAACGTTTTCATCTAGTTCTGTAGTCCTACCCACTTGCCATCTATGTTTTTTCCTCATTGTGATTCCTCTTTTGTTGCAATCCCTAATCTCTAGTTTTGTAGCTTCTATTCCTAAACATTGTCACCTAGTTTTGTAGCTTCTCTTTGTCTCCTCTATTCATTTTAGTTGAAGTACATTCTATCAAAGCACGTTTCATCCTCTCTTCACTTCATCTGTTTTAGCAAGTCTCTTTGATTTATCTTCGCTTTGTCTGTTCAAGTCTAAGCATGTGTTAGTTCATGTTTTAAATTAATTTGGTTTTAGTTGTCAAAGAAAGGATTCAGGTGACACTATGACCACATTTTGATTTGTTCATTGTCAATAAATCTTTACAGGTAATAATGTTTATTCATATGATTCCAACATAGTTTTTTTTTGAGAAATTAAAAAAGAATTTAATTAATAAGAGGAGTGTAGAATTTCAAATAACGCACTATTATAATGCCCTTACATAAATTAAAACAAATAAGACAATAACCCAGACCTACCACTTGCCATCAACATGTCCTAAGGGGAAAAATACATAGTTGTCCAAGGAAACTACTCAAAGTCTCATTCTAGCTCCATCTTCTCTTAATCTCCAAATGAGAGATTCTTGTTCTGGCTTTAAATTTGCACCGATTCTTGGAAGCAATCATTTTGTAGGATTGAGACTCTCCCTCACCAGTCCATTGATCACATTTCTCACCAGTTACCAGGTGGGTTCACTTGCAACCATAATGTGTCCTTCATCTCTCCGTTAGTCTCCTACAGATATGCCCTCTATTTTATGCTTTGCATTTCATCGTGTGTTGTATGAAGTGAAATTCTCCTTTTCATATAAGAATAAGGATATTGCATACGATCAACATACATTAGTTATATTTTTCATAATTTGGCTAAGTGAGGTGAGCATTCCTTGATGGAGTTTGAGGAGATAATTTGCTTTGTTTGTTTCCTAGAGGCTTTTGAGGTTTCTTTCAGTCCATATTTCCTTTATGCAACCCTTGAAGGAAATAAGATAGATAATTGTATTAGGCTCTAAAAATGACTTCGATATGATGAACCATTGCATAGTCCTTATAAATTGATGAGTGCTTAAATCCCAGAGGCATTTGTGTCTGATCTAGCTCTAAATAGTCCAAAAGAAAAGACACCCAAAGAATAAATGGTCTTTGTTTTCTCTTCTTGAGTCACGTAGAACACATTCCTCATTAGGATTTAGGAAGGGAAGCCTATCCACCATACTTAGCTTGTTTAGGGTTGTTAGCCATATAATGAATGAAGAGCTAGCAGAAAGCTCTTTATGCTAAATTATTCTATGCCAATCTACTTTTCCATTTCTTTTAATCAACCACTCTGTATAGATTTTAGTGCTGAATTATCTCTGGGGATGATTTCTCCAAATGTATCTATCAAGGGACATCAAATTTGGATGATGCATGTTAAGATATATGTTACAATATCTTACTAATTAATTTTGGGCATTATTTGTAATTGGACACAGTTGATTGTTTGAGGAATATTATTATGATGAGTATTTTATCTTGTGTGGGATTATTAAAGATAAGATTTAATTAGGATAAAATTACAATATCTTTATGAAGATAATGTGTTGATTTTTGGTTATTTTATGACTATCTTTCATAACCTATTTTCAGTAGTTATATCTATCTAAAGTAGCTGGATTTTTTAAGGATTATATCCAAATTGGTTAGCTATGTTTCCTCAAGGGTTGCGTGATTTTTTGGGCTTCCTTATTATTGTTTGTGTGTGAAAAACCTCTAGCAAGTTATGGGTGTTTTGCAGCCTTATAGCTTCTAACATTTCAGTGATGAAACATTTTTTCTAAAGAGTTGTATGACTACTATGCATAGGATGCTTTAGTGACAATATCGAAGGTTCATAGCATATTTCTTAGTGGATAACTTTCCATATTTTGGTTGATGAAACTGCATATTTAGGGAAGTTGTTTTTATCTTAAGTTTTTTCTCTATTTATGTACTTATTGTTTCAATCATTTGAGTTCTATTCTTATCTTTATTATCAAACATTGTTGTGAAAATCCTCTTTTGAGGATAGCACGAGGTAGTTGTGCTATTGGGAGTGATTCACTTTCATGGATTATGAGGATGAGGGATAGTGTCAAGGGTTGGGTGAGTTGGCTCTGTAAAGCCTTGAGTAAAACTATGTATCACAAGTGAAATTTAATTGAGGGCTCCATAGGTGTAGGCAAGTTGTGCCGAACTGTGTTATCAAATATCGTTTGTCGATTTATTATTTGCGTATTTAATTTTTTGTTTGTATTTTCCTAAAAAATGAGCATTTGCTGGCATAGTTGATTTGTATCAAACAATTGACAGAAACAACTCAAAGTAACTGTGGCAGAACTAGATTTTACAAAACCACATCCTTTCGTATTTTCAATATGGTTTTAGGAATTGAAGTTCCCTTGGGAATTCAATCCACTGCCTATCTTTTATAATATATTTTACCTTAGCATTTCAATGGAGGTGGCTTTAGAGTTGAGTGGCAAGTTGATTACTGATTAGGGAGTCGCTTCCTTTCTAATTGTCATACCAAAGACTAGCCTTTTCTCCATTACCAACTTGATAAAAAATTTTAGGTTTCAATATTTACTTTAACTTTAGCAGTTGTCTTAGAAACCATGAAAGGGAAGTTTTAAGGTTAATAACCTTTATGCTCTTCCTTTTTATGATATAACTATAGAGTTATTTAACCTATAAAGTTTCCTTGTCTTGTAGAATGGACCAGAATTTATTAGTCAAATGAGCTTTATTAGTGGATTTTATAGGAATAACTCCTAGACCTCCCTCCACATTAGGTTTGCAAACATTACTTCACTTTACTTTGGTATGTCCCTTGTAAGAATCACATCCTCCCCATAAAAAAATTCCTCTTGAATTTTTCCACTGATTTAATGACTCCCCTTGCCAGCACCATATTAGAAGACTAATAAATATGTATGAAGTTGAGGACTGAATTGACTAATTGAAGCCTACCTCTAAAGGATAGGGCTCGATTGGTCTAAGAAGTCAATCTATTCTAATTTTTCCAAAGAGAGGATAACATTCACTTAATTAGATCCTTTTGGCTGTGATTGGTAAGCTTAGATAGCTTAAAGGAGTTTGTTTTCTTCTCATTTTAGTTATAAATGTTATTCTCCTTTTCATTTGATCTGCACTTTTGTACAGAACAAAATGGCTTTTAGCATAGTTGACAGGCAATCCAAACATGGAGTTCAATTGATTCAAAGTAGGCATCAGGAGATCAAATGAGTCATTGTTAACTTTAGAGAATAAGAATAAGTCATCTACAAAGCACAAATTCACCTAGGAGACTTTCTTACACCTGCTGTGATGTTTAAACTCTGGTCCCTTGCCAATATTGTAATTCCAAAGAGAAGTTAGAGCTTTCATACATAATATGAAAAGATAAAGTGACAGGGGATCCCCCTACTTAAGCCCCATTTCACTACGAAAAATAGTAGTTGGATTTCCATTGACCGTAATAATATAAGTTGGAGAAGTAATACAGGCTTTAATACATTTAATGAACCTATTAGAAAAAACTATCACTTTAAGTAATCTCAATATGAAATTTTATTCCACACTATCGAATGCCTTTTTAAAGCCTATCTTGAAGGAGTAGTTCTTTACAGAATTCCTCCTTGAGTAACTTCTCAGGAGTTTTTGCACTATGGAGATGTTATCTCCTATTTACTTACCCTACAAAAAGGCACTTTGGTTATCACTAAACAAGGATCCTATAACCACTTTTAGTTTGCTAGCAACAAGTTTTGCATTCACTTTGTGGAAGAAATTGGAGTATGATATTGGTCTATAATCCTCCAAAGATGCTAGGTCATTTAGCTTGAGAATCAAGCATAGATAGGTTTTGTTGATTTTCTTTAATAGAATTCTTGAAGAAATAATTCTTTGATAACTTATTTCACCATTGGACCTATCTCAAGCCAAGCCTTCTGAAACAAAGATCATTGAATCCATCTGGCCTTGGTGCCTTTTTGGGATTCATTTGAAAGATCACCTTTTCTATTTTAGAATCCTCAATATTCCTGAATAGTGATTTTGTCTCCACCTCAGATAATTTGTTTTTAATAACTAATTCCAGGAATTAAGTATGTACTGTTTCATTTTGAGAGTAGTAGAATTCCTTGAAATACTTTTAGCCTCTTTCAACAATTCTCTTATTTGCATATCATTTTCCCATCCTGTGTGGTGATTGCATTAATAGAGTTAAAATTCCTCCTGAAAATTAAAGAGTTGAAGAAAAATTTAGTGCTTTTATCTCCTTCCTTGAGCCACCTAATCTTAGCCTATTTGTCTATTAAACTAACACAATTATTTAGAGCCTATAAGTAATCTTTCAATACAGTCTTCTCCGAAGATAAAAGAGAAATATCTCTAGGATTATAAGACAAGATAGTTTGAATTTAAGAGAGCTTGTCTTTGGATACTGTAATCCCTTAAGAGGTATTCCCCTATATTTGCTTCTAGAGGGACTTTAATCCTTGATTGTCATAAGCTTCTGTATATAATTGTATTGGAATGTTCCTTTGACATTACCCACCACACCTTTCCTTAAGGTATCCAGGAACCCCTCCACTTTAGCCAAATAATTGATAAACCTAAAAGGAAAGCATCTTTTCACCTTTAAGAACTAATCACACTATTTAATCAAGGTATGGTCAAAGAAGATAGGATCTACGAAGGAGGCCTTGCTTTTTGAAAATTGTTGTAACTATGCCTGATTAACCATAACTCGATCTAGCTTTTTCTAAGGGACCATCCATTATTTTGCTTATTGCTCTAAGAGAAGATGTGTCCATATGCCTTAAGATTAAGGACTCCTAATAGATCAACACAGTCTTTGAAGTCTAAAGGTAATTTCTTAGAGAGAAATGCCCCTCAGCTTCTGTTGTATAGATGATGGAATTAAAGTCACTTATAATTAACCAAAGTCCTACTACTCTTCTTTGAAAACTCAATAAACTCCCTCAGAGATCCTCCCTCTAAAAAGTATGGTGGAATCCATACACCACTGAGGTAAGGATGGAAATATTCTCATCAATAAAATGCCACCTTATGTGTATAACCTGCATCTCCATTTCTAGTCAACAATCCTTGGATCAAATCTAACTATAATTTTGCCATATGTAAGAGCTTAGTGGTTTGAGATAAAACTCCACTTATAACCTAGTTTATTAAGAAACATAAGAATCTTAGAACTGATTTTATTTCTAGAAAAGCAAATATCTAATGGTTTTCATTAGTTGAAAAATCCCTTAAAGTTAAAAGGTTTTTTGGATAGTTAAGACCCTAACATTACATATTAAAATCATAATGAAATGCCTTTGGATCCTTTACCTTTACTCTTAATAGTATTCATCCTTCTGAAATTGGTGAATTGGTCGTTGAGTTCACTTCCCCCAATATGGCTTGAGGTTGAAAGGGAGGGACTTGCCTTCCTTTCTTTTGGTTAATATCCCACTATTCTCCCTGTTGGGGGACCATCTTATCCTCTATTGGATCATCACTAGTAATGCTTATTTTTGATTGCTCATTAGGCTAAAGTGGCTCATTTGAAGCAGATAGAGTTAGAACCTCTTTAGTTACTTTCTAGATTTGATTCATCTCTTCATTTTCTTCTTTGTCCTCCTACTCTAGTCCCATCAGTTCCATATAATCCCCTTTCTTATATAATTTTCCAATTGACATCCACCTCTTACTTTGCATTTTCAATGAAAGCTTTCAATGGTAGTCCACTATTATATTGTCTTCATATACTATCTCATTTAAGGCCATTCTTATAACAAGTATTTGACTTGGTAAATCTTTAAAGATATCTATATTAATACATAGACAAGCATAACCTAATCTTCTTCTTTTTGTTGTATTTTCATCTATACATAAAGTCTTCCCCAAGTAGCTTGCAATCATATTCAATCCCTTGGTAGTCTAATATTTGAAGGGGACATTGTACAGGTTAGCCAATAAAAGAACTGACTTATTTTTTTTGTTTCAACATGGAAACTGAATTGCTAGCTTTGAAGAAACAATGGTAGATTCATCATATGTCAGGGGCCTTTTTCCAAGACCTTGAGAGCTTAAGCTTTAGAGGTAAAGGTAAAAAGAGTTAAGTTTTTATTAGCTAGTAAGACTTTCACCAAACCATCTGTTCTTTCAAAAATTATTTGCTAGCTCTAGAAATAGAGGTCTCCTCTGCAAAAAAAAGTTCACCAGAAAAGCTTCTTAAGTTCTTGCTCCCTTTTGGAGAACTTCCAATTTAAAATAAACAATGACTCTACCCATTTTTTCTTTGGTAGGGGAGTAATGGAGTGTTGATTCTTCATCCATAGTGATCACTTGCTTCCAGCTTTTCTTAACTTTAGAGGAGGAAGAAGAGCCCTTCTCAATTGGCTTATAATTAGAGTCAAAAGCAAGGTTTCAGAAGGGTAGCAAGGGAAATTCAATTGTTGATTCTGCACAAAAGGCCGGAGCTTCAAGGATTTATATAATGATTAGGATTGGGTGGGGAAATTTGGTTAGAGCTGTGAAGAAATTTTGAAAAAGTTGTTACTATAAAAGGTAACTAATCAAAGACGGGAGTAAAGAGGAAAAAAATGACCTAAATGCCCATTTCTAGTTCACTTAGAGGTAAAGAGAAGAAAGGAAGGAAGGAGGCCACTTAGGAGGAGGTGAATACAAAAAATGTCGAATTGATGAAATCAGGGATGAGCTCAGAAATAGGATGCAGTTGAATAAGGTTATCAGAGTGTTGGATAAGAGGGCAGGATGAAGATAAACTAGCCTAAGGGATGGAACTCCCATTTTTGGGGACGGGTTTATGGAGAGAGATTGGAGAGAAAAGGTTCCCATTGTGTTTTGCACACGTTAAAAATCACACATAGTATTGTATATGTTTGTGAGTGATTTTTTATTAGTAACTTTAAATATAAAAAGGCCAAATCATTCATATGTATTCTTTAATTTTATTGGTAGCTTAAATTAAAAAATTATGTAATTAAAAGTTTGATAACGAAGGGCCTTAGACTCAGTTTACAATTGTCTTAGTAATTATTCCCAGACTCTTCCTTTTGACTTGCATGGAAATAACAAGCTCAAACATGTAGTTGCCATGTCATGCTCACAGTATTCAAATTACACTATATCTTTTAAAAAATGTTCAAATTAAATCTTAAGGAGATAAAAAATTTAACGAATATTTGGCTCCATTAGTTATTTGTCATGTCATTAATGACGTTACATAAATATATTATTTTTAAATTTTAATTTAAGCTCATGGTGTCACGTATGTGCCACCTAACTTGTTGAGACCTAATTAAAATTATTAATTAATTACATTATATTTTAATTAAATAAATAAAACTAATTTTGTAATTTTTAAACGCTTAATTTTAATATTCATATCCTTAAAATAACAAATCTTCCCTCCCACTTCATTGTCCCCTTTTCATCGCCATCTTCACCAACATTCGTCGATTTTCCTTTAAAATATTATTGTTACAAATATTTGTAGAGTATCTAATTTTAGGAATTTGGGTTTGCAAACACCAAAGAGAAGAGATAATAAAGAGGTAATAAAGAGAAAGAAAACAAAAGAAGCAGTAGAGAAAAAAGAACTTAGAGAGAGAAAATCAATTGTCTGTTATTCATTTTTCTCTCCTCCAGCATCAACGATTATATTAACGATGATAATAACCATTGGTGGTTGCCAATCGTTACACAACATGCCTTTATTTTACATGACATCATTTTTAGTATTAACATATTATTCAATACTACATCGTTTACAACCAACCATTCCTACTTCACTCTTCAGCTCACACACTCATATCATTTCCCCTTTCCTCGAGAACCTTATCCACAAGGTTTACATCTAGAAAACATTGTTGCATATCATACAAAAATTCCCAAGAGACATTGTTATCCTTCAAAGACGACCACTGCACTAAGATCTGTACTACAGGTTGATTATTATGATTAATTGATCTATGATTAATAACAACAATCAGTAAACTAAGAGCTTAATACAAATTTGGTGGTAATACTGTCAAAGTTATTATAGAGTAAGAGACTTGTCGTTTCAGCTACAAAACATGAAAAGTATGTTGAATCGTATTTTCTGCAAGTAAATCTAGTTGATATGTCATAGATCCCATCTTTTGAATGATTATCAACGGACCATAAAATAAAGCCACCAACTTTTGCAATTGATGCCCTTTAACACTATATTGATGATAAGGTTGTAGCTTTAGATAAACATAATGTCCCACCATAAATGTTTACTTCGTTTAATGGCGATCATTAATTTATGTCTTGTGATTTTGTGCTCATTGTAATTAAAAATGCAGTACATTGATCATAGATTCCTTATCTATCAAAACCTGATCCACTACTAAAATGGACGAGTCTCTAGCTAAATATGGGGTATACAATAAAGGTGGAAAACCATAAATAGGATGAAATAAAGTAATATTAATAATTGAATGAAAGGTAGTGTTATGCCACCATTTTGCCAACAATAACCATCCACTCCAATTTGTTGGACAATCATAAGACATAAATTGAAGGTATGTTTTGAGGGTATGGTTGAGAACTTATGTTTGTCCATCCAATTGAGGATGGTAATCAGTGGAAAATTGGAGCTTAACATGTTGAAGACAAAATAGCATCTCTATCACTCGTGAAAATGGCATCCTTGTCACTAGTAATTGTTTGTGGCATACCATACAGCTTAAAAATATGATCCATAAAGAGTTTAGCAATCTTTGCCACAATATAAGGATGACATAAAGGAAAAAAAAGGAGCATATTTTTTTATTCTATCAACAACTAAAAAAATCATCAAGTATCCTTCTGACAATGGTATACCTTCCATAAAATCCACACTAATGTCAGTGCACAAATGTTGAGGGATAGGTAATGGTTGAAGCAATCTAGGTAAATTAGTGGTTTCATTTTTATTTCTTTGACAAATTTCATATTTACATACAAACTCCCTAAAATCTCTTCGTAACCTTCTCCAAAAAAATATACACTCAATTTTTTATACGTTCCTAACCCGAATGTCCTCCTTGAGTAGATGTATGTGATAGATCAATTAGCTTGAGACAAAGAGGTATTGAATTGCCAACCACTAAATGCCTTTTCCATCATAAAATACCATTAGCCCAAGTATACATCGTCCCTTTATATTCACCTTATTGAATTTGCTAAATCAATTTATGAAGAAATGTATCTTGCTGCTAGCTTTCTTTAATGTTCGAGAGCAACCCTGTGCTTACTTGTGAAAGGGTTAAAGTGATGGGCGCAGTACTACTCACCCTGGATAATGAGTCTACCACAGAATTGTTAACTCTCTTTTATACTTAATAGAAAAATCAAAACCTAACAACTTTGACAATCAATTATGTTGGAAAAAGGTTGTGATTTTTGATCCATCAAGTATTTAAACTGTGATGATACATTTGAATCATGAAATGTCTCCTAATTAAGTAATGTGATCATTGTTTCATGGCCATAACAAACGCTAAAAATTCCTTTTCATACACCAAGAGATTTTAATATTTTTTGGACAATGTTTTACTAACAAAAGGTATAGGATGATTATCTTGCATGAGTACCGCACCTATACCCTCCCTATTAGCATAAGCTTTGGCTACAAATTCCTTCACAAAATTAGGAAGAACCAATATATAAGTTGTTTTCAATGCTTGTTTTAAAGCTGCAAATGCAATCGTTGCCTCATTTGTCCAGTGAAATGAATCCTTCTTTAGCAAGTTAGTAACAGTTTTACTCATCAGCCCATAAATTCTAATGAATCTTCGGTAATAACCATATAAACCAAAAAATCCTCTGAGTTGTTTAATATTTTCTGGTTGCGGCTTAGCTACTACTGCTTGAACTTTCTTTGGATCCGTCAAAACACCATAACCACTGATGATATGTCCCAAATATTCTACTTGGGAAACCTCAAAAGAACATTTAGAGAGTTTCACATACAATTGCTGATTTTGTAGAGAGTTTAACATAAAATTGCTACTCTTGTAAAGTCTCCAATACCAGTTATAAATGCTCTAAATTCAATTTAAAAGAGATACTATATATCAAAATATCATAAAAACATAATTACAAACCTTCACAAATATTTCTTAAAGATTTGATTCATTAAGCTTTGGAAAGTATTGGGTCATTTGTTAGCCCAAAAGGTATTACGAGGAATTCATAATGTCCTTGATGGGCAAAAAGTTGCTTTGTAAACATTTTCTTCATACACCTGTATTTGATGGTATCTACTCTGAGATCCAACTTGGAGAAAAATTGTGCGCCATTCAACTGATCAAATAATTCTTCCACCAAAGGAATAGGAAATTTGACTTTTATGATGTATTGATTTAGTGCTCTCTAATCGACACAAAATCACTAAAATAAATCCTCCTTCTTAATTAAAATCACTAGAGCTTGAGAAGGGGTTGATACTTTGTCTAATGATTCCTTGTTTCAATATATCAGCTACTAATTCTTCCAAATTGCATTTCTACACTCCAGAGTATAGATAAGGCTAAAGACTTACAGCTTCTACTCCCTCCTTTAACGGTATTCGATGATCATAAAATCTAGATGGAGGTAATCCTCTTGGTTTTTCAAAGACATCACTAAACTGTTTTAATAATTTCTGTAGTTGCTTATGGAATTCATCAAGTTGATCCGTTACCTTTGCTTCCATCAGTGAATATCTCATTTCCATCTATTGGTCATCTTCTCCCTTAATATAATCTATACACTACCATAAAACAACAAATAACATCTTTATCACTCCACACCCTTGCTAATTTCTTATTAGGAAACTTCACCAAGCTTCTATGTCCATCGTTCACTAATTCCATCTCTTTACCTTTCCAACATAATTTTATGGTTCCATTTTGATAATTAAACACAATGTTGTTCAACGTAGACAAGCATTGAACCTCTAACATCATATTAGTACGTCCTATCTTAATCACCAAAGCATTCAAGCAGAATTCTCTACCTCCCATCTGTCGCCTTAAGTTTCTACACACCTGGATGCAACTCAAGTTCGTTCCTCCTCCTACTATAATAGACAACTCCTTCACCACTTCTAACTCCGTTCTCATTCAAAATATTAATTTTTTATCTACAAACTTTTGTGTACTTACCTCATCCACCAATATATGAATTATGTTTCCATCTATCATACCTTACACCTTAATCTATTGATAATTAGCTATAATCACCCTATACATGGTTTATAAGAATATACTTGGTAACTCTTCTTCTTCAACGTCACTAGCTTCCCCATTCTCCACCTCATCTTCTACCACATACATCTGCAACACTGTCTTCTTGCACTTGTGATTAGGGATGTAGTTTTCTTCACACCAGAAGTACAACCCTTTAGCTCAGTGTTCATCTAATTCCTTACTCAAAGTAGTCTTTCTCTATTTTAACTCCTTGTCTCCTTTATAATTCCCATAAACAAGAGTAGGTAACAGGTCATATGAGGAATTTACCTAATTCAATGAGTTTCTAGCATAATTTGATCCTCTCTGTTAGAACCTTCCCTTCATTCCACAATGTACCACCACCATTTCATACTTTCTTGGCAAATATATGCCTATTAAAAGGTCCTCAGGTTCCATAACTTTAGTGGTATTTAATTTCTACCTTCAACTCTTTCAGAAACACACTAACCAAATAAGGTTTTAGCATCGCTAGCTTTGGTGATAACATATAAAACTTATTGCAATATTTATTCACAGATCCTATCTGCCTCAATTCTTTTAATTCCCCCACCGAGTCTTCAAAAGCTACTTCTCCAAACCTTTGTTTCAATGCCAATATATAATCTCCCCAACTAAGAGGATCTTGTGTTAATCTATTCCTTACATACAACTCATGACAAGCCAATGCTTCACCCTCTAAATACATTGTAGTCAAACCCACCGTCAACTGTACTAGTGTTCGATCCAACATAAAAAATTGTTCATACTTAAATACCTAAGCTAAAAAATTTTCTCCCTTAAAAACTGACAATTCAATCTTGCTACACCACATAGGAATGGTGTAATGTCCCCTATAGTAACTGTCCATTTCTAGTTTTTGGAACCCTCCAGTCAGCATTTCTGTGTAGACCATTGTCAAAATGATATTTTTGATATAGCTGAGTAATCCACTCTTTCAACTCTTAAATACTTCATTCATGCCTTAACTCTAATTATTGCATCCAATTTCATAGGCCTTCCTCCATTCACCTCCATTTTTGATCTTTGGTTCCTTTTTCCATTTCGTAGCATCTACTGTAGTCTAGAATCTTACTCTAATACCAATTTATGTTACAAATATTTGTAGAGTATCTAATTTTAGGAATTTAGGGTTTGCAAACACCAAAGAGGAGAGATAACAAAGAGATAAAGAAGAGAAAGAAAACTAAAGAAGTAGTAACGAAAGAAGAACTTAGAGAGAGAAAATCAATTGTTTATTATTCGTTTTTCTCTCCACCAGCACCGACGATTATATTAACAACTATAATAATCACTAGTCATTGCCAATTGTTACGCAACACGTTTATTATACATGACATCATTTTTAGTATTAACATATTATTCAATACTACATTGTTTACAATCAATCATTCCCACTTCACTCTTCAACTTACACACTCCTATCAATCGCCAATATCTCTATTCACATTGTCTTCTTTTTTGCACACCATCTTCTTTCTTACTCTTTGTTGTCACCATCTTCTTTCTTTCTTTTCACCGCTAGTCGTTCTCTACATAGTTGCTCATAATGAAATTAATAGTGAAACATATCCAACCTTACAATTGCTTTAAAATTTAAAGGAAATTGCAATTAAGACCTATTTCTTGTTCTATCCTCTGTAAAGTTGCTTATGGGGATGTTAACAGCCATTCGTGCTTTATATGTCAGTTGGTTTGAGCACATAGTTCTATCATACAATGCAACTGCTAATCATCATTTAATCTGGATAGCAAGGGAATCTTGAAGGGTTATTAATGTAAGGTCCTAATTATCATTTGCTAAACAAGTAGTTGATTTATTTATGAGTTTATGTGTCCTTGAATTTATTTATAGCTCTAGATTGGATTTTAATAACTATTTTTTAGTCTTCATTTTTTGTCTTTCGATAAATGTACAAAGACCTTTTCTAATTTCTTGAGCTAAGGATGCGTCATCCAAATTGTGTTAAGGGCCATTTTTAAGAAGAAATTTGAGTTATTAAATATGTTGATTTTATTGCATCACCTAATTTTAGTCTTACAGAAAGGTTAAATACTCGTTTCAAAGTCAACCCTATTATATTTGAGGTGTTTGTGTTCTAATTATCCATTATTAAAAGTGAAAAAGTTAAATTTTGATAATATTATACATAAATGTATATTTAGATGTACTTAAATATTAACTAGCCATTCTATATGTACTATAAATTTTCCCAAAGACATTTAAACAATTAAGTTTAGGCTAAAATCCTAAATTAGGGCTTAACCTTTTTTAGTTCGATCATTTTGGGACTAAAACTTGAAAGTTGTTCAAAGAAGGGCTAAAATTTCACGAGTCTGCTCAATTTAAGACTTTTGTGGACAGAATTTAGAACGTGTTTACATGCGCCGTTACATGCAACAACGTGACATCATTACCTTTTTTTAAAATGCCATATATAAAAGAGTAAAAGGTTTTAAGTTTCAAGTTTTAACCTTAAAATTTTGTAAATTTCCTAAATACTGTAAAATTTATAAAGTAAAAAACAGATTCCTAAAAGTTACAGAAAATCCTAAAATCTCATCGTCACTCCCTTCTCTGACACATCTTCACCATCGGCCATTCCTGTAACACCCCATTACCCTAGGGTACGCACCGGGATGCCCGTAGGTCATTCCGATACATATCCTAAGATAAGGGAGTGCTACGTGCGATCACTACAGAACTCCACATGGCATCATATACATTTAAATAATAAAAGCTGTAACTGTAAATCACAAGATTTTTA
>JANZXP010000196.1:35304832-35315387 GCA_027576715.1 Erythroxylum flavicans
TTCTAGATAACCACTTCTTTAGTTGAGTTCTGTAACTAACTCTGACTAAATAACTGTCTGACATGCTAGTGTATCTTCGTGATATCATCTATGTCTTCTTTGCTTTTATTTTGCCTTCACATTTGCGTCTGCGTCTGCGTCTGTATAGTCTTTGCGTTTGCGTCTGTATTTTCTTTGCATCTGCGCACTTAACACACTTGTCAAAGACGTACTTTTGTTTCTAACATTATTATTATTTGATTGTCATCAAAATTAGTCCTCTTGACTTAACAATGATATATGTAGAGTACCATCTACATGCCTATTCAAATGGTTATGTTTTTCATTATAAGGACTGGATAGAGCCATTGCTGATTTATGTCTAGATGTTGAGCACAGGTTTTTTGCTAGACATGTTTATGCCAATTAACATGGAAGAGGATATAAAAGGGAAGAGATGAAGGAGCAATTTTGGAAAATTGAAAAACCCTTCATAGCAAGAGAATATGAAGAAAATTTGGATAAGCTTAGAGTCAAGAACTAAAGGGCAGCAGAAGATATTGAGAGTTATGCACTAGTTCAGAAATGGTGTCAGGCTTTCTAGAGGGAAGATTCCACTATTGAGTTGGTTGACAATAACTTATGTGAGGCCTTTAATAAGACTGTGTTTGATGTAAGGAAAATGTTAGTTTTAAGGTTATTTGAGCATCTTAAAAGAGAATTGATGAAAAGAATTGTGAGAAAAAGGAAAGAGGCTACCAAGTGGACGGGTAATTTAGGGCTAAGAATATAGGAAGCAATTGAGAAGAGTGTCATGATTGCTTAACATTGTTCAGTGCATCATAATGGAGAAGGAGGGTATAAGATTGATCATGGATAGAAGATATATGTGGTAAGGCTTCATAATAAAATAGGCTCATGTAGGTGATATACCATCTCTGGCATTCATTGTGCACATGCCATATCTGCTATTAGAGACAGTAGGGTTAATATTAAAGAGTACACTTCTAGTTAGTTATGGAAGACTGAATATGAGAAAGAATATGGGAAGGCAATTCAACCGCTCCTGGTATGAAGGACTGACCTATTAGCAATGAAGAAACTATTAGGCCACTAAAATTCAAACAAGGGCTTGGTAGGCCCAAAATAGCTAGGAAAAAAGGCATTAATAAGCCTCAAAAGAATATAAAAGTAAACAAAAAGCAAATTGTTGACCACGTGTTTGGGAGGGGTATGATCATTACATGTAACCACTTCCATACAGAAGGACACAACAAAAGAGGTTATCCTTAGAAGGGTCAAAAGGTAATTTCTAAGCTATTTTGTCTTTTATGGTATGGCTAAGATTCTTTTCTTTTCCATAGTAGTGGTAATCTTCTAGGTTTTTTTATTCTGTTATCACTATTATGAATGGCAGGTTCCAATCCAGTTTCAAATTTCGAACATAGACCAGTCAACTAATTTCCATATGAAGCAACACACAATGAACTCACCGTTAACCCCCGAAAACATATCCACAGTTGAAACCAACATTGACAACCATATAAGTGCCTTTAAATCTACATCTAACAGGGGAAAGAAAGGTAAAAGAAGAGCAAAAGCATCTACTTCTGCCTCTACCTCTGTATCTGTTGGTGCCACAACTGCTTCAGGTACTGTGAACACCTCAAGTGCTGCTCATGTAAGTGGGAGTGCAAAAGGAACAGCCTTAGTTGTTCTCTAACACCTGGAGGTGCTTCACAAACAACAACAAATATCTGTACATCTTCAAAGGCATTGCCAATAACCAAACCAAAGGGAGAAGAGGGTATGGTTATGGTGTTGCAGATGATGGAAGCAGAATAAGGATGTTGGCAACTGGCAGATGTAGTCCAAATTCTTAAGCAAAAATTAAAGGAAAAAGGCCTATCACATACTCTTCTCTTCAACAAGAAGCAAATAGGAAGATAAAGAAATGGATGGAAAGGATGGGGGTATACACAAATGAAACCACAAGGTTGCAGATACTAAATGTAAATGTAAAATTTTTGCATTCTTCCTTAACATAAATTCATATTGCTTAACAAACATTTTCATTTTATCTATAGCCTGGAAGGAGAAGACAAAAACTACTAAACCAAATTAGCAATTGAGAAGGAAGTTATTACTACGCATGTGAATCCAAGCCAACAAAGTCAAACTACATCTTCTAAAGGAAAGCAAAAAATGTAAACTGTGCAAAGGTTGTGATATTTATGAACTAAACAACAATAAATTGTAAGGATGTTGCTAGGATTAATTTTATTAAGCAATGACTTCTAATTTCAATTTCAATTTCATTTCTTGTATGTTTTTTCCTTTTAGTTGAACATCATGAATGGGTTGCCTAAAGTGATGGAAGGGTGATGAAAGCTTGGATAGAATTGTCAAAATTGTCTACAATATTTTGTATTTTTCAGGGAATGCTTAAAGTTTATGGATGGAAATATAATGCACATAGCAATATTTTGTATTTTTCAGGGAAAGCTTAAAGTCTATGTAAGGATGGTTTCCTTTACTTTCCAATCAGTGTGTATTGCATTTCTTTTAGGTTTTATCATTTTCTTTGACTGCTGATTTCTGGTAGAACATGTGTTAAAGTCTATTTACATTTCTTTGTCTCCTCATAAATAATTTGATGACTTATAAAACAACTTAACAACTGTGAACATCATTGGATTGGAGGTAAAATACGGATAACTTATAAAACAACTTATTAGCTGTAAATATCAAACATCTTGTGCCTAGTACATCAAACATGTTTAGACTAGTATATAAAGCATCAAACCTGTTTATGCAAGAACATTAAATTAGTAGTAATACAGGAGATGTTAAAACATCTAACACTTTGCACTTTCCAACACCAAGTTAGGTGAAGAACATTTACACATTGTTCTAGTATATCAAACCATTTCTAGGTAAGGCTTTAAGGTACAACTATTGCCTTTTTTGCCTTAATTATTTAGAATAACAAACATAAGCAACAATACTAAACACAAGCTTAAACAAGCAAACCATTTCCAACACTTTGCTGATTGTGTTTCATAACTAGTCCTCGTTCCAACTAACGCATTCTTCAACTTTAACTTTTCTACAATCCTTTCAACTTACAAAACATCTATGCATTATCTCTTAATTCTGTCACTTTTGCCTTCAATAAATTATTTTGACGATATAGCATCTTCTCTCTATTTTTCAGCTCCAAAATAATTTGTCTTGCTCTTGGAAAAAATCTTTGATCATGCCATTCATGAAATCCACAAACATTTTCACTCTACCATCAAAGAAAAAGCAACGTTTAGTTAATGAAATATATGAACATTTAGCTAAAACAACTTTAAAATGTACCAAAATTATCGGAAAGAGTTGACAACTATAAAACCTTCTTCCTAGATTTTCATTCGTCCATGAAGTCCATCTAGGTCTTTTCAAGTTACAGTAACAATATTTACCCTCTCCGTCATAGTCCCACTCAACTGGGTAAGTTAAAGAAATTAGCTTATATGACCTCATATCAAGCTTAGAACACATCCCTCCATAGCCAAAGTTGAAATTTTAAAAAATTCCAACCCAATATAAAATCACAAACAAATTGAATCCGCTAATCAACTTCACTACCTTAAAAACTACTACTTGAGCTCATTCTCAAGTATTACAGGACAATGTTGTAATGTTGATTGTGCACCCACTGATAGCTAAATGATGTCTACAGAACTGAATTTGTTTGCTCCTATTAATCTGCATCTCTTCCATGAATGTCATACTTTATCTTGAACGCACCGTATAGACAATATCAAAACATGGATAACTACCAACAAAGCTAAACCAAGTGACACAAATCATATCCTACGTATAATGTCAGCTACATGGGGAAGATAAAACTTGATTATATCTTATATCCAAATGTATAATAGAGATTTTCATGAAGGACCATTACCATCAACACGTTATTCAACCCAATAATCAAACTCATTTAAAGAAGATAAAATAATTTACGTAAATGTAACATTTTTAGGGCAAAGGAATAAAGTGGATATTAAAACATCATAAATTTATATACAAAAATTAGAAGGAAGCATGACTCTCATTACCTACTTCGGTCTTTAATCACAGCACATGTATGTTTCAAATCTCCAAAATCCTTACCGCCCATTCACCTCTAACGCCAAAAGAGAGATCTCACAGTCACACAACCAAGAAGGCACAAACGATGGTGCATCCAGGGATTAGAGTGAAAGCATAACCGAGGGAAGGGTGAAACATCTCTTCATCAACAATTTTAGGGTTACTTAAGACAAACATCTGTTCAAGAAAAAAAGGGAAGCATTTTTTGATATTTAAGTCAGAATTTCAAGAATTCATTAAATTTTTCTTAAATTCCACCTAGCGTCATCGATACTAAATTAGGTCTATCAGCGTGTCATGTGAACACTAAATGACCTGCATGTAACGGTGCGTGTAAACATGCCTTAATTTCTGTCCAAAAAAGTACTTAATTGAGTAGACTTGTGAAATTATAGCCCTTAAATGGGATGGTTTGAAGTTAATGTTCCAAATTGATCGAACTTAAAAAGATTAAGCCCCAATTTGGGCTTTTAGCCTGTTTTTATTAAAGATAATCTCCTTTAAAAACTTCATATAAAATGGCATCTAATCTAATGCTTAGAAGAAGGGTATACTAATGCGTAGGTTTTTTAAGAGATCTAAAAATTTATCAAAATTATCCTCAATCTTCTTCTTTTTAAGTCTTTGAGGGTATGAGATTGCTAACATATATGGCTTCATAAAAGCCGTGTGTTTTTACCATGACTGGCATCAGTTAAGGTTGGAATTAACGCTAGTTCCTTCTATCCTCATTTATCTTGTCCTTCTCATCAATTTTTCCTAACTTTTATACTTTTTTATCTCTATAAACATAAATATCAAGTGCTATGTCACTCTTTAATGTGATGGCACATAAGTGGTTTTTAAGGTTCACCTTAGTATTACTCGAAAGTCACTCACCACCTTAATTAGTTAGCTTATTTATATCTCTAGGTTATAAATGTAGGCAACAATATATTGTACTAGTTTTTCAAGTCAATAAATTTTATCCCACTCTGCTCCTATTATAGACATAAACTATTTAAATGTCTCCTCTAAACCATTTCTCTCTGGTGTTCAATGTTGAAACTAAGGTTTATTTTAGAAACCAGGTGTTCTTATAGTCATAGGTCTAATCTCACCAGCTCTTTACCCCTTCCTTGAAAAATTTGATGATTCCTCCACCCAGGTTATAAGCGCTAGAAAAGGGTTCAACATTCATATATATATAAGGCTTGCTCAACATTAGTGTATACGAGATGAATGCCCATATTTCCCCATTAGTAGCACACCTCTCTATTGGCTATAATTTGATTTAATAACATCTTCACCTAGTTCAAGAAACTAGTTATGTGTATTACAAGTCTGAAGATGTTTTTACCTCATAAAAAAATGTCTTTGACTTTTCCCTTACTATGACTGACAAATTCTTTAACAAAGTCTTTATAAACTCCTTAACCTTCTTGACAATGTTTATGTATATTGTCCTTTAAGTTACAGTGTAACTAGAGTTCAACATGTTAATGTAAGGCCTTCATATAAAAATTACATCACCAGCTGCGAGGAATATTGGTCATGTGGGCGTTGAATAAATAGAACTCTGTATCTCTCATAAATTTTGTAGAGTGCTTCCTTTTCCTTTTGTGAAATAATTTATAATTACACCTTTAGCTCGATGGTCTTGTATGGAAGGAAGAATTAGTATAAATGCATCATAAAACTAGTCTCACTCCTTAAAAAAGTCTACCTTGATTGAGATCAACTATGTCCTTGTTCGATGTCTCATGTAATATATGAAGGACCTCATTTGAAGCTCTTTTTTGTAATATTGTTTAGTGAAAGTGTTTGCATCACCAAGCAAAATTCCTATATGAATATGATTATGTCTTCACCAAGTGATCCATCAAAGATTAAGAGCAAATACAGATGTACATGCTTCATCTTATAATTCCTCACGCTTTAACTCAATGTTTTATATGAGATATTTGCATTAATAATAGGTAATTAGATGTCCCTTTAATCCTTTATGGCTACTAATCTATTTTAAAAACTTGATTATCTTGATTTCTAGCTATCTCTACTCTACTTCTCACCCATTTTTGTCTATAGGTTCATTCAATTTCATAATTAAATTGAAGTAGGGTACGTAAGTTATTACTCTTGGATCTTATATCTCACATCAACTACCTGAAACAAACAAAAGAAATTAAGAGTCAAAGAAAAATAAAATAAAACTAGAATAAAAATAAGAGTAATATTAAAAAAGATAGCAAAGCTAAGTTCCTTAGTATCGGCACTAAAAAATTGGCCAAAAAATATGTAAACACGTAAAGTAAATTGTAATAAGTGTATTAAACTGTACTCTAAACTATTGAGTCCCACAGGGAAATATGACACTATAAATGTCATTCTTAGTTAGACAAAAAACTAAATAAAACAATATTTAATATAAAATAATTAAACTAAATGGAATAAAAAATAATGCAAAACAAAAGAAAATCAATGAATTAAATATCACGACTTAACAGTTCGCTTATAAAGAATTCTAGTTTTCATATAATATTGATTATCGAGGTTGAAATAGTAATTAACCTAAAGTATCTATGCCTTTTTTGTGGACTATATGTAAATCTAATTAGGCAACTATTGCCTCTCGATACACAATTCAACTTAATCAAATTCATTAGGCATAGTTAATCTACTTGGTTATTAAGAAAGACTTGGATATTGTCGTTTCTAAAGCTAAACTATTTATTCTCCTAATACATGTATTATGTTTCGCCTACTAGTTCTTCAAATAATCCCTAAGTTTAAATCTACTATAACTAAACATAAACTCAATAATTAAGAACAAAGAAAATAAATTCAACTAATTAAATAATCAAATCATGTATTGATAATTGAAAGAATCCTTAAAAGCTACATATCTTATCTTAACTAAGGTTTTTTGGCCACTAAACATAATAAAAGCAAAACATAAACACTTTAATTTCAATATAAAAGAAAGAGTAGAAGGAAAGAAATGATAGAATTTATCACTGGCTCATTCAATCTTGTTATAAATCTCCTCTAATGCTAAGAAAGACTCAAAAGTGTGAAAACAAAGCTAGGTGATGGTCAAAATGTTGCTAAAAGTCCCCTAAGTAAAACCTAATATAACTGTTTATAGTTATGTTTACAAAAATAGAGTTTTAGACTATTTAAAATTAGGAAATAATATCTCCTTATAAGTTAAGCATGAGAACTAGCAGTGAACTAGCATCAACATCGATTCTGATTTTGTTATGGAACTTTTGTTCTCTATAAGTCAATATGTAACTAGCACTTGAAACCAAGTTGTAACCGACATCGATTTTATTTTTTACTTTTTAATTAAAATTAAGCTGACTATAATGTCAGTCTAAGCTTAACTTTAGTGTTGGTGTTATTTTGTTTCTTAACTTTTTATATCTTTGTGAAAGATAAACACCTATCTTTATGCATGTTTGATGCTTATTATTCCTTGTTCTACCAACTTTTTCATTTTTTATCATTTTTTAGTTAGAATTGACTTCTAATGTCCTCTACAAAGTTGTTTTCAATCTTCTTATCTTTCAAATGACTCTAAAATATACTTTATTGGACAACGGTGAAGAAAATAGTACTCAATTCTATATTTCCTCTCCAAAATCATCACCTACTAGACAAAGATTTAGACATAAGAAAATATTATAAAATCCTTATTAAACATGTTATAGAAGTATCAAACAACAAGTAATTCAATCTCAAAAACATTTGAAACATAAACCTATTAAGGTGCTCAGGAGAGTGTTAGGGTGAAACACTTCATGAGATTTTACAAAGTTTAGTGCATTCAAAGTGGTGTTAGCCATATTAGAGAAACGTGTTAACCAACTAGAAAGTATATGGTTGCAACTTAAGAGGGTGCATTTTTATTGTCTAGGAAATCTTGTCAGTCTAGAGAATATATCCAATCTAGGTTTATTAAATCATGAAATGAAAAGTGCTACTATGAAAAGCATTCATTTAAACATAACTATTTGATTGCATTTTCTTTTGATAAATAATCATCATTTTTTTTCCTTGGATGTTGTCTAAGTAAGTTAGCTTAATTTTATTTTTCATTTTATGATCCAAAAATCCATAAAAAAATCTTATGTTTATTAATATCCTTATATTAGTTACTAATGTTAGGCTTTCTATTCTCATTGTCTCTTTGTGGGATTTGACCCCTGTTTACCATTATATTGATTACCAACAATTTGTCACTTTCTTAGTTAATGGGTGATAAATTTATAATAGGAAAAACTTAGGTAACATTATCATATAAAAGTACATATCAATATAACATTCCATTAGGATTATTGAAAAATCACCTAACCTTTGATGTGAAAGCAAATACCTTATCATGAATGCCCTAACCAATAGGTGAGGACACTATTTCAAATGACTACTAACACCACTCTTTAACTTCAACCTTTTCACTTATATTAAAGATATTAGCCCCGGGTCTTAGTTCTTATTTTGTGACAACAAGGCACCAAAATTGGGGGATTTTTTAAAATAAATAAATAAATATATATATATATAACTAACATCAAGATAAAAAGAATTAAATTTTTGGTGAGAGTAAAAACAAATACACAAACAAATAAAAATAAATAAAATGAAAATGTCACTGACACGGCCATGAGAGCTGAAATTCGGGGTCGTGCTTGTACATAATCGCGAGCTTCCAACTGAAATGGCCTTTGTACGATCATGCTTGTGCACGATCATGCAATCCAATGAACAGTGCAGCTTTTACACACCCACTTCTAATCTTCGTAACTTTCAATCCTGAAGTCTAAAAATTATAAACTTTATGCTGTTAGAAAGTTAAGAGAAAGAGCTACAACTTTCATGAGGATAATTTTATCTAATTCTGCCTAGATCAATACAGTTTATTCATTGAAAGCTCAAAACACATTTTTATCCTCTCTTTCTCTCTACTGTCAATATATACTTCTATGCAATTTATAAAAGACCCGAAACCAACAACACAATCTATACATACAAAACTACTAGCTTAACCATTTGCTTAAGAAAAACTATCCAAAAGCTATCGAACATCTCACACTTATATTCCTAACTGAGGTTAACAACTTAACAAAGAAGAGGATTTGAACATAAACAGAAGAGAAATTCTTCAACTCTTAACTTCATTCATTTCTCAAACAAACAAAGTGTGTACATTGCTTCAGTTACATATAAAAAGCCACATCAATAGCATAATACAAAAATACAATCATGAACGCTCGTGCTTAACATGCTTATAAGCTACCAAAAATGATCCAAACTAACTTAGTTACAAATGAAATATTTCTTGGAGATTTGCCAAAGTTTTTGCAAGGTTCACTATTGATCTACCGTTTCTTACACCTAAGAAGTGGAAAGACGATAGGGTGAGCTGCGAAGCTCAGTGGCTAATACGCTTATAGCCATTGTCGACGAGCCACAAACAATCAAGCACATATATATACATATATAGCACCTTAATTTAGAAATTTTTAACATATCCACAATTCCAGCTCACATAACGCATAATAAAAAAGTATGTTATCACATAAATCATATCATGTATTTTTCACCCATTAAAACAAAGCATTCAATCATATATCATGCTCAGCAAATCACAATGAAATGCACAAAAATATGGCTTAAGAGAATCCCATAAAACAGAATGACAAAACTGAAGTTTACACTATGAATGAAATGAGTCCATTTTTCGGAGCTCATATGCCACAAGCGGTCAGCCGGGAGAAGGCTTTAGGTCAACGTGCACATGATGAATGAAATAGTATCTCTCTTGCACACACAAACAAATTTTCGATGCTTACAGATTTCATAACATAATCACATTTTCATGCTTCTTAAATTTTATGTTTTTCGTTAACATCAAAACAGCAGATTTCTTACAAAGCAAACATGATATTAAATTTACATAACATTTTTCCCACCTTCACAATGAGTCACGACAAGCATTTATACACACAAAATCAAATAATACAACCCATCATCAGAAAAACTATAAACATATTACCCACCTATTTACTTATAAATCCAAGTTCAATTTTATTCTTCCTCTTGCTCTTAATTTTGAAGTTCTTGATTCCCTTCAAACAAACATATTTCCATTCAAACATTATATATGAATAAAACTTCCATAAAGCTCTATTATCCAAAAATGAGCTTAGACTTAATCTACCCTTGATTTAACTAAGCTAAACTTACTAATATCTAGTAGAAAATCTATGAAAATTAAAATAGATTTTTTCTCTCCTTTCTCCATTCATTTTCAGCACATATACTTATTCTCACTAGTTTCTTCTTCTACCAACATAAGAAGAAAAGATAAGGAGTTACCTAAAACTCAGTTGAGCCTTGTTCTTCCACTTCTTATTTCCTTTATCTTTCCTTCCTTCTTCTTCTTTTC
>JANZXP010000196.1:35315487-35330022 GCA_027576715.1 Erythroxylum flavicans
TATTATTATTATTATTATTATTATTATTATTATTATTATTATTATTATTATTATTATTATTATTATTATTATTAACAGATTTATCTCGTGCTTTAGCATTTTGTAGTTAGCTAGTTGCTATTAGAGGTTCGATTTTGAATCTTTAAATTTTAGTGTTGTGAGGTTAGGGTAACCTGCGATTCTCACACCCGTTTATTGCGACACCCTTTTGTAACTAAGTATCAATCTAGTTTTTTTTCATTAATTGTTATTAGAATTGTTTAGGGGCTTGTTAGGAGTGTCTTCTTTAGTGTGTTTTGGACATTAGGATAGGGGAGACGACTTTAAGCTTTGATGTGAGTATATGGGTTAGTCCTTCAGTAAGTTTCGAGTTTAGAAGAAATGGTGCTGATAGATTACAAATAGGTTCTTGGAACATCGGGTCCTTTACAAGGAAGTCTCTATAATTAGTGGAGACTTTAGACAAGTATAAGATTCATATAGCGTGCGTGCAAGAGACAGGGTGGACAAGAGCTAAAGCAAAAGAGATAAATGGATTTAAGCTTTGGTATTCAGGATGGTTAAGATGACAGAACGGGTAGGTATCTTGCTTGCCAAGGAACTTATATTGTGGGGGTAAATAAGACTAATAATAAGATCATGTCCATAAAGATTGTGGTAAAGGGAGATGTTATAAACGTGGTATGTGTTTATGCACCTCAGGTAGGGTTGGACGAACAAATTAAACGTCATTTCTAGGAAGAGCTAGATGAGGTGATTTAGTAAATACCCCCCAATGAAGGGGTTATTCTAAGAGGAGATTTTAAGGGTAATGTAGGAGCAACCTCAGATGGTTACTCTATAACATATAGGGGTTTTGGGTATGGTGAAAGAAATGATAATGGGACCACTTTATTGGATCTTGTCTTAGCGTTTGAGTTGGTGATAGCCAATTCTTTTTTCAAGAAAAGCTAAGAGCACTTGGTGATTTTTAAGAACAGAATCATGAAGACTGAGATTGATTACTTCCTAATAAGATGGAGGGACCGATCTAACTGCAAGGATTGCAAGGTGATACCTAGTGCTTGCATGTTAACTCAAAATAAATTGCTAGTTTTGGATCTTTTTACGAAGGATTGGAGACTGAAGAGAAGTCCTCTGAAGTGAACTAGAATCAGATGGTGGAATTTGAAAAGGGATGTGGCAAAACAATTTAAGGAAAGAATAAGTTATAGAGAAGATTAGAGTTTGGTAGGAGATGCTAACCAGATGTGAGAGAGAGTTGCAACTCTTTTAAGGAATACAACTATAGAGATCTTGAGTGTTTCCAAAGGGTGAATGGATAATAAGAGGGATTCTTAGTGGTGGAGTAAGGAAGTTTAAGAAAAAGTTAAGTTCAAGAAGGCTGCTTATAAAGCTATTTTAGGTAGCACCACAGAGGTGGAGAGAGTTATTAATAGAGAAAGATATAAATCAGCAAAGAAAGGGGCGAAGTTGATAATCTTATAAGTTAAAAGTAGAGCTTACGAGAAACTTTATCAATGACTAAATACTAAATATAAAGACAAGGATATTTTTAAGTTGGCGAGAGCTAGGGAACAAAAGGTAAAATATTTTGATCAAGCTCATTATCTGCTTGTAATTGAAAATGACATCAAGAGAAGATAACAGAGGTACTTCTATAACCTTTTTAATGAAGGCGTAGAGGATAATATCTTTTTAGGTGACTTTGCTCATTCGAGAGGTTTCATAATTTTACTTGCTGTTAACAGATTACGAGGGATGAAATCAAGAATACGCTGAGAGAGATGAAGGGTGGTAGGGCAGTACGGCCTGATGAGATACCCATAGAGGTGAGGAAGAGCCTCGGCGAAGAGGGTAATGTGATCCTTAAGTTTGCCAAAATGCCAGACAAGTGGAGATTTAGTATGATAATTCCTTTATACAAGAACAAAGGGGACATCTAAAGCTGTAATAACTAAAAAGATATCAAATTACCTAGTCACATAATGAAGTTATGGGAGAAAGTGATCAAGAAGAGAGTGAGAAAGGTTGCTTCTTGTAATATCCTAGTTCAATTATTGTACTGCGTAATGTGTTGTTCATGCATTTTATAGAGTATGCTCTATTTATGGTATACTAGAGTAATTTAAGCATTTAAAAGTATTATTGAGGTTATAATGGAGATCACAGATATACCAGAGATGATTCTAGACTTAACTGAAAATTTCCTGGAAAATTTTTTTAAAACTCCAAAAAGCTACGGAATGAGTCCGAACGAGCTTTAAAAGCTTTGAAATGTGCTTTAAGGATTTAGGTGACACTTTTGAATGGAATCTGGATGATTTTAGTGCACAATATTTTTGAATGAATAGTGAATTCGGGTGAATAGTATTTTCACTTGAATAGTGATTTTGGGGACAAAAACCAAAAATAAAAAATACTTTGAATAGATATTAGAGTCTAATGATACTGAAATGAATTGAAAATAAGCTTAATCGGATGGATTTCAGGAGTTTTGAAAGTTTAGAGTTAAAATGTCCATTTTGGAGAATAATGGGTATTGAGGATTTTAAACTCATTTGAAATTTTTTTAAAGTATCCAATCAATAAGTATTGACCCTAATTAGATTATTTCATCGTCAATTTGAAAATAAAATGGTTCTGGAATGTTTTTGGAATTTAATTCGGTTAGTTGATGAATTAAATTCAATAAAGAGCAATTTGGTCTTTTTACATGTCATTAAAGGACAACTTAGTCTTTTTACATGTCATTAAGGGTAATTTGGTCTTTTTACAAGAGGTGAGTGGATTAATGAGTCATTAAAAGATGACCAATTGGAGAGTGACAAGTGTAATGCACTAAAGGGTGTAAAAGGGCCAAAGTAAGACAAATTTCTTCATTCTTTCAACATAAGAGAACAAACAAAAGGGAGAAAAGAAGAGAGAAGAGGGGACATTTGGAGAAGGAGGGAGAATAAGAGTGCAACTACCATTTTTCATGGTTTTGGAGCATAAATTGGAGAGATCTTGATGAAGTAAAGATAGTCATCAAATACCCAAGAGGTTGGAAAATAAATTGGCAAGTTTTCTTAGCTTAAATTTCTAGTTTGAGGTTCTTGTGTGGGATAGATTGATGAAAGATCAATGGTAATTTTTGACTTTTCATAGAGTAGACAATAATTTTGGAAGCATTTAAGGGTTGAATATGATAAGAGAAAGAGTTACATTTCGTGAGATTTTGTCTTTGGTTCTCGGTTTACTTGAACCAGTACTATTGTTTTGACCATAAATTAGCCTATAGACCTCCAAATTGGGTTATTCCAATTGGATCTAAAACTTTAGACATAGTACTAAAAATCTCTAGAAAAATCCTAGACCTAATTCGGGATGAATGATATTGAAATTTGAGATTGAAAATGGTAACCTGATACTGCCCCTGTGTTGAAACAGCTTGTGATATTTAGTACATTAGTTGAAATGCATGATTTTTTATGATATAGAAACTAGAGACATAGGGGAACAAATTTCTAAAAGACCTCAAAACCTAAATTAAATGTTTACTGTGTGAAAATTAAGGAATAAGTGGAGTTATGGATTCTGGATATGGGCATAACTGTGACTCATCATGCATGATTGTGATATGGTAAATTAAATTGGGCGAGATTGTGTTTTGAAAAAATTGGTAAGTTAGAATGGGTAAAATATGGTATGGAAGTGACTTTTGAAGTTAGATTTAGAAATGGTAACCAATAGGTTAGCTTACGAAAGTAAGCAGAAATATGATTAGCGTGTGTGTTACACGGTTAGATTCAAAACTCAAATTTGGTTAAACCGAATATATAGTTTTAATGTCTTATTTCCTAATTTGGAATTAAATGCCTAAGTGAAATCCACTTTGTGTAGGTAAAGGAAAGGCACCGAATGCGTAAGTGTGCTTGGCAAAAAGTTCGAAAAATAGTGAGTGTATTTTAATTTTATTATATGACTAAATTCTATGCAAAAGAATTGATAACATGTGAGTGTTCTTTAAATTGATTTTGTGCAAATGATTTCTATTTATGGAGACTAGCAAGTTGTGAGTGATCTTTCAATTGAATTTATGCAAATGGTTTTCAATTAATGATGAAATGAATATTTATGCTGAGTTTTATGCAAATGGTATTTTACAAGTGAATATTGCTATTTATGTGTATGCTTTAATAATATATGAGTTTTAATTTGAAAGTTAAAATTTGTATGATTAGGAGTTACATTGAAATAATTCAATTATGAATCTTCTCATACTTGATTTAGAAAATAAGATGAGTCTTAAATGTAAGAGTTACTTCTGCCTATGGTACACCGCTAGGCTTTATATATGTTATTATACCAGTATATTTATAGAGGTTAACCTATTACGGGTAAGTGATGTAGAACTAGCTAAATAAATAGTGGTTAACTAGTCACAGGTAAGCGATGTAGAACCAGTTTCGAGATTCGTTACAGGTAAGCAATGCAGAACTAGCTCTGTAACTACTGATTTATAGCGGTTAACCTATTGTAAGTAAGCGATGTAGAACCAGCTCCATAATTAGTGGTTAAACTGTCGTGGGTAAGCGATGCAAAACTAGCTTCGTGACCTTAGGCCTAGTGTACCATATGGTAAAGAAACTAGTGATGGACTATGTTGAGTAAGAAAAGTCTTGTAATATTAATGCCGCCATTATTTATTTTTAAAAGTGATTTTAGAGGTACCATATAGTACCAATTTTATTGGTTGACTTGCTTTTAGTATAAAAGTTTTCAGAAAACTTACTGCCACCACTGTTTATTGTTTAAGGAAAGAAAGGAAAAAGGAAAATTGAAGCTTATATATTATGAGTTTAATGTCGCAAAACATTTTGAAATAATATTTCAGAAAAATTGAAATTGTGGTTTACAAAATGTTATGTTATTACTAGATTTGATGATGCACGAATAAATTGTTATGACAAATGCTTTACCATGAACTTTATGATTTTATGGAATATTGCAGTTATATTATTATGAAAAATTTAATTTTCTTGTAAACTGATTATACTCACTAAGCTTGTTTAGCACGCCCTTATTTTTTTAAACAAACCACCTCAGGTATGCGTACAGGTGCTGCAGTAATTAAGACTCTATTGCAGGATTAGTTGTATCATCGGGTGCTGTTGTGCTTATGTCATTTTGATATTTACATTTGTGTAAAGAATGGATGTTTATAAAGACTTTTAAATGAAATGCTTGACTATGTTTTGGCTTTTTAAAGTTTATTGTAGTGATTGTCGAGAATTATTTGTTTAAGGTTGCTTGTGAGTGGACTTGAAGTCTAAAATTTATAATTGAGAAATTGGTGTGAATATAAAAGTGTTTTGAAATTTTATAGAGCTTTTGAAAATGTTGGGAACGTCAAAATGCAATCGTTATGCTGTCAAAATTTTCAATAAAATGATAGAAAAAATTTCCCACTATTTTCGTGCTTTTAATTATTAAAGTATAAAAGGTTTTAAATAGTTGAATGGCTTGACTTTATGAGAACCCTTCGGTCGAGTCAAATATCGATTGAAGGGTTATCGTGGTATCACCGAGAGGGCTCTACTCAAATTTCGGAAGGAAAACTCTAGGACTGGTCCTTTCACTTCTATCTTAGAAAGCCAATTTGACTTCATGCCATGAAGGTCCCAATAAAAGCTTTGCATCTCTTTAGAAGGTTAATGGAATACTACAGGAAAAGTCAACGTAACCTAGACATTTTTATTGATTTAGAGAAAGTGTATGATAATGTACCAAGGAAAATCATGTGGAGGTACTTAGAAGTCAAGGAGGTCCTATGACTTACATACAACTTCTTAGGGACATGTATAATGGTGTAAAAACTAGAGGAAGGATGATAGGAGGAGAGATAGACAATATTCTAAAAATCAGACTATACATCAAACCAGTAAAAGAAAAGATTTAAGATTTAATGGTTCAACAAGTATAAAATTGGTATATAATAAACAAGAAGTAAAATAATAATAATAAAATATTTTATTTATCTTATATTCTTGACACAAAAGAACCAAAGTATATAAAGAAGAAATAGAAAAGAGCTTTAAAAAATTGAAAACATTAAAATTAATTAAAACGAAATCTTTTCCAATATTGAATTTCTATTTAAAAAAAGTCAAAAGTTTAAGCACATGTAAAGAAGTACACTCATAAATTATTTTAAAAAAAATTATTTATCTATGATAAATTGCTAACCAATAACTTTTTAAGTGACCTTCTTTAAACATACTTTTTAAAAGTTTAAACATCACTCTTTACATTAGTGTTAAATTATCTTAAACAAAATATCTTTTATTTACTAAATTACTAAGCAATACTTTTTTTAGCTTCCTTCTTTAAATATACTTCATTAAACTTTATCACTCCTTAAAACACTATTAAATCATCCTAAATATATCTATACTAAATTACTAATTAATAACATTTTTAGTCCCCTTCTTTCAATGTACTTTTTTTAAGTTTAAATTTTATTCCTTAAAATATTCTAAAATTTTTTAAAATTTATTTTTAAAAATAAATTTTGATCAATAAATAGTAATTTTCTTAATTTCTCAAAATAATTAAAAATTATAGCTTCTTCTTTCTTTAAAATTTCACTATTTTAAATATGATGTAAAATATAGCATAATAAATTTTAATTAGTTAGAACAAGTAAAACTCATTCTCTATTCCTAATAACCAACATCTAATATTAAAACTAGCCCCACTTCTCTGTCTGTGAGACTGTGACACACTCAAAGACAAAAGCAATATAAAAAAGATAAAGAAATGTCCCATCCCATAAATATACCTTGTTGCCTTTCACAACTCTCTCAAAGTCTCAAGCTATGAATTCCCCTTTAAAGTATTCAAGAAAAATAGCAACAGGCAGATGAATTTGGATCTTTCGTGTTTCCTTTGTTCTCTATACAAAAGGTGACTCTTCTTCTAGATTTCTCTTCTCTTTTTGGTGTTTCATTTGGTCTTTGTCCTTATACTCTCTAGGTTTTGCAATTTTTCTTTGTATGTAGTAAAGGTTACTTGTTATATCCATCTGCGATTCTGCATGTTAGGAATGATTTTAACTTGCTCTAGTGATTGAACTATAGTGGGTATGTAATTTACTTATGATTATTCTTAGATACTACTAAGTTGTTTTAGTGCTTTATTTCCCTGTTTGGTTTCATGATTCTTTAATTCTTCTTTAATGTTTGTTTATTGGACTGGTACAGGGATCACTGGTTCTCCATCTACTTCTTGAAACAGATTAAGAAGTGACCAATTAGAAGAATCTGGCTCAAGCTTCAGGAGGAAGACTACTTGTACCTATTAGTGACCCATCGTGAAGAAAAAGAATAGTGCATATTTACGGTTCTTCTCGATTTAGAGAAAATAGGCCAGTTTATTATTTAACCGTTCAGTTTTCATTCATAACGGCTAAAATAAAAAATTGAACCAAAAATCTGGCTAGTTCGAGCTTAATATGGTCGAACTAGCCAGTCTGGTCTGGTTTTAAATTCATTGGATACAGAGCATTTTCTATAAATAAAGGCTACACTAAGGTTCCTCTTTAAGTCCCTTTTTGTTTGCAGTAGTAATTAACGAGCTTACGAAGAACATCTAAAGGTATGTGCCTTGGTGCATGTTATTTACTTATGACATTGTTTTTGTGGATGAGACAAAATAGGGGTCAATGCTAAGCTTGAACTTTGGAAGGATACGTTAGAGTCAAAGGGTTTTAGATTGATTAGGATTAAGGCTGAGTGCGTGGAATGTAACTTTTTGAGACATAGGGTGGATTCAGATGTAGTGGTAAAGATTAGATCAGAAGTTATACCACAAAAGAAGTGTTTGCAATATTTATGATCTATCATCTTGAGCAACGGAGAAATTAATGAAGACATAGTCCATCGATCAAATTAGGGTAGCTTAAATGGAGAAGTGCTTCAGGAGTTTTGTGTGATAAGAAGATACTGCTCAAACTTAAAGGTAAATTCTATCATTTAGCGATTAGTCCAGCTATGCTCTATAGGGTGGAGTGTTGACCCATTAAACAAGTTCATAGTCATCAGTTAATGCTGATGGAGGTACGGATGCTTTGTTGGATATGCAACCTTACTAAAAGGGATAAGGTCAGGAATATTGGTGAGGGACAAATTGAAGGTTGCTAATATTATAGGCAAATTAAGAGCATCTATCAGCTATCTCTATCATTCTAAGCCATCAATATGTTTTTTATTTAGCCTCTTTTAAGCCTCCTATGAACCTCTTACAAACCACTCTGGACCTCCTATTTCTCTTCGTTTCTTGCATTTTTAACTCAAAAATTAGGGTTTCGTGAGTTGATGTAGTCACCTATATGGCCATATGCATGATCATTTCCTTGAATCTCACTTCAATTGTTTAAAAATTATTAAGAAACATGATCCTATAAAGATACACGATCATGGTCATGACCATATCCATCTCTTATGTTCATATCCCTTAATGATAATTTTTTTCTTTCAAATTTTTACCTCGATTCCATTCTATTTATGCTCCTTTTAATCCATGAAGGCAATTAAGACCTAAAAAATAGGAATGAATAAAGTACTAAAAACCATATAAAAAACTCTCAAGTAAATAAACAAAGTGCACTAAACATAGGATTAGAAATGTAGTCTATTTGGCATTTATCAATTCTTTAATCTAGTTAATAAGTTCTTGAAGTATCTTATTGCCAAACTTCTCTTTATCTCAAAATATTTTATGTTACTTTTCTACCTAAGAAGCATAAATGGTACTTCCAAATATTATTTTGTATATCAAGATATCTCCCTTATGAAAATTTTATTATTGCTTATCCATTCTATAATGTTAATCCATTCATCCCTGATGACAATAAGTTTGTAGAGCTTCTGAACCATAGACTATTTACTACAGGTAAAATTGCATTAGAGAAATATATGGTTTAGTGTTCTAAATTGTTGTTTGAATAACTTGAAGCATTATAGATTAATGTTTCCTTGTATTCTATCTATGTTTAACAATCTCTTCCTAACTACTAGCCATAGAATAAAGGAGACCTTAGGAGTTCTTATTTAAACCAATTCACTCTTTGTGCTTAGTTTTTGAAACTCTCTTTGCAGGACTTGCTAGAAAATATGCCAAGTGGTGTTTTAGATAGATTAAAGTCCCTTATTTTTTCATTCAGACTAAATTTAGGGATATTAGCTATGAAAATAGATGAAGCATTAATTTTGTAATGCAACTAACTACCTTCTATCACTTCCTTGACCTTTGCATTCTCAGGTAAGTAGTTCCATAAGTTAGACATCTTAGTGATTTATGATGCATGTCAAATGCACCAAAAAATGAAACCTAACTCTTCTCACTAAGATTTATAGTAGTGGTGAGTAGGGATCATATCTCCAGGGAATGTACGTGTAACTTTTGTAAAGAAAAGAATTGATGTTGAGGAAATAAAGGGGGGTTTTAGTTTGAATTAATAAAAAAATTAAGTCAATAAAAATAAATCAAATCAAACAGTTGAAGATTGATAAAATTAATGAATTTGTTTAGAATCTGGTTCTTGGTTCAATCTCAGCCTACACACAAATAAACATACTTCATTGTTTTGTTGTTTTCATATGTCTCTTAGAAACTATTAATGGTAGGTTAACAATAAGCTCTGTTAGCCCCAGCTTTTCCTAGATCTTGTTTAATCAAAATAAGCTCTTTAACTAAACCTAGCTATTAAACAACCTAGAAAACTCTCTAAATATAGTAGCACATTCGTAATATGAGCTAGGAAAAAAGACTAATCTAGGAAACGACCACACAAACTTTGGTCATTTAACCTATATTATGTTATCCCTAATGATTCAACACCATTAGTTTACCATAAATGAATTGAAAACATAACAATTATGTATTGTATTAAAGATTCTAACAAAAGGTTTATATAAAAACAATTAAATGAAAGCATTCAGATCATTTTTATATAAATACCTAAATCAATGGGCAATGAATAACATAAACAATCTCTATAGAGAGAAGATTAACAATATACAATGACAAGATGTTTAGATGTGATCTTCAACTTCGATTTCCCCTAAGAACCGAAAGGAAGAAGACTAGCCCTCTATAGATCTACTAGAAGTGACTGTTCTGCCTCCTTAACTTTTAACCGTCCTTTCACAAAACAACATAATTAAAAGTCATGAACCAAAACACCTCCTCAATTTCCATATTTCTAAAGAATACATAGTTATACAAGAGGAATAACTTTCATAACCATGGAAAGAACTAAACATTAAATGCCTTTACTTATGATTAATCCACAATCATTCCTTTTAGAAACTGAGCAATCTAGGGGGTATTACTTTGACAAAATGTGTTTAAGAATAAGATGGATATGTACACTCAAACACCATTCACGCTCAAGATACTCTACGACTTTACATATCATTTCATTTCTCCACCACTAAGATTCACATGCATAATCATCAATCAAAGGACTTTTTAAGGTTGTAATATAGGCAAAGGTTAAGGTGAGATGTATTTAGATAGTGCAGTATAAAATCCATCGAAGCTAGTGAAGCAAGAAAAACACTTAATATAATATCAAGTGCAAAAATTAATATTCACTTAAAATTAGGTACCCATCAACTATGATGAATGCAAAAAATATGTTTCACAACTTATATTCAAACTTTTACACCCTAAACCACATTAAGCTTAAGGCATTAGAAGGAATCACTCATATAATTGACGATAAACAATGCATTATAACTATAAGGAGTGAACCTTCAAAACAACATCTCCCTCATATGCATTATAATCAAATAACCATTTCCATAAACTTTAAGAGGAAAGACTGATCATGAATAACTTTGTAAAACAAATGAATTTCCTCCTTGACAATTTTGTTGAGAATTTTTTTTATTTTTTTCTCTTTTATTTTTTTTCTTTTGACAAAAATTGAAAGAAGCTACGTCAATAATCGAATTCATTGATAAGATATAAAATGACATTCCATAAATTATAACCAACCTACATATATGCACACCCCACTAGTTTTAAGGCTTGGGTATGACATTTGGTTAGGTTAAAAGCTTGTAATATGGTTAGCAGAAAAAGAAAAGGTAAATAAAGCTCAAGGGGCTTATCAAAAGGAATAATCATATCGATAAGTAGGCTATTTGGCTAATGTAGCTTGTAAAATAAAAAATGTCTATATCATTTTCATATTAATGCACGTGATAAAGATATGGTATTAAATAGAAAATCAAATCAAAGTTAGGATGTACATGTCATGAAGGTCACACATGAATACAAGAAAATGAGACTGACATGGATGTGTTAGCCTATAAAGGCTCAAAATCTCACTGGCTGGCGTCTACCCACTAGTCACTACTCTTATAAAGATAATGTCCATCGATCAATCACAAGAGTAAAAGTACATGTCCAAGTTGCCATGAATTTTCTAATTAACTTTACTCTTGAAGTATGACTACATAGTCCTAAAAGCAATAAAAAAAGAGAAAATGTTTGTTTGTCTTTTTAAATTTTAAAATCACCTAAGAAAAAAACACAGAAGCAACAAACAAGCTTAAAAAAGTGCAAGAAAACTAAGATCCCCACCCCCATATTTAAAACAAACATTGTCCCTAATGTAATGATAAGTGCTTAATTAATTATGAAATCATTCCATAACACTTAGCAATTATTGACATGAAATTGCTTAAGATACTTACTTTAACTTATATGTGATTTTAGGTACAATTCGGAAGCAAAGAAGTTAAAGTGAGTCGAAGCACTATATTTTGGCCATTTTATAAAGATTAATTTTTACTTGTCTTTATGAAGTAAGAAGAAGAAAATTAAAAGTCAAGAAGAAAATTAAAAAACAAAAAAAAGCAAAAAATAGTGAATGAAGATGGATAACTAGAAAAAGAGACAAAAACAGTAGTACAAGATGAAGAAAACACAGTGCAGGAGGACAAGCAGAGATGAGATGTAGTGTAGTAGCTGGAGGTTAGAGCAAAACATAGTCTGCATTTTATGAAGACGACATCTACGTTTCAGGCAGACGCCCTATGTAATGTAGACAATTGCGTTAAACGTAGACAAGAGCTACGTTTCACAGACAAAGACTGGAGGGTTTTTAAGTTATGTGAATTGTAATGTGGACAAATGTTTTTATTTTTTACATCAAAGCTATAATAGCGTGAAATAGGAAAAGAGAAGAAAGCTGCTAGAATAGGAAAGCTTGCGTGAGAGAACAGTAAGGGTGGAGAGCAGTAGCTAATAAAGAGAGGAGGCGTAGCAAAGAAGGGGGTTTCAGCTGGGACATTGAATGGGGGTGAAGCTTTTTCTTGGGATAGACCCATGGTGGGCTAGCTTTCCCGACACTAGTTCGGAGCTGACATCGATGCCAACGAACCAAGTTAAGAATTTCTTTCATATTTTTGTTGTTTCTTTCTCACTTATTGAATTGATTGTGTTATCCTAGGCATATGGATTTGGGTTGTGTATGGATAATAGTATTTTTGTTATTGTGCGATTATTTATGTATGAACCCATTAGGTATTGTGAAAAGATGATTTTAATGCATTCATTGAATCATTTAATTACAAAACCATTGCTCGAATTTCGATATAATCTATACTTGATATGTTGAAATTCATATGTAACGACTAATGATTCGTAATCATTAGGGGTAACATGACCTAGGTTAAATGACCCATAGCATGTGGATGTTGCCTTGATTAATTGGTTTTCCTAATTCGTAATGTTACTGACTAATTAAATATAGAGATTGTATCCTAGGTTATTGGGTGGTTAGGTTTAATTAATGATCGTATCTTGATTAAACAAAACCTAAGGGAAAACTCAGGTTAAGTATTAACCAACGATTAATAGTTGCTAGGAGAGGTTAGAAAACAACAAATTAATAAAATATGCTTAATTAGGGTGTAGGTCGAGATTGACCCAAAGAACCAAGTCCCTATCGAATTCTCCACTTTTATCAATTTTGTGCATGTTTTCTTTAATTTGTTTTCATTAGGTTAGTTTTATTTTATTTTATTATTTCAAAATCCAAAACCCCCTTTTTCTTAAACACCAATTAATTTCATTTCAACAACTTTACACATACTCTCTATGGAATTGACCTAGACTTACCACTGCTATAGTAGTAGTCTAACTATTTTATTTTGACTAGCGTTACGACACGTTATCAATTTTGGTGTCGTTGCCGGGGAGTGCAGTGTTTTAGTTTTTATTTGTGATTTAATTGATGTTTTATATACATTTGTTCGTAATTGATTTCTTTTTAGTTATTTCAAGATCTTTTAATTTCTTTCGTGTTTATGATTAAAAAAATTGATATGGATGGAAGTAATTTCTTTTATAACTCTTATTCTCAATTCTATAATAAAGTTTGGATTGATCAACCTAACTTTTGCTATGGATTGGATAATCATCAAAATTAGTTCCATGATAGTTTACAGAATGCACAACAATTGTCATGTAGAGCAGAAGCTTCCTATCATAACTCTGGTTTATCTCTAGAAGAGTTGATTAATATTGTAAACGCTAATACTTTAAAATTGCAGCAGAATACTCTACAATTTCAACAAGATAGAGGGCAATTTCCATAAAGTACATGGTCTAGCGCCTAAGATTCAGAGAGCTAACATGAATCAGGTACATCTCTAGAAGAATTGTTTAATATTATGGCCACTAACAATCTTCAAATTTGATAGGATATGCATCAGTTCCAACAAAATATGTAACAACTATTTCAGCAAGGTGTACAACAAATCTAACAGGATGCTCTACAATTCCAGCAAGATGCATTACCTCGATGGGGAGATATTAATCATCTAGAATCGCAAAGCAAAGAGGAGCAGTTGTATAAACCCCAATAAACGTTTGTGCCGAAACTTTACAAAGTGATAAGGAGTTTGAGTATTTTGAGATCAATCCTTAACAAATTGCTTGTGTCAAAAAAGTTGAGGAGGAGCTTGAGGCAAAAAAAGCTATATCATTTAGCTGGGAGGTGAGTACTGAGTTCATGATTATTTTTTAAACTAATACTGAGTTCATGATTATTTTTAGACTAACTCTTCCCCTTCCCCTTTACCTAACAGATTGGAGGAATTAAATAAGGAAGAAAAAGGCGAAAAGACATTTAAGATCTTTCCAGAGTGCATGGACTTAATCAAGATTGAAAGTTAGAGGATAGGGAAGATGCTAAATATGATGGATCATTAACTGAGACTCTATCCTGAAGAACCTCACGTGGAGGAGGTGCATGTGACACCTGAACATCACAATTTTGTCACGTGAGAAGGAAACATGAAGTCGAGCCAGTGACCCTAAACAAAGGCTCTTCTTAGGAGGCAACCCAAGGGAAGTAAATTTCTTTTCTTTACATTTTTGCATTTCTTTTTACATGCATGTGTGTTCTTTATTGGTTTGTTTCTTGCTTGTTTTAAGTTTTCAATCAAAATGAGAGAAAGAATAAAACAA
>JANZXP010000196.1:35347510-35374254 GCA_027576715.1 Erythroxylum flavicans
TATTATTATTATTATTATTACTACTACTACTACTACTACTACTACTACTACTACTACTACTACTACTACTACTATTACTACTTATTTCATGTTTTTATTCATTTTATTATTTATTATTTATATTTATTTATTTATTATTTTTCTCTTTTCTTGTGGGCCATTCAAAAACTACTAGTTAACGGTAAGGCTATATACTACTAGACCTCCCCAGACCTCGCACTTCAGCAATATATTGTCTCTGATGGACCGTCCCTCAATGAAAGCACCTTGAATAGGAGCAATATGTTCAAGCAAGACTTTTTTCAATCTTTTAGCTAAAAGCTTGACAATGACCTTGTAAATGGTATTGTAACATGAAATAGTAGGTAAGCTGAAAGGGAGCCAGGGGTTAACTTCTTTGGTACAAAGCATACAAAGATGTGATTAATTTCATTCTACATCTTACTTGAGCGCAAAGTTTCTAAAATAGCTTGCGTAAAAAGTTGTCCAGTGATAGTCCAAGTCTACTACGAAAGGAATGAGTCGTAAATCCATCAAAGCCAGGGGATTTTGATTGGTGCATTGAGAAAAGAATTTCTTTTATCTCTGTGTCTGAGAAAGGGGTGATTAGGTAGTCTTTCATATGCTGGCTAATAGGTCTCCAAAAAAACAGCTCAAATCTGGTAAATGATTCATCTAATGTGGAGTCCCCATCAATTGAAGAAAGTACTCACGAGTGATAGAAGGGGTTGTTGATCAGAGTATTGGATGCCATTCTCATCAATGAGTTGAACAATGTGATTACTATTATGTCGTGTAAGTAAGGAAGCATGAAAAAAATTAGTGTTCTGATGCCCTTCCTTCAACTAAGTCACTCTTTCCTTTTTTTGAAGTATGGACTGACGCAAAGAGAGAGCTTATTGATATTTCTTAAGTCGCAGTGTTTCTAAAAACCTGAGTTCAGAATCATGAGGAGATAGATAACATTCATCTTGAGGTAGATGGAGCCTTGTTTTACACTCCTAGAGCTGGCGAATAGATTGAGAAGAGAAGTTTTTAATGAAGGCTTTTACCCTTCGTAATTTTTGGATAAGTTGGAAGGACTTATAGCCTTCATCCTGTATTTGCCAACATCTCATGATTAGATCCAAAAGACCTTCTTGCTTAGGGAGGCCATTAAAAAATCTGAAGGGTGTTTCTCTGAATTCTGGGTGGGACAAGTTATGAATCATGATGTTTGAATGATCAGAGAGGAGATTATCACCAAAATGTGCATATGATTGAGGGAAAACATATAACCAACTATGATTAACCAAGGCCCTGTCTAGCTTCCATCTAATTAAATAAGAGCCATGTTGTTTGTTGGTCCAAGTAAGAAGTTTACCGTTAAAACATAAGTCAGTCAGCTGAACTCGTTAGAGAAACCTGTAACTAGTTGTAGGCCTCGCCCACCCTCAGTTTCTATAGTGGCCTTGATGCAGTTGAAATCACCAACCACTAACCAAGGGCCTGCGATGATACTTTCCAGTTGTTGCAGAGAATTCCATAACAAAGCTCGTTCAAATTGAAAGTTGGAAGCATATATGATAGAAAGAGCAAATTTGGAATTTGTGTTATTGAGTGGACACGATAGATGCAGATGTTGAGAACTTTCTTCAAGCACCTGGCAGAAACACGTTTCATGTTATTTTAGCAAAGAATTCAACTATTATAGTGAGAAGATAAGTTGGTAATCAGGGACCAGTTAACTCCCAAAAGCTTAGAGATGTGAGAAAGGCTTGAAGCTCTGATTTTGGTTTCTAATAAACTGACTATAGAAGGCTTTTTAATGATATCTTTAACCATAGCTTATTTATGAGTGTCATCAAGCCCTCGTACATTTGAGATAAGCATTGTCATGGAGGGGTATCCCCTTTAGGATTTGTGTTATTCTTCTACAAGCTGATCTTCTTTTAGAACTAGTATTAGGATCTGAAGTTTGGAGAGTGGAGCTGCCTTGATCAATTTATCTAACAAGTTGGTCCTTTAGCATCAAAGAATCTTCCTTAGCTGGAGATGCAAAGTTAGGATTCACACTATGCTTAGAAATTTCCAATGAAGAGGGAGATTGGTTCGACATTTATGAATTGTTAGCAGATTGTAAATTGAGTGTCACCTGAGTGTCTGAAGAACTATCAGACTGATTTGAAGTATTAAGTGCATTAGTGTCACGTTCAATTGTACATCTAGGTTGAGATTTAGAAATGTAGTCATCTTGATTATCATAGCTTACAAACTACTCCTTTTGTTGGAAGATATGGGAATCCTCAGCCAGAATAACAGCAATGAGATTCATATTTGTCTCAGAATGCTCCAGTGAATTAGCAGATTGGTTCATCTGTTCAGGGGAGTTAGATGTAGGATGCATGATAGAATCATGAATTGCCATCACTCTAAGATCTTGTTGATTTGGCAAAGTTAGCGAGCTGGCGTCCACAGAGGGATCAACATTATGATATGTAAGAAATTCATCATGCCATCCAGTCTTGAACGTTTTTCCAGTAGGCCTCTATTGTTTATTGATAATATTAGGCCGTCAAGGGTATGAGGTAGGAATCTCAATCCATTTGAGTTCACCAAATTCATCCAACTTGAACATAGGTAGTTTATTTGGTAATACATATTGTCTATCCACTTCAATGCAGATCTTTGCATAACAGATTCACTCTATATAAGCAGATTGTGTGTCTATGCATATCAATTTACCGATAGGGCTAACCAGGTAACTCAGGCCATCAATGGTCCAAAATTCAAGAGGTATATTATGACGCTGAACCCAAATTGGGAAGACATTAATGCTGCCCTTATCACACTCCATACCTGGTTTCCATTTCTGCAAGAACATAGTTCGATTCTTGTGTTTAGTTTTTGTTTCTATGCCATTTGGAATAGGTAATTCTTGTCTTATAATCTCGAATAGAGAAGAGAGTAAGAGATGCAACATAAAGAAGAGAGCTAGATAGAGGAAGAGACACAACATACACACACACATAGAGAGAGAGAGAGAGATATCGTCAATGTTTTAAAAATCGGATCGAAAGTTAAACTAGTAAGGCAAGATGTTTAAGGTTTAAAAGGTTTGACCAGTATTAAACTATTATAAAACTGGTTAAAGATTGAATAAAATTAAAAATTTTAGAATATGATTGAAGAAGATTGTCTTTACACATCGAAGAATTTAAAGTTTAATCTAAAAAGGAACATTTTAAATGAAAAAGTAATTGATTTATTTTAATTTATAAAAATTGATTAATTTACGAAATTGACTAATTAACTAATAAACTGTTAATGGTTATTAAAGTAAATCAAATTAGAAAATTAAAAATTGAACCAAAGAGTCAATCAATTAAAGATATTTATAGTTAAATCAGTTGAACTAGTTGGGTTTTTTATTTATTGATTATTATAACTGAGTGTCATACAATCAGATATATTGCTAACATTTTTGCTCGGGCTATTTATTTTTGACCAGCTTAGTGCCTTGCTCACCAGAGGCATTCCCTATTAAACATAAGAGAGAAGAAAGCGAGACTGAGAGAAAGACGAAAAAGAGAAAAGTGAGCAAGAGGGCGTCATGTTAGCCCTCAAATCCTCTGTCCCCCTTTCCCTGTCCCTACCCTATCTCATTGTATCTCAACCATCTATTTATATGGAAGGGGGATAGAGGATCACGTATCGTCATGTTAGGGCAAGAGTCACATAAATTTAGGGATTTAAAGATATAAGCCGTTTGGAAATTTTCGAATTGGATTCATTGACGAATTATATTCAATTACATTTGTAGGATTGAATTAAAATTCGATTTATACTGTTTGGAATAAATCTATAAATATTAGAATTGAATTCAACTATATTATTTGGAACACAATAAAAATAAATTCAACTACTTCGTATGATTTTTTAATCCTTAACTAAAAATAGTATGTAACCAATGTGTGCATGTTTTTGTAGTAATTTGTATATTTATGATGTGTATATTTAGAAAAAGAACTTTTAATGTTTTGAAAAGAATTGACTCTTCATTTCATACATCGAATCGCACCATTTGAGATGTAAATTGAATTCATAAAGAAAATAATATTCAATTACGTAGTTGAATTCAAGTCATCTTTTTTTTAGCATTCCAAATGCGTGAATTGAATTCAATTTCATAAAAATTAATGAATTGAATCCAATTCATTGGATTCCACAAGGTCTTAGGAATTTTAAAATCTTAAATTTTCAAATTAATTAAGAATTAATAATTTACTATAAAAAATCTTCACATAAGTACAATTAATGGAACGCTCACAATCCATTCAATTAATGGTTATTTTAAACATTAATTTTCATATTACTAAACTTTAGGATCTAATTTAAATTTCAATGCAAATATTAATAATAAAACGTTGCCTCAACCTTTAAACTAATTGAAACTTTTCAAGTGATAATATTACATTTTATTATATAAAATTAAAACTTAAAATTTTTAAATAAAAAAGATTAATACCAACAAATCGAGAAAAGTTCCTTAAAATTATAAAAATAATTGAACTTATGAATGACAAAATGTTAACACCATATTAATTGAGGTGAAAAAACAATAAATAACAAAAAGGGTTCCCGCAAAAGTAAGCCTGGTTGCAATAAAACAAAAAGAAAAAATCCATATAAAATCTCAATTTACCAATCCTTACAATATGACGAGTTTGGATATATTTACTTTAATTTTTTACAGAACGCGGCGGAGTACATGTGTCTCTCAGTCTCTCGTTAGGCTCTCAGCCTCTTGTCTCTGGAAATCACCCCTCTACTGCAAAACACTACTCAAATCCATGTCTTAAGCCAAGAAAATACCCTAATTTATTTTGAGCCATATAATTCAAGAGAGAGTCCTTTAAGGTTTCGGGATTTGGTGGTGAGACCACTAGAATGGCTTCTGCGTCCCAGGCCCACCGATTTCTGGGACCCGTCTCCGGCGCCGACACTCTCAATCGCATACTCGCTGATCTCTGCACGCGGGGCAACCCCAAGGTACTCTCAAGACACTTCCTTTCGCTTAATTGATTGAATTTGGGGTCCAAAAAAATGAGTTTTTTTTAATATAACTAAACAGGAGGGGGCTGCTTTAGCATTTAGAAGACATGCGGAGGAAGAAGCGCGTGATCTTAGCGGAGAGGCGCTTTCGCGGTTTATGGATCAGTTGTATGAGAGAATTTCTAGTCTTTTGGAGAGTAGTGACGTGGCTGAGAATTTGGGAGCTTTAAGAGCAATTGATGAGTTGATTGATGTGGCACTCGGTGAAAATGCTTCTAAGGTGTCCAAGTCCTCAATTTACATGAGAAACGTGTTTGAAAATAAACGGGATCCTGATGTATTGGCTCTTGCTAGTCGAGTTCTTGGCCACTTGGCTAGGGCTGGTGGTGCGGTGACTGCTGAGGAAGTGGAGTTTCAGGTATACTAAGCTTTTTTGGTTGTTGTTCATGATGATGTTGACATTATTTAATTCTTTGCAGGTAGTGTTATATATGTCTATTTGTTGTTTTAGGTGAGAATGGCTGTAGATTGGCTTCGAAATGATAGAGCAGAGCACCGGCTTTTTGCAGCTGTCTTAATATTGAAAGTAAACTTTTTTTCACCACCTTTTGTTTTAGCTATATTGAATTGGTAATTTTATTAAGTTGCTTCTCTTTACTTTATGTTCTTATTATTGCAGGAAGTGGCAGAAAATGCTTCCACTATATTCAATGTTCATGTTGCTGAATTTGTTGATGCTATCTGGGTTGCACTGAGGCATCCAACCCTGGCAGTAAGGGAGCGGGCTGTGGAGGCTTTGCGTGCTTGCCTTAAAGTTATTGAAAAGCGTGAGACTCGCTGGCGTGTGCAGTGGTCAGTAATATATTCTTGCAAGCTGTAATTGTGGAAATATCTAACATAAAATAATGTTGTAATTGAAAAACCTGTGAATTTACATGCCTACTCTTACATCCATTTTGCATATTTAAACATTTCTTTATGTATCTTATTTGCTCATATTGAATGATAAAGTCTTATACTTGTTTAGTTCATATCCTCTTTTGGATTTGATTTTTGCAGGTATTATCGCATGTTTGAGGCTACACAAGATGGTTTAGGTAAAAATTCTCCTATTCACAGCATTCATGGGTCTTTACTTGCTGTTGGAGAGCTTCTGAGGTTAGTAACAAATCCACTTACAAAATTCTGTTTCCTATCCACCAATGTTGAGATCAACAGAATTTGTTCTTGATGTACATCTCATAAATGATCTGCCTTGAGTAAATTTGATTTTTGATAACTGATTGCATGTTGTTATTTCCAGCTAAAGTCTTTTTTCTTTTCCTTTTTTTCGTCTATGATCAATCATCTTCTTTTATTAGATGGTGTTAAGAGCTGTAAATGCTTTCTGTGTCAGATGACCAACTATTGCTGCCCAATGTGGGGCCAATAGAAGCATAACCTAGGTAAATCCATGATAGAGAATCTGTGAATAGATTTAATTGATTTTATGATGGTAGTTGTTATTAACGTTCTTAAATAAATTCACATAAGGCCCTTAACATGTCTCTTTCCTTATTCTATATGCAATATCCTATTTCTTGCTTATCCTTTGCAATTGAAAGTTGCAAGGGATGAGATTGTGTCGACCATGGAACTGCTTTCTTTTTTGGAAACATGTATCCTTTGCATCCATTGTTTAGTTGCTTGTTAGGGTTTAAAAAGTTTGGTTTAATTGCATTATATGGCAGGAATACTGGTGAGTTCATGATGTCAAGGTACAAAGAAGTTGCTGAAATTGTTCTTAGATACCTAGAGCATCGTGATCGACTTGTTCGCCTTAGCATAACATCATTGCTACCTCGCATTGCTCACTTTCTGCGGGACCGATTTGTTACAAACTACTTGGGGGTTTGTGAACTTCTCTTCCTCTTTAATCACATCAAAAGTGACTACTTTCACAAGCACTTTGGACCACATTTTATAATCTGTACTTTCTCAAGTTTGTTGAATACAATATTCTTGTGTCTTGCAGATATGCATGAATCATATTCTTACAGTTCTGAGTATACCAGCTGAACGTGGCAGTGGGTTCATTGCCCTAGGGGAAATGGCTGGTGCTTTGGATGGAGAACTTGTTAATTATTTGCCGACAATAATGTCTCACTTACAGGATGCGGTATGTAATTGATTTGTGACATTTATTATTCTTCTTGACTGATTCCTATACTTTATCGTGTGGAACAGTATCATTGACTTAAAGTCCTCTTTCCTTCTTAGATTGCACCACGAAGGGGTAGACCCTCACTTGAGGCTTTATCTTGTGTTGGAAATATTTCAAAAGCCATGGGGCTAGCGATGGAACCTTATGTTCGCAATCTTTTAGACATAATGTTCTCTGCTGGTCTCTCCCCCATGCTTGTTGAAGCCCTTGAGCAAATAACTGTTAGGTATACTTTAGCATTCATTTCTAATCTGTAGAAGTACATTTTCTTTTCTTTGTTTTTGGAGACATAATAATCTTTTGTGCCATCTGTCTTTGTTTCAGTATTCCATCACTGCTATCGACTATTCAAGACCGATTGCTTGATTGCATTTCACTTGTTCTTTCGAAGTCTCACTATTCTCATGCAAGGCCAGCTGTTCCACTCGGTCGTAGTGTAGCAGCTAATGCACCTCAGCAAATGTCAGACTTCAGTGGTTCATCTCTAGTTCAACTTGCTTTACAAACTCTGGCTCGTTTTAATTTCAAGGTTTGTTAACATGTATCTCTTGGTTGAGAATGTGTAAAAATCTACTCTCTGCTGATGGTAATTCATGGTCCAGGGTCATGAGCTTCTTGAATTTGCTAGAGAATCTGTGGTTGTATATTTGGATGATGAAGATGGAACCACACGAAAAGATGCTGCCCTTTGTTGTTGTCGATTAGTTGCAAACTCTCTTTTCTGTATAGCATCTACACAATTTGGTTCTAGTCGATCCAATCGAACAGGAGGAAAGCGACGTCGCCTTGTTGAGGAGGTTTGTTTTGTTCTTTCTCCTTTGTTGGTATACCAAGTGCTCAGTCTATATTGTTTCTCTCCACACCAATTTTATCTCGTTCTTTTCATCCTACAGCTTGTGGAGAAGCTTCTCATTGTGGCAGTAGCTGATGCTGATGTCACTGTTCGCCATTCAATTTTTTCCTCCCTGCATGAAAACAGAGGTTTTGATGATTTTCTAGCGCAGGCTGATAGTCTCAGTGCAGTTTTTGCTGCTCTCAATGATGAGGTATGGATGTGAACCTTGTGGGAATTATTTTGGGTTGATTCATGTTGTTTTCCTATTCTATATGCTTTTTAAAGGTACCTAGTGAAAAACACTGTTTCTTGCACATCAGAGGTATTTGTAGTAGGAAAAAACAGAGATCTAATGTGATTTGGGGTTTCATTTGTTAGTATTATCTGTATAAGCAAGCTCTTTGGATCTATATTTTCCTCCATATATTTGCCGTGTTATACCTTTTCCTCAATGTATACTAGTATTTTTTGGAACTGGTTTTTGTTACTTCAAGAATTTATTGTGAAAGCTCTCTAAGTCCCTCCTCCCCTCTCTTTCTCTTGCTGTATTTGAGTATATTCTTTCTTTCCTCTGGATAAATATAATTGTCTTGGCCTGTTTGATATCTCTGACCCCTCAGAAACTTTGTAGATATAGCGACATGTGGTATGTATAAACAGCTTTTTGGATGCTCAGTTTATATTGTATTTTGTTAAATTTCTGCTGAAAAGTGCATTTACTTGATAATGGTGGATATTCTTACAAGATTGACCCTTGCTTGAAAACAGCATCAATAAACTATGGGGTTGTTATGTTATAGGATTTTGAAGTTAGAGAATTTGCGATCTCAGTGACGGGCAGATTATCGGAAAAAAATCCTGCATATGTTCTTCCAGCGTTACGTCGACATTTGATACAGTTGTTGACTTATCTAGACCAAAGGTGATATGAAAAGAGCTTACTTGCTAGGCATCTATGATAAACACTGCGTAATTTTGCTCATGGGTTTTAACATTGTTTCACATTTGTATGTTGATAAAAATTCTTATGCTTATCAACAGAGCAGATAACAAATGCAGGGAAGAAAGTGCGAAATTATTAGGCTGTTTAATACGCAACTGTGAACGGCTTATACTTCCATACATTGCCCCTATACACAAGGTTCTTTTGTCTTTGAGTTGGAAACTGTCTATTGATTTTCATTTATTTTCATGTCAATTAACTGAATGGTACTTTTGCAGGCACTTGTGGCTAGACTACTTGAGGGAACTGGAGTAAATGCGAATAATGGGATTATTAGTGGAGTCCTTTTAACTGTTGGGGATCTTGCTAGAGTGGTGGGTGAACCCCATTTCATGAATTTTACGTTCTGCATTCTAATGTGTCATTTCATGGTTGTTTGCATAGTTTATGTACACATGTCTTTTGGAGTAATATTAGCTGAGAAGGATACCTTATTTGGTTAGCAGCTGAGTGTCTTAACTTCTTTTGATTCTAGTTCATTAACATGATCTTTTATAGAAAAAATTACTAATTTTCTTTTCATTTGCAATGCTTTTAATGTGAATATACTTCTTTGTGTGTTTTTGGGAAGATAAAGGAATTGTTTTAAATAAACCCTCACGGGGGCTTACAAGGCAAAACATTAGGTCCACAGAATATGAAACAAAGAAAGCAAGAAGAATTGGAGGCAATCTTCGTAACAAAGAAAAAAAACTAAAAATTTTTTTTTCCAATTGATTAGCCTGTTTTCCAGGGGCTGCCTTCAATATAATTCTGTTGAGAGAACAACAATTGTTAAATTCTATTGGCTAGCAACTTGTAGTAAATTATTTTCAACGATACTTGTTTGAGACTGTTGAAGTAGACTGTGCTTTGTGATATTCTTTTATCTCCGTGTCCATGATCTTATGCTTTTGCCGGGCATCTTTGTTTCTTCCTCTTTCTTTCACTCTCATACTTGTGTGGTGTGTTGGATACATTGTTATGGTTATTTTACAATTTTCCATTTGCTTGTGTGCCACTTATTCTATATACATGCGACCTAAATGGGCTAGTGTTTTGTCAAGTTGTTTCTTATAGCTCTTTTCCTTAATTTTCTTCTGTGCACTTCATTGATGGTACTTGATCTATGTTTATTTTCCATCAACTCTGTCAAATATCTTAGCCCGATGGCTCATAACTAAATCATTTTGTTCCCCTTTTTCTGGTGTTTGTTTAGGGTGGTTTTGCCATGAGGCAATATCTTTCGGAATTGATGCCTTTGATTCTTGAAGCACTGTTGGATGGAGCGGCAGCTACAAAACGTGAAGTAGCTGTTTCAACACTTGGTCAAGTTGTTCAGAGCACTGGGTAGGTGAAATGCGCTTATTCTACTTTGAGATCAACATGATTCTTCTATATGTAGTGGCACTGGCCATTGAGTGGTGTTGGATTATTTGGAATTTCTTAAAAATTGTTTACTAGTAAGTATTTGTTTATGTAAATAGGGCAAACTTGGCCCAATATTGGTCCCACGCCAGGCCAAGTTTGAGCCAAACCTTTAATATGGTGGTGCATTACAAAATTGGGAATGCCAATCAAATTTCAAAAATGGTTCCAAGCATTTCTAAGAAATGCTGTTGAGAACTACTATTGAGTGTCAAGGTGGTAGTTGATGAACATGCCTGAGATAGTATAAAATCCCCAGTGGTACATGTTTTCAGTTTCTTTATTGTTTGATCTCAAGGTTATAAGGTTGCCTTAAGTTGCCATTTCGTTTGTACGAAGGTGCCTTGATGCATATACAAATGAACTGAGGACTTGGAGAATTCTGTTTAGATTTGTTCAAACCATTATTTAAAACGAGGAAGTACTCTTGTATTGTTAGCATATTTGATTGGTATGGACTTCAAACCATTTGCTCCACTTCTAATGTTAGACAGCTTCATCAATTGACAAAGTTGCAGTAGAAACTAGTTTTAATGTTGTCAGCTAAATAATAAAATGATGTCTTCTTCTTTTAGGTTTTAGTGAATGTTTACTTGTATCTAGATAATCTTTATGCAATATGATGGCAAGTCTGTGATATTTGAAGCAATTGTTTCCTTTTTTCTATTGATAGGTATGTGATAACTCCTTATATTGAGTATCCACAATTACTTGGCTTACTCCTAAAATTGTTGAATGGTGAGTTGGTGTGGTCTACCAGACGTGAAGTACTAAAGGTAACCTTAGGTCTACTCAAATACCTAGTGTGTCATGTGGTTGTTTTTGATGCACTACGTATCCATTGGCTTCATCAGGTTCTAGGAATTATGGGAGCCCTGGATCCTCATGTGCACAAGAGAAACCAGCAAACACTGCCTGGGCCACATGGAGAGGTGCCCCGTGCAGCAAGTGATTCTGGTCAGCACATTCCATTGATGGATGAATTACCTATTGACCTTTGGCCATCTTTTACTACTTCTGAAGATTATCATTCAATGGTACTTCTGGAATGCATTTGTCATTCTACCTATTTCTTTTCTATTGCAGTACATATTTCTTGTCTCAAGTTTGTTTAAAAGCTTTTTTTATTCAATAAACTCAGGTGGCTATTAATTCTCTCATGCGAATTCTTAGGGATCCTTCACTTGCTAGTTACCATCAAAGGGTGGTAGGATCTCTTATGTTCATATTCAAGGTATATTTAATGTTAGTTTGTTATTTCCTTGTTACTTTTCCCAATTTTTTAGCATTTATTTGCTCTTATTGTTGGATGTCTGATGCCGCTCATTGGTAAATGTGTTTTGCAAGATCAGTCTATGTGCCTTGGTTGTGTTCCATACTTACCAAAGGTTGGTGCCCATCTTCCAGTTGTATGTTGTATTTCTCAGCCTCCTTGTAACACTTCTTTGGGCATTGGTGGTAACAAAATGAATAAAAGTTAATAATGGACATGCTCAGATGATTTAATTGTTCTACTTTACTGAAATATAGAAAGGAACCTCGTTTTGATAAGATAAATGTTCATCAAGAAGTTGGAGATGGCTATCTGTTGTATAATATCATTATTCATTAATGTGAACATAAGATTCGCAGTAATTTCTTGTATTACACTGCATGATCACTGGATGCTCGTGTACTGGTCATTTGTGTCAGACATAGTTGTTCGTATTTGAAGGAAATATAACTTGTTTTTGCCTCCTATATCTGTAGGTTTTGCCTGATTTATTTCACACTGTTCGCACATGTGATGATTATCTTAAGGATTTTATCACATGGAAACTTGGAACTCTGGTCTCAATTGTGCGCCAGGTAAATAGGAGTTCATAGACAAACATGTCACAGTACTGCAGAATGTTTTTGATTCAATTTGAGTTTTTACTGTGCTTGTGCAGCACATTCGTAAATATCTTCCCGAGTTACTTACTTTAATATCTGAACTGTGGTCCTCCTTAAGTCTGCCAGCTACCAATCGTCCTGCTTGTGGCTTCCCGGTAGGTTGATTCTTCTTCTTGGTTATTCTTTTGTTGGCAACATTTACTTGAATGAGATATATCAATTAGTTTTCTAAATATTATACTCTTTCCTACCCCCTTAATTTTTCTTAGGCTTATTGTAACTGCAATTTTTGTCTCAGGTTCTGCATTTGGTGGAACAGCTTTGCTTGGCTCTTAATGATGAATTTAGAAGATATCTTCCTGCAATTTTGCCATGTTGTATTCAAGTTCTGAGTGAGGCTGAACGATGTAATGACTATACCTATGTACTTGACATACTTCACACGCTTGAAGTGTTTGGTGGTTGGTGCTCTTTCCTTCTATGACATGTGCATTAATATCGATTATGCTGATAATTCGTTGGAAACTTTGTTGTACTAACAAAAACCATTGACATAGCTCTTAAGGATTATAGGATGCTTGTCGTCTTGAAATGTGTTGATAAGGAATTAGCTGAAATGCATATTCTACCTTTCAGTAAGTGGTGAAAGGAAGAAACAGTAGTATTTTCTGTTGACTTTTGGCATGAATGATGATAAATTGTTTAATTAGATCTAGGTGGTGGGAAGTATTCATATTTTCTGCATAAGACAAAAATCTACTGTCTAAGTTTCTACCTTTGAAATGTACTAGTGGTGCTCCATGACCGTAATCACGAAATTGAGTGGAGTCTTAGGTTTTAGTTTTTAGTATAAATTCATATTGCAATAAGAGATTCATAATTTTAGATTTTGCTTTATTTATGGTACATCTTAGATTTTGTCTCTTGCTAAACCTTAAAGAATATGTAACTGCTGTCAAATGACGTAGGAACATTGGATGAACATATGCATTTACTTCTTCCTGCACTTATTCGACTACTGAAAGTAGAGGCTTCAGTTGGGATAAGACGTGCTGTTATCAAAACATTGACAAGATTGATTCCTCGTGTCCAGGTAGGCTCCTCAGCTTTTTAGCTAACAGCACAATGCAATATCTCTCTGAAATTTTTGTGTGTACTTGAAGGAAGATGTGTATAAGAGATTGGAGTTGTTTGATCGGCCTATATAAATTCTCTGCTAACCATGGTTATATCTTCTATGTCAAAAACTCCTTAAGGATGTGATTATATTGATGGATGTAATCACTTTCTTTTGCTTATTTACTCAAATCTATTTTAGTTTGTATATTGACAATGCTTTTGTGTATCTTTGTTTCACCAGGTCACTGGTCATATTTCTGCACTTGTGCATCACTTGAAGATAGTCTTGGATGGGTAGGTCAATTCCAGCCATATGGGTATATAATGAACGCTTTTCTTAGTATGTTTAACTGTTTTCATTTGTGTGTGTATGAATTTTGCTCTTTCATGTTTAGAATCCACTAAATATCTTATTAAAGAATCCACTAAATATCTTATTGTTGATTTACAGTAAAAGTGATGAGCTACGAAAAGATGCTGTTGATACACTTTGTTGTTTGGCTCATGCTCTTGGGGAGGACTTCACCGTTTTTATTCCATCAATTCACAAACTATTGTTGAAGCATCGTTTGCCGGTCTAAGCTTTAACCTTTGATATTTTCATTTCACTGATTGATTATTTAGGTTTCTCTTGTATTGTTTATGTTTTCTCCTTTTGGTAAATGGTTTTATGTAATCTTTTTCTCTGTGTAATTTTGAAACGTGGACATATTCTGCTTTCAGCATAAAGAATTTGAGGATATTGAAGGACGTTTGCGCCGACGTGAACCTCTAATTTTGGGCACCGCTGCACAAAGGTTGAACCGACGGCTTCCAGTGGAGGTTATTAGTGATCCACTAAATGATATGGATAATGACCCATATGAAGATGGAACTGATTCTCAAAGACAGCTTAGAGTTCATCAGGTATCTTTTGTTATGAACATGCTCAGTAATTTATTTTCTTGTTCTTTCTTTTGACCATATGCACTAGATGTTTGGCTAGGCTCTGTTTAAAGATGAAGAAAAAATAACCTAGTGGATTCTTTGACAAACCCTAAGGCTGAAACAACTAAACGAGAAGTTGAAACTCTTAAACAACAAGCTGTAATGCCTGAACAAGAGGCTGAAACACTTGAACCAAAGGTGGAAACCCTTGAACAACAAATCAAAAAGCAAGAACAACAGATTGAAACAACTGGGCAGTAGGATGAAAGAATAGGGACAACAAGCTAAAATAACATAATAGGGAGATGAAATGATTAACCAGCAATTACTTGGGGTCCATAGCTTGTTGGCTCAAAACTTGATGATATCCTTGGTATTGTTAATGAAGATTATGTTGCAGTGGGTGATGAAGGAGAAGTAGATTTGAATAAAGATGCGAAGTTAACATAAAATAGGGAAAAGGAGAAGTTATGAGTGCACTTGTGAAGTCAAAATTTACTAATGATAGACAGTTAATGGGTTTGACTACAAGAAGCAAGAATATGTATGCTCTTGATGCCAATGTGATAGTGAAGCGATGTGGTTTTGTTTTGGAATCATCTGCAAATATAATTGTCAAGACTTATGGACATTGTCCATACTATTAAACTATTTTTCAAAGAGGTATATGTCTCTATGGATTACCTTTAACCGTTGTCTCTGACCTTGATGTGAAGTTTATGAATTATTTTTGGAGAACTCTATGGAAAGCGTTGAACAATAAGCTTCAATTTAAATGTTGAACACTAAGCTTCAATTTTCAAGCTCTTTCAATCCCCAAAGTAATGGACAAATGAAGGTGGTGAATAGAACCTTGGTGGACTTGTTAAGATGTTTGGTTAGAGACAATATGAATAATTGGGACCTAATGGAAGAATTAGCATACAACAATTCTACATATAAGTCAACTTGTAAGAGCTTTTTTAAGATAGTTTTGGGAGTTCTTAGTGGCTCTTTTATCGCAAACAACACTAGTTAGTGTTAAAGCTGAAGGTTTTGTGCAACATTATGAAGGGTGGGAATTGAGTCGAAAACAAAGACAACAAGGGCTGAAATTTAAATGATGTTAGGATTTTTTATTAGATAGGAAGTACTAGTAAGATAAATATGTTATTCTAGTTATAGATATGTTATCCTATTTGTTTAAGACTTTAACTTATAGAACTTTTATTAGAATATGATTTAAATTTTTTAGGATCTCTATCCTACTAAAATAAGAGTTTTAGAAACTTTTCTATGAATATCATGTACCCTTCAATAATAATATGTCCTGAACCTTTTCGTCGAACTTGAATTTTCAACTCGGTGTAATGCTTTCTTCTAAGAGTGATTCATAGGGGCAAAGAGTGATTTCTAATTTCCTATCTTTGTGTTCTTCACTAAATTCCAGCAATTTTAACCCAAAGTTTCAACAAACAGAGCCCTAAATTCTAGCCATATCAAACTTAAATTCCAGCTATATTAAACCCAAAATCCTAGCCTAAATTTTCAGAAAATCAAACCCTAAAAACTCAGCTATATTAAATCAAAAATTTGAGCATTCCAAGCTGAAACCTAGAATCGAAACTTGATATTTCAGCAGTCTAATATCACATAATTCTCAAATTTTGTGAGTCTAGCTACTAGTTAATATTTCTTCAATTTGTCTTATGTAAATGCATTAGTAACTGAATTGCATGATGTTTAAGTTATAGTCAGTGAAAGGCTGCAATTCCGGCAACCAAAATTGAAGAATCTCTAACAAAGAAGTAGAGAACATGAAGGTTGTGGAATCATTGGAAGTATTCACCATTTAGTATCGACTACCTTGTTTCTTAAAGCTGGAATGGTGTGTTAATCCACAGTTGTTTTGCAAATACTAATTCTTGAGATAAACATGTTAGATTGGGCTTGGGATGGGGAGGGAATTAAGTCGGATTGTGTTTCCTTTGCCTGACTGGTTACAATCTTTGTTGGGCATTATATTATTGTTCTAGATGTGTTTTTAAGTGTTAGAAACTAGTTGAGATAAGTATTGGCTTTTTTGCCCTGTTGTCTAATGCAAATTTATGTGGCATACATATACAATGGTTACGATAGGATGGGGGGAAGAGGTGTAAATTATGGTGTTTTGTTCTTCTACACTGGAGGAAATTCCAACCTTTTAAAGGAATGAAATCTGTTTTCCAAACAATTGTTTTATGACTAATTGATAATCATCAACAATCTGAACTGTTGAGACTTTCATCTCCACTAGACACACTAGGAATTTATTTTATATAGAAATATGAAAGTAACTAAATAGGCCATGGGATGTTGAAAATTGATGTATGTAAAAGAAAATTTGTTTTATTGCTTCTATATGTACATTTATTCCACTTTACATATATATTAGCTACATAAGGCATCTAAACTAGGTGACTAGGAAATTACACTATAGATCTTCCTAAACTCCTCCTTGATTAAAGCCTTAAATTCCTATATTAGCCTAGAATAAATCTAGAATATTTTGAAAGAATATTTCCTAATCCAGGACTCCTCAAGCTGGCCTGTAAATGTCTTTCATTGCCAGCTTGTTTATTGAATTGTTTTTCTAGCAGACCTTGGGGAGTATATCAACCGCTTGTTTAGAGATAGGAACATAGATTAGCCCACTTTCAAGTTTATCCTTGATAAAGCTCCTATCAAGTTTAATATCTTTAGTCTGATCATGAAGCATCAAATTATGAGCAATTGAATTGGTCGCTTTGTTATCACAATAGGCTCTCATAGGAAGTGATACAAGAAACTTTAAATTTTCTAGTAATTTGTTAATCCACATAGCTTCTCAGACCCCATGTGTAAGGGATCTAAATTTTGATTCAGCACAACTTCGAGCCATAACATTTTGGTTCTTCCTTCTCTAACTAACTAGATTTCCTCCAACAAATCTGTAATATTTAGATTTTGATCACTTGTTTGCCACATTACCAGCCCAGTTGGCATCGATATAGGCTTCCACGAGAAAGTTATCATGTTTTTATGAACATCAAACCCTTTTTAGGAGTCCCATTCATTTACTCTGGTATCCCAATGGCAGCTTCAAGGTGTTCATCGCTTGGCATATGCATGAATTGACTTATCATGCTTACAACAAGCACTATATTAGGGCAAGTATGTGACAAATGTATAAGTTTTCCCAACAAATGCTGAAATTTCTCCTTTGCTATCACATCTTCACTTTTAGGACTATTTAGATTAAGATTGACCTCAATTGGAATCTCTAGAACCTTGCCACCTAGAAGACTGGTTTCATTTAGTAAATCAAACATATATTTCCTTTGATTTACAAAGATCCACGATCTTGCTAATTCTATGCTGAAAAAATATTTCAATTCCTAGGTATTTAATCTCAAAGTGTTCAGCTAGCCTCTTCTTCAATCTTGTTTGTTAATATCATGTTATCAACATATAGAATGAGAATTTCTTTTTTCCCTTTATTAGTGTGTTTGATAAAAAGTGTATAATCTGCCCAACTTTAATGATGCCTATATCCTTTTATAGTTTTATCAAACCATGCATCTGGAGATTGTTTGAGGCCATACATTGACTTCTTAAGCATGCACACTTCATTCTGGCCAGCAACTTTTCAAAACTACGAGGCAGACTCATAAAGACTTCCTCTTCCAAATTACCATTAGGGAAAGCATTTTTCACATCTAGTTGGTACAAGACCGAATTGAAATTGACTGCAAGAGAAAATAAAACATAAACAAAATTATTTTTGAGTAAACCATTTAACCACAAGTCTAGCATTATATCTCTCCACACTACCATTTTCCTTGCATTTCACAGTGAATAAGTATGTAAACCCAACTGTTTTCTAACCTTTGGGCAGCTCTACAATCTCCCCGTATCCCATTTTTCTTAAGCACCTTCATTTCCTTCATCGCAACTGTTCTCCAATTTGGATCATCAATTGCTTCCTGAATATGTCTTGGAACAAACAAGTTAGAGATTTTTGATGCAAACGTGTTATGTTTTTGAGAGAGACGGTCAGGAGCAAAAATATTTTGCCAGTTTGTGATTAGTGCAGGAGCGAGTTTCCTTTTCTAACTAATAGGAACATCAAGATCAAAAAATTCATGAGATATTTTATTGGGTCAAACAGGGAGTGAAACATAATGATTTGTATTTTGAGATGTGTCTTGAGTACCTGATTCTGGGTAAAGGACTAACTAGATGCTAGAGGAATAGTAGGTTTGTTACCCTTTTGATGATTCCTTCTCCTTGCTTAAACGACGACCTCAGGTTCCTTAGGATTATTTTGTAATATCTTTTCCTCTTTCAAAGTTTCAACAATTTTTGGCAGAATAGTATTCTTACTAGTAGAAATTGATTTGCTTTTAGAAACACTAGTTGTAGAGGCCACTGTTTGAGATAACATAGAAACGATATATAGTTGTCTCGTCTATTTTCTTTCTCGAAACTCACCCCTTGAAGAAAATTCTTTTGAAAATAAGACTGATTCCCAATTTGGTTTGATGCATAATCAATGAAAACATATTTCCAGCCCTTGGATCAAGCTTGGACTGATCATTTGATAAATGAACATAAGATTTGCACCCAAATATTTTTAGGGGTAAATTGGAGGAAATTTGGTTTTTAGGGGAAAAATTTTTGAAACACTCAAGAGATGTGATGAATTGAAGCACACGGGTAGCCATTCTGTTTATCAAATAAGCTGTAGTTAACATTCCTCCCCCCTCGAGATACTTAGGAGCATGCATATAAAACATAAGAGAGTGGGCCACTTCTAATAAGTGTTACCATTTTGTTGAGGTTTATCAATACAAGTTGATTGATTTGAATGCCCTTGTCTCTCAAAAAATTTCAAGAATTTCATTAAAATAGTTAGGATCATTATCCGTATGAAAAATATCATTTTTAGTTTGAAATTGTGTTTCAATCATGGTATAAAAATTTTGGAATACTCTCTTGACTTCAGATCTATCAGCCATTAAATATACCCAACCTGACTGAGTGTGATCGACAATGAAAGTTGCAAACCAATTTTTTTTTTTACTAAGATGGAATTCATGAAGGACCCAAACATCATTGTGAATTAAATAAAATGGTTGTGAACGTTGATAAGGTTTTGAAGGATACATATTTTTACAGCTTTTTAATAAAGTGCAATGTTCACATTGAAAAATAGATCAATCTGTTCCATTCAGTAAGGTAGGAGAATTTTTTAAGACTTGAAAAACTAGGGTTCTAGTCTATAATGACAGAATTTATTTTATTTTTAATAGGGATAAAACTAATACTACTTAGTTCTTGAGGTCATTTATCGTTGGAGATTTCTTCAAAATAATAAAGACCATTGATCATTTTAGCACTGCCAATTTTCTTCTAATTCATGTCCTGAAATACATAATAGGAATCAAAGAAAGTGACACTACAATTGGAAACTTTAAATAGTTTGCTAACAGATAGAAGGTTGCATGAAAGTTCGGATACATGCAGAACATATTTAAGGGATAGATTATATGAAAAAATAACCAAACCTTTGTTATCAATAGGTGAGAAAGACCCATCTGCTATACGTCCTTTTCATGAGCCAAACAAGGAACATTAGTGTGAAATAAATTTGAAAAGCTTGTCATGTGGTTAAATGCTCCAGAATCAATGATTCATGGAGCACATTGAGATAAAGAGTAACACAATGACGCATTTAAATCACTACATTTTTGTGCCAAAGAACCATTAAGATTAATAAATAATCCATAATTAGATTGAGCAGTTTTAGGATCTGATCCACCTGCTGTGGACTGAAAGGGACTGTCTCAACTTCACTAGCAGTAGGATATCTTCTGATTTTTTTTCTTCTTTTTTACCCTTCCAATTTTTTGGTTTCCTATGGAGTTTCCATGGTATACCTTGGCTTGTTGCAATGGTCACAGCGAACATGGTTTCTGTTATCATGTTTCTTTGTAGCCAATCTGTCTGTATGGGTGTTTATGGCTGCTAGTGCAGGGTTTTCTGTTATGCTGCCTGAAGCCTGTTTACCCAACATCACTAGTCAATCACTCTCATCATGATGACCCCAACAAAAACTTCTACAATAGATGGAAAGGGCTGTCTTCCAATTATTTGACCCCTAACCTCATCAAACTGCACATGAGTCCTATGAGGAGTTTGAAAATCTGGTCATCCTCTACCTTCCTGTAATGGTTGCAACCCTCAGAAGATTTCCATTCATAAGAATTAAATAAATCCAGGTCTTGCCATGGACATTTTAGAGAATTAAGATACTTTGTGACATTGTCCCCACCTCGGCTAATCTCTCCAAGTTTCATCTTTATTTCATATACTTGGGACTGGTTTTCCAAGTCGGAATACATTACATTATCCCACAATTTCTTTGCTGTATGATAACACATATAATTTAAACTGATATCCTCTTCCATAGTATTTACTAACCATGTCATAACCATGGAGTTTTCCGCATCCCAAATTGGATAGGTTAGATAATCCAAGTTTGGCTGCTCCTTCCTATCATCCGTTAAATAACTTTTCTTTCCTCTGCATCGGATGTACATGTGCATAGATTACAGATTGGAACCAGTGCAAAAAATTCTCTCCCTTGATAGTAGTAATTTGAAGTGAATGTGAAATCTGAAGATAAGTCATGAGGATTCTTTTTGTTATTGACAAAATCCTTAGTTTCAGGAGATGTTGATGGATGAACGAGGGTGTAGCATCTAATTTAATTTCAGACATGGTGGTAAGGAAAGGAAAAAAAATTAAGATTTCTTGTTATAAAAAAAAAAACCTGCTATGATACCATGAAAACTGATAATAAGAAAATTTGCTGTATTGTTGCTGTATGCACAGGTATTGTACTTTGCATATATATAGCGACATAAGGCATCTAAACTAGGAAATTACTGCTATAAATCTTCCTAAACTCCTTGATTAAAACCTTAAATTCCTATATCAGCCTAGAATAAATCCAGAAATTCTAAAAGAATATTTTCTAATCCAACAGATGTTCATTCCTGAGCGTGAGGATTGTGCATGGATACCCTTGCTCTTGAGGAAGAATACTGAAGCAACAGAGGATTTACTCTTTGCTGTAGGATTAAACGAAAGGAGATGCAAAGTTATGGATTAAAAGGAAATTACAAGAAACAAATTTTAGCCTTGTGGTAGGAATGACAGTATGGTATCTTTTAACTGATGCTCCTTGTTGGAAACACAAATAACTCTTGGAGCATAGCCTGTCACATTTAATAGTTCCATGGAAGTGCCACAATTTGACATATATGTGTTTTTTTTATCTCATATCACCACAAGATTTATGTTGGTGTTTCATGCAACACTTTTTTTTGTCTTTTGAACTCATAACTAGCAACTTTCAAGTTCTTTTCTAAGAAAAGTTCTGAATAGGTCAATGATGGTCGGTTACGCACTGCTGGAGAGGCTTCTCAACGTAGCACCAAGGAAGACTGGGCGGAGTGGATGAGGCATTTCAGCATTGAACTTCTGAAGGAGTCTCCATCTCCAGCATTACGAACTTGTGCAAGGCTAGCTCAGTTACAGGTGTGCCTCATATTGTTTGATATTGCATCTCTCCAGGTACTGATCCTTAATTTTTGCAGCCTTCTGTTGGACGGGAGTTGTTTGCTGCTGGTTTTGTTAGCTGTTGGGCACAACTGAATGAGGCTAGTCAGAAACAATTAGTTCGACATCTGGAGATGGCATTTTCGTCACCGAATATTCCTCCTGAGATTCTGGCCACTCTTCTGAATTTGGTATATGTTTTTGTGATGTGACTTATTGTTGTCATCTATATGTCTGTTGGTTATGATACAATGTACTAGAAAAATAATTTTTATACAGTTGCAACAGTTGTGGCGTTATTTTGATCCAGGACTTCTATACACATATAAGTTGTTATGTTAATGCACTTGTTTACTTTGGCTAAGCATACTTTAAAATTAGCATTGCGTGTTTTTTGACTGGTCAATTATTTGATAGTAATTAAAATTATTGACTGTTTGTGTATGGCTTAGTTATACAACAATGTACTATAAAAATAGGTTTTATACAGTTGCAACAGTTGTGGGGTTATTTTGACTGAGGACTTCTATGCACATATAAGTTGTTATGTTAATGCACTTGTTTAATCTGGCTAAGCATACTTTGAAATTAGTGTTGCGTGTTTTTTACTGGTCAATTGTTTGATAGTAACTAAAATCATTGACTGATTTGTTTATGGCATAATTGGTTCCTTTCTTCTAGATTTTTGGTGCTCATTATGACAACAAATCTGCTATTGTATAACTCAACATCTTTTTGTCACTGGTCCATATATGAAAACATGGTTCGGTGCATTTGTGTCCAAACTTCAGGTGTGGAAATTAATTGCTTGCTTGTGATAGAGCAATTGCTATCTGGATGAATAAGATGAGATTGTGGAAGTGCAACTTTCCTGTAATTTGACCATTTCTGATTTGGACTCCCACTTCATATCTCATAGTTCCTCCATATATGTTATCTTAGTTGAGATAATTAAGGGTGAAGGATAATATTCCGTAACATGTTGGGAAACTAGAGTCGAACTTGAATTGCATACTATTAGGGTTTAATAGGTAAGTGTATCAGTACTCTATTTGGTATTGATATTCTTATGGTGTTGATACTCTTATGGTTCTAAATGTTCCTTGAGTTTCAGTATATGCATAATAAGGTGGGTCATTGGTTTGTTTTCACGGTAGGATAAAGATGGGAGAAGAGAATTTGAAAGCTCCTTATGCACATAGCTGAACTTTTTATTCATTAGTATTATATGAGGTTTCGTCCTTTTTGGTGCTCTTGAGTGTTGTGTTGCTTATACAACTGAGATGCTACTTTGCAGGCAGAGTTCATGGAACATGATGAGAAACATCTGCCAATAGACATCAGGCTTCTAGGTGCCCTTGCAGAAAAGGTGTTCTTTTGGCTCTCACAGTTCTATGTTGATGAAAATTTTATCATATGATAAGTATATTAAGACTTTGTATGTCTGCTTCTTTCAAGTGTCGTGCATTTGCGAAGGCACTGCACTACAAAGAAATAGAATTCGAAAGTGCCTGCTCCAAGAAGATGGATGCTAATCCTGTTGCTGTAGTTGAAGCTTTAATTCACATAAATAATCAGTTACACCAGCATGAGGTCTTTTTCCTTTGTGTCATGCTTTTAGATTCTTATTACCTGCTTTTCTGATTTTAGCTTAGTTCTCTATCATTCTTACACTGTATCTGTTGATAATATTTAGGCTGCTGTTGGAATATTGACTTATGCACAGCAAAATCTGGGTGTTCAGCTTAAGGAATCTTGGTAATGATAACCGAGCTTATGGAAGTAATACTAATTCTATACTCCATACATAAAAACTTCACCATGATATTGCTGTTGATTCTTTTTTGCTTTTGTTTAGGTATGAAAAATTACAGAGATGGGATGATGCTCTCAAAGCCTACACTGCCAAAGCCTCTCAAGCATCAAGTCCACATCTCGTCTTGGAGGCTACTTTAGGTTCGTATTACATACTTCACATATCTGATATTTGCAATGCTTCCTTTATTTTTGTTGAGTTTTAAGGTTATGATTTCACATTAGTGACTGTTTTTAATATTGGATCTATTATTTTACTTTCTATATGTTTTTTCTTGAAAAAGGAAAAAATAACATTAATAAAGAATGAAATTACTACTCAAAATGAGGTTCAAGGGAAGTACCCTTCCACATAGGATAAAGCACATTGGAAATGCCTACCAAGAGTCAGAGATTACAATGCAATACACTGGTTAAATATTCAGAGAAAGTAGTAGACTGGATCTGCTCTTTGGTGCTAAATTCTTCAGAATGATTAGCTCTCTGGTTCCATTGATAACTTCTGTGATAAGTGATGCAGTTGATTTAAACTTGGACTCAAATCTTCTGGAATTTCTTTCTTTCCAAATGATCTGCACACAAAGACCTGTAGCTATTATGTACATCTGTTTTTCGGCCTTAGGAAGAGAAGTTTGTGTTGATAACCAGTGAATGATGCTGTGGAGAGAGCTTCCTGGAACAGTCCAGAGACATTTCTGCTTCACTTGTTCCCAAATGACATTTGCTGCTGTGCACATGAAGAACAGTTGATCCCTTGATTCTTCATGTGCTGAACATAATGGGCAGGATCCATTGACATCGAGATAACTATGTCTGTCAGCAGTATCGAGCCTATTCTTGATGGTGAGCCAGAGAAGAAAAGAAACCTTAGGGGGTAGTACTTTATGCCAAATGATTCTTTGCCAATCAGCCACTGGAATCTTCATTCTAAGGAGATCCTTAGTGAGCTTATTTGACAGTTTGTAAGTTGTTTGATCCTTCCAGTAGAAAAATCAGGTATGGATGGATTTGGAGAATATTGAGGCTGCAGATGGCTGAGGCTATCAGGAAACTGCCAGATGTTTCCATTGATGAAAGAGTTTAGTTTAGTGTGGAGGGGAAAGGTGATAAGAGTTTTTAGGTATACCTCGGAGGTGAATTGAGTAAACCATGACCAGACCAATTGTCGAACCATATGTTACTCAAATGATAAGGAATTGCTTAAGAAGTTAGCTGGTAGAGGTTATATTGAAACTTGATTTATTTAGTGTTAGTCAAGAGCATAGCATGTGCAAAGGCATAGAGCAGATTAGTATGGTGGTAATTCCAATTTCTGTATCCACTACTTGTAAATGCAGGTGTCCAGCACACAGTTTCTTCTCTTGCTTAATCCCCATACCCACCATTTTCACTTGCCTTATTAACGCACTATCGAAGTCTTCATGACAAACATTTCAAGTCATATATTTCATCTTATGTAAGTTTATGTTTCAATTTTGCATGAGGTTGTGAGCCTGTTCTTTATTCACATTTTGATCTAATGGATTTCTGCTTGAGAGGCTGTCTTAGACTTAATATATGATCTAGTTTTAGGCGTTATTAAGTATTTTCGGTGATTTCTTTACAATGAATAGCTTACTTGACCTCTTGAAATAGTTTCGTTTGGGCCATCTTTGGAACTTATATGTTGTGTTGTGATATAATTTACTGGCTATTTCTTCTCACTTAAATAGGAAATTCCCATTCTTTATCCAAGCACTTGAATAGAACTTCAACCTTTCCCCTCCTTTTTTTCTCTTCTTTGTCACCCTCAAGGATTTATGATGTAAATGATTTTTTTCTTCTTTTCCATTTTGTTACTAGAACTCTGACATCTTTCATATTGGTTTTTTCCTGTGTTGATTCAATATCTTAGTGTTTCATCTGTAGGAAGGATGAGATGCCTCGCAGCATTAGCTCGCTGGGAAGAATTAAACAATTTATGCAAGGAGTATTGGACTCCAGCAGAACCATCTGCTCGATTGGAAATGGCACCAATGGTGGTTTTCTGTTTTTATGGAGTAGTAATTAATAATCTTGGTTGCTTCTTATAGTGCAATGTGTTTGTCTTAGGCTGCTAAAGCTGCTTGGAACATGGGTGAGTGGGATCAGATGGCTGAATATGTGTCACGATTAGATGATGGGGATGAATCTAAGCTTCGGGGTTTAGGAAATACTGCTGCTAGTGGGGATGGAAGTAGTAATGGTACATTCTTCAGGGCTGTCTTGTTTGTTCGTAGAGGAAAGGTACTTATCATGCTAACTTTTCTTCTTACTGCAAGTCTTTTCCACTTTCTTTTCTGTTAATCTGTCATAATTTCCGAACTTCTATTGTTTTTGCAAGTATGATGAAGCTCGTGAGTATGTTGAAAGAGCTAGGAAATGCTTGGCAACAGAGCTTGCTGCTTTGGTTGGTTTTCATTTATTCCCAATTTCTGTACTTTCATGTCTTTCATAAATATTTGAGTATCTCACCGCGTATTGTCAATTCTGTTGCTTTGGGAGATGATTAAACTAAAATCAAAACAAATAAGTAAAAGAAAGGATCTGAATAGACACGATTTTCCTATTTTATTTTGGAATTCTCTATTTCTCATATATTGAATACGAGTACACAGCTATATATAGGACATTACAAGTAGGAATTTAAATCTGGAAGGTTATCTAAAGCTATCTAATGTAATCCCTTAATTTAAGGGATTTCAAACCAATCTTATCTTATCTATTTACAGCCTATCTATATCTAAGTATAATCTATTTACAGCTGTTTAGTATCTCAACACTCTCCCTCAAGCTGAGGAAGAGATGTCTTCCATTCCCAGCTTGTATACAAGATCATGAAAACTTGAACTGTTCAACCCCTTTGTTAAAACATCAGCTAC